>OY728161.1:858362503-858962503 GCA_963277665.1 Viscum album
TATAAAAATTCCCACTGTATTGTTATCCTTACTGAGCATCTGAGCTCACTCCTTTCTTATGTTTTATTTTTCCCAGGATGCGAAAAAGTATATTATGATTAACCTACAAGAATAGGATAATTTATATAAGAGTGTTCAAAGGGTAAAAAATGAATTTTTTATGTAATGATGTGTTGTAAAACTTATGTACGTATCTAGTACTTCAAAGGCTACTAAACTGATCAGTATTTCGGGATATGATCCCTTGTGACCATGATAATGTTATGTAATAATGCAGCGACTCTGGGTAACTAGGTTTGGGAATTACATTTGGTATCATAGAATGTTAATTAAAAACTATGGAAACAAGATTTAGAAGAAATCCGATTAGAGAACATTACCCTAAGATAGACTTTGAGGATTATTATAGAATAACTTCCTAGAATTTTGGTAATGTAGATATTTTTTTAGGTTTCCAAGAAATACATCCATGTTTGGATACAAGAAGGTATAGGTGGCTCTGGCACAGAGGTACCAAGGAGTAAATACTCTGAAAATAAGTTTCAGGCTTGACTTGGGGTATCCTAGTACATGACAACGAGCCTCGTTGTACTCTTGGCTATGACACTCCCAGTAGATATTCGTAGGATAAATCACATTTTCATTAGAAAACATTATGAAGAATTTATGAGTAAATACTTCCTCAATTTTTTTTATGATTATGGATTATATCCATGAACTGTTCATTTTATGTTACGTGTTTTACAAGTTTGGAATTATGTATTGTGATTCAAAAACTAATATAGTGTATGCCATTGTTTAGAAATTGCTCCTAGTGGAAGGAATGAAAAATGTATCAACACACTTAATCTATATAGGTATTTCCCTCCTATTAAAGATAATTATAGTGGTGTTGGTGATACAATGGGTGCTAATTAGATTATCCCCATAATGGGAAAACTCACTCAGGTTATGAATAATAACCTTACTCATATGGAGCACCCTGACCCACAACATGAAGGATCAATGTTAGACCGCTTTATGAGGCAAAAACCACCAACATTAAATGGAATTAATAATCCATTTTTAGTTAAGCAATGGATAAGTTCCTTACAGATAATATTTCATGCTTTGCAGAGTTTCAAAAGGGAAAATGTTTTCATGGAATTTTATCACTTCACGGGAAATGCAGATCAATGGTGGTCATTAATTAAAAATACAAAGGAGGATGAAGAAGTATCAAATATGGATTGGAGGGAGTTTATAAAGATTTACTTAGAAAAATATTTTCCTCATGACCATCGAGCAGAAATGGAAAGACTATTTCTGAGTCTGAGGAAAAAGGAGGATGAGAATGTCATAATGAATGAGGCTAACAATACAAGGTTAACAAGGCATGCAGTAGATTATATATGTAACCCAAGGAGTAATATTCATTGATTGTTTGATGGGTTAAAATATTCTCTCCATCGAGTGTTAGTCTCACAATCCTTCTCATCATATGAAGATGTTGTCTCATGTTCTATCAAGACTGAAAAGAAATTCTCTAAGTCATATGACTTCAATGCAAAGAAAGAGAAAAGATCTATTGAACACTATAGAAATGGAAATAATGGGAAGAATATAAAAGTGGAATATCCATCTCGTGGTAAATGTGGGAGGAAACACCCTGGTACTTCCCTGAAGGGAATGGGAGTCTGTTACTAGTGTGGTTTAAAAGGTGACCAAGCTCATGATTTCTAGGGAAATAAAGAGGTTGTCAATGTTGAATGCCAAAATTGTAGAGAAATAGGGAATTATACAAATGGATGTCCTAAGCTCCAAGGAAAATTACCTTAGAAAAGGCCAAGGGAGCAGGGACAAGATTTTGTGATTACTACGGCTGAGGTTGAAGCTCCGAAAGATGTGTTGCATGTAATTTAATGGTTCCTAAAGTTTAGAAAATTCTTTATTTGATTCTTGATCATCACATTATTTTATATATTCCCAGTTTTATATGAAAATTAGATATTTCTAATTTGATTTAATAATGTATTTTTCGATCAAAACTCCTAAGGGAAGTGTCATTGCAATAATTTTTTGTGAATCAGTTCCCATTATGGATAATAAATGATCTTTATTTATTGATCCCATTGTCCTACCCATGATTTAAATTTAAATAATCCTTTGTATGGATTTGTTTTCAGACCCTAATGCAAAAAATTTATTTTAAGAAGGTATATGTTACAATTTTTTATGATGTTAAATAATAAATTATCTTTAGAGCATAAATGTCACTATCTGATTCTTATCTTGATCCACCCCTAGTCGCTCTACTAAATTTAATTATTGGGGAGTAAGAAAATGAGATAACTATGGGTGAGTAAAAGAATGTTCTAATAGAGTATGTACCTATTATTCATTAATATGTTGATGTTTTTCGAGAGGGTTTACTTGGACATCCTCTTTAATGAGATATTTAGTTTTCCATTGATTTAATTCCTTGTTCAAGGACCATATTATAGACCCCTTATAGAATGGTCACTGTGGAATTAGTGGAACTAAAGAAATAACTAGTGTAACTAAGTAATAAAGGATTTATTCTCCCCAGTGTTTCTCCAAGGGGTTCCCCGTTTTTTTTTGTTATGAAGAAAGACGGATCTATGAGGTTGTGCATTGACTACAGGGAGATCAATGTTATAACAATAAAGAAAAAGTATTTAATACCTCTCATTGATGATTTATTAGTTCAACTTCATGGGGGTAAACATTTTTCAATGATTTTCCTCCGATATGAATATCATCATTTGTATGTTAATAAGGAAGAAATTATGAAGACAACATTTTGTATCAGGTACAGGCATTACGAGTTTACAGTAATTCTTTTTGGAATAACAAATGAACCCTCTATCTTCATGGATATAATTAATAGAGTATTGAGGGAATGTATTGTTGACTTTTTAGTAATATTTATTGATGTTATCATGGTATACTCAAAAAATATGAAGATCATTGAAATCACTTGCGCACTATTCTAAAAACCCTAGGAAGAAATGAATTATATGGGAACTTTAAAAAGTTTGAATTCTAGCTTTAAGAAATTTATTTCTTGCCCATATTGTCTCTAAGAAAGGAATATATATTGATCCTTCTAAGAAAATATCAACACAAGAATGGCCCACAGCGACGAGTATAACTGAGGTATGTAGTTTTATTAGTTTAGATGGTTATTATCGGTGTTTCATCCAAAATGTTTCCCAATTTACAAACCCACACTAATACAAAATTGGGAAAGGGAAGCACCCCCTTATATCAGCACTAAGAAAAACCACTGATAAAGGTTACCTGGTATCAGTGCTACAATTTTAGTGCTGATAGAGGGAGGATTTATTAGCACTAAAATTTTAGCGCTGATATAGGGTAACCTTTATCAGTGCTAAAATAGCGCTGATAAAAAGACCCTTATCAGTGCTAGAAAAGTGCTGTTAAAAACTCCCTGTATCAGCGCTAAAATTTTAGCGATGATACAGTAAGGATTTATCAGTGATTTTCCAGAGCTTATAAAGGGTACTATTATCATCGCTGATAAAGGTAGTCTTTATCAGACCTTTTTTAGTGCTGATAAAACCTTAGTGCATGTTTTTATATAGTCGGTCGCAGAGTGCCCTCATTTTATCGTGACCAAAAGCTCTCGCGGTACTGGAACCCTGCGACTCCCTTCTGCCGCCCACTGAGATCACATTGCCGGACCTCCTCTGCCCTCGCTTCTCATTTCCGGACCTCCACCGCCAACTGTGTTCGCGTTGCCGGACCTCCGCCGGCCTCGAGCGTTCGTTTTCCAGACCTTCGCCGCCCGCAACACTATCAAGCTTCGGTTTTCTGGACCACGTTTAAGGCATGTTTTCCAAATCTTTTTTCAATATTGTTCTCCTCTCCCATTTTTATATCATTTTTTTAACATGCTTATTTATTCTATGGGTTAGTATTATGGATTGACCGATTGAAGAAAATGGACCATACTTGATGGAAAATGATGTAAAGGGGATGATTCACATGTGTTTACTAATTTTCATTATATTTCTCAAGAACATGGTGCTTGTTTACTTTTATTATTGAAAATAATCATTGTTTTTAGTGGGGTTGTTTGAGAAGTTCTTTGTTAGTTTGGTTGTGATAGATTCCATTGGGGGAAAATGTGAGATGGTTGAGGTGGTAAATCGTGCAGTGGGGAAGCATTAACCTTTCCATTGTTAAAATGATGTAATGAGTGGGTTATTGTGGGACATGACATCGTTAGTTGATATGGGTTTTTCTTTTTTTTCCCAGTGACATAGACTATAGTTTTTAATGACGAAATTGAAAAGGGTTTGGTGGGAATTGAATAACTTCATGGATAAAAATGAAATGGTGGCTATAAAACTATGCTCACCCCCTACGAGATGAGTTTATTGGGTGGTTACCTCTTTTAAAATTCAAATATGTGAGGTCCTTTACCGAGATATAACCCTATGACAACTCCTAATTTAGGAAACATCCAACTCTTGGTGATAATCCTACGTTGCCTTAGGTGACGAGAATATGAAGTCCCTATGTTATGGGAATATGATATCTTCTTTATCTCCCAAATAATGTTCCCTTGATTATACCTCATGAGATTATAAATAGATTCATTAGGGGATATGCCTAAGAGTCCACTAAGTGATGATCATAAGATCTCTTATTCATCACCTAGGTAATGATCCTAGGATTACACCTCACATGAGGAGCATGAGATTCCTTAGGCGATGTGCCAAAGAATCCCCTTTGTAATGAGCATACGATCTATAAACACTTCCCTTAGTAGATGTCCTTATGTTCTTACCTGGTGTGATAAGAACACGATTCATTAGTTGATGAATATAGAAATCCTTATGTGTTATGAATATATTTTAGGAACCAAATTGGTGTATATTCCTAACATGAAAAATGTGATCCACCTTGTGTAATGAGAATAAGATTATAGAGGTTATAAGACTTGAATTTCTTCTGCAATAAGAAAAAGTTAAAAATTATCAATCATGGTATGACTCATGTATTACAGATAATACACCTCATGTCATGAGCTAATGAAAAATTAATAACCTAAATTTTACACGAATTTTATAGTTTATCAATACACTCATCACCATTATTACATTCAAATAAAAGTATATTCCCTGGAACTATAATAATAATTGTAATTAACTTGTGTCCACTAGAGAGTAGAACCAAAAACTAGATTCAGAAACATGTCTTATATCTGGAATAGAGACCCAAATTAGGAATCATACTCCAAGAAGGAAACTATAGAATGAATATCTAACATCCCATATTACTATTCCAATCAAGGGGACAATATTATCAACCATGGAGGTGGACTCTTTCCACCTTTGGAAATAGTTAAGGTAGGTTATGAGGATTGTGGCTAGCCCAAGGAAACAGATTCATGCCTGAGTTATTTCCCCAGTAGAGGCATCAAAAAATTACCCATGAGCCCAAATATCCAATTCAAATGGGCCTTATTCTATGGGAACCATACATATTAGGTCATACACTAAATGAAAACATTTCCACACGTAGAGGACCATATTCACTAGGTGGTCCATACTCCTAATAATTGAAAAAACCCCATACCACATAGAGTCATATTTTTTGTGATTCCAAAATACACTCATTAGGCTATATCCCCTTTTAGTTAGACAAAAAATGTCTTATCACACATATTTTCCATACTAACTTTCACATGGTATCATTCAAAAAATCATCTATACAACATCATGTTAAACTATATCAATTATTTATTATTAGAAGTACATTGCACATGGTTGTGATAAATACCCTCAGTGCATTCACTAACCCATGACATGTTGGAGGATGGTTTTAGGGGGTCACTAGACTATAATCTACTAACCAATAGAGGGGTCTAAATGGGTATAGTCTATGAAATACTGTTATCAAAGAATTTTATTAGGAGATATGATGGGTTTGATGTTAGGAACAATTGAGGATTTCAATGGTTTGGTTTAGAAAGTATTTAATTTGAATTCATTGGTATGTTTTGGGTGTACCTTTCCTTAGGTTTCAAATTATGATCTTAGTGGTTATTCATGGTTAGTGGTTGTAGTCTCTTATTTGGGTGAAGGGATGTGTTCTTAGTATATTTCCATCTTATGATGTTATTAATGGTTAGTGGTTTTAGTCTCTTATTTGGAGATGTATGATGTTCTTAGTGAGGGCCACTATCTAGCTAGTGGTGTCATTGTATATGAGAAAGCATCGATGTAGTTGGAGATGTATGATGTTCTTCATTTGAGTAGACTCATTCAGATTCCAAGTGGGTGTTTCTATACAATATATTCTTTTTGGGATTCATGTGTTTCATGAATTCATATTTTATCCATTTCAAGTTGGTTAGACATGATTTGATCATTTTGAAGCACAAAATAACCCTATTAACGAAAATAATATATGGAATGGATGGTATCTTGTTATGCATTAAGCTTTTTCATTGAAATAAATTAGGTTTCCTTCTACCGTTGGTGGATTTGATATTCTAAATGAAAATCATTGTTTAAAATAAAGATAAGTTGATTCTTTAAATAAAATTCCAAATAGTTTGGCATGTCTTTGTTTATTGAATTTTTTGGGAATGATTTCCAAAATAAATTATAATTTCTTGTTTTTAAATGGTTTATGGTATTGGTATTTTAATAAATTGAGGCAGATTGATTGTACTTTTGAACAAAATACCTTCGATCCCGACCACCATCCATTGTTTGTTGGGGGTGACATTAATGTCATTTCCAACACAAAGGAAAGGAAACGTACAATCCCATTCTAGAGGAAGGCCATCATGTAGTTTGTTCAGTTCATGGATGGGAGGGGCCTCATTGATATTAGCTTCTCAGGTGACAGTTTAACCTGGTGCAACAACTGTAGGGGCCATCACCGCTTGTGGAGTCTATTGGATAGGTGTCTAGCCAACATGAAAGCCACTAACCTATTCTCAAATACCATCTTTTTCCATCTTGTTTGGGGTATTTTGATTCACTCCCCCTTTTGGTTTCCATTTCTTTTTGGCATGATCATCCGGAACGGTTTCACTTCCACCAGTAGTGAGTATTTAGGCATGATGAATAAATACTAATGGTTAGGCTCTATTAATCTCCATTTTTATAAGGAAGTGGTTCTATTCAACTGTATTTTGAATTCTTGTTTTGTGTAGTTAAACCATAAATATTAATATATTAGATTCAAATAGGATGGAGATGAATGAAGATTGGATGGATGCTAATTGTTTAACAATAGAGTACGAGAACGGAGTGAAAGAGTTCATCAAGATTGCAAAGGATCACGCAAAGGATCCTTCAAAAATCTTTTTTCCATGTTTACCTTGTTTTTATTCTATAATACTTACTCCAGAGGAGTTGGAAGAACATTTGATATGTAACAGAATAGATCGGAGTTATAAATGTTGGAATAAACATGGAGAAAAAGCGAATGTAGCTACTGGCTGGGATAAAACTGCATTTTATGGATCGTCAGATATGAATACAAATATGGATAATGAAGAAGACTGTATGGAGGATGTGATTACTGATGTCAATGATGATGAATATTGTATTGAGAATATGAAAAATAAAATTCAAGATGAACTCCATGATTGACCAAAATTGTTTGAGAAGTTAAAGAGTTGTGCAAAGACGCCATTGTATGCTGCTTGCACTAAGTATACAACATTTTCAGCTATACTGAAGTTGTATAAATTGAAAGTAGGCAACAGATAGAGTGATTTTAGTTTTATGGAAATACTTTCTCTCTTGAATGACATGCTCCCGGAAGATAATGAGCTCCCAAGCTGGACATATGAAGCTACACGAATGCTACGCTCGATAGGAATGATTTCTAAAAGAATAAATGCCTTCTTGAAATACTGTATATTTTTTAACAAATAGAAAAAATCACACAAAGAAGTCCCAAAGTGTGGTGTTTCTCAATACAAGAAATATAAATCCAAACCTACGAAATTTGTGTGGTACTTTCCAAACATTCCAAGGTTTAGGCGTCTATATAGAAGTGAAGAAATTGCAAGACAATTGTCGTGGCATGCAGATAAAAGAAATAAATATGGGTTATTATGTCATCTGGCCAACTCTCCTCAATAGAAGAAAATTTATCATGAGTATCCTGAATTTGGAAAAGAGCCGAGAAACCTTCGTCTTGCGTTATCTACAGATGGAGTGAATCCTTTTGGTTTTCAAACCAGCACTCATAGTACATGGCATGTTATGTTGGTAAATTATAACTTGCCACCCTAGTTATTCATGAAGAGCAAATTCATCATGTTATCTATTCTTATATCAGGACCAAAACAACCAGGTAATGATATTGATGTTTATCTAGCTCCTTTGATTGAGGATTTGAAGTTGTTGTGGGACTCATGTGTAATGTTGTATGATGATTATAAAAGTGAATACTTCATGTTGAGAGCGATGTTGTATGGTACAATAAATGATTTCCCTTCTTATGAAAATTTGTCAGGCTATAGAATTAAAGGAACTCAAGGGTGTCTCGTGTGCGAAGAAGATAAAGAATCAATTAGGTTGAAACATTCATAGAAATCTGTGTTTCTAAGACAACATAGATTTCTACCTCGTCAGCATAAGTATTAATCTTGGACGACATCATTCAGTGGACGTTTAGAAAAAACGTGCAACACCGTCTCCACTAACAGGTGATCAGCTATTTGAGAAATTAAAAGATCTAAACACTATTTTTGGTAAACCATTTTCGAAAATCCATACGAAAATATGTTGGAAAAAGAGATCAGTTTTTTTTGAATTACCATACTATAATTGTTTGTACGGATAACATTTTCTTGATGTGATGCATGTGGAGAAAATATATGTGACAGTGTTATCGGAACGTTGCTAAATGCCCCTGGCAAAACAAAATATGGAATTAAGGCAAGGTTGTACATGGTTGACATGGGAATACGAGAAGAGTTAGTTCCCGTTAAGGGTGAAAATCGAATATTTCTTCCTCCAGCTGCTTATACTCTTTCTAGGGCGGAGAGATATCATTTTTGCAACTTCTTCAATGATGTAAAGATTCTAGAGGGGTACTCATCAAATATTAAGAACATTGTTTCAATGAATGATTTGATGTTAAAAGGTTTTAAATCACATGATTTCCATGTTTTAATGCAAGATCTAATTCCTATAGCTTTACGTTTCATTTTTCCCAAGAATGTTCATCATACGTTAACCAATCTTTGTTTCTTTTTCAAATATATATGTAGCAAAGTTTTAGACCCGAGGAAATTTCCAACTATGGAAAAAAGAAATTGTTATCATATTATGTGAATTAGAAATGTTCTTCCCGCCAACATTCTTTGATATGATGGTTCATTTTATGATTCAATTGGTGAGAGAGATTAGACTCTGTGGTCTTATGCACTATAGATGGATGTATTCTGTTAAACGGTATATGAATATTTTGAAAGGGTATGTCAAAAATCAAATTCGGCCAGAGGGTTTTATAGTGGAGCGATATATTGTTGAGGAAGCCATTGAATTTTGTACTGAATACCTATCTGATGTGGAAAGAATTGGTCTCCCAAAATCTTGTCACACTGGACACATTGAGGGTGAGGGAATTTTTGGAAGAAAAGTTGTGACAATCAGTATTATAGATCAGAAGAAGGCTCGTCTTTATGGTTTTCATAACAGTTGTGAGGCTTCTCCATATATTGAAACTCACAAAGAAATTATTAGGTAGTTGAATATATAGAGGGATGAAAAATGGTTATCAGATACATATGATCACCAGTTTATAGGATGGTTTCAGGACCATATTTTTAAGTAGTTGGATGAAAATCTGAATTCAATTTCAGAACGTCTTCTATGGCTAGCCGCTGGACTAAGTATGTATGTATTATCATACAGTGGTTATGTAATTAATGGTTATACATTATATATAGATGAACATGATGAAGATAGTACCATGAAAAATAGTGGAGTTACACTAGTGGCTGAAGCGATGCATGTTTCTGGTAGTAAGGAAAAAAATCCAATTTATGCAAATACGTCATACTTTGGCATTATCAAACTAAGATGACAGTTGGATTATATGACATTCCAATTGACGATTTTTCAATGAAAATGGATTGATAACAACAATGGTATTAAAATAGATGAATGAGGATTTGTAAAAGTGGATTTTAGTAAAGAAGGGTACACAGACGAACAGTTTATAATAGAATCACAAGCGGTACAAGTTCTTTATGTTCCAGATCCTGCAAACCGAAGGTGGTCGATTGTTCTGTTATAATCCAAAACTACTGAAAGTTCTGATGAAAATTCAGTTGAGGATGATCCTTTTAGTGGTACGTCGCAATCATTCCAGAGTGGTCCCAATGCAGATGATGTTTTCTATGTTAGAAGAGACCACAATTAAGGGTTTTGGATAGTCGATAGAGGTGTTAAATCCCTTCAACCTTTGAAAAAAAGAAATAGATTTCAGTAAACAGGTTATATTTTGTTTGTAATATAGATCTTGTTATCTCATGTTATTATCTTATCATTATTGAATTTTTGTAATCTGAATTAACTGTTGAACCAATTTTGCAGATAATGACTTCTGCACATTTTGATGCTCTTAACCTTGAGGCTGAACAAGTCCCTCAAGCAGCTGCTGCTGCGGCTGTTGTTGCTCCTGCTACTCCTCCAGCTCATGATGCTACTGTTGTTGCTCCTGCTGTGGCTCCGGTTGCTCCTGCTTCTCCTCCTGCTGCTGCTGCTCCTCCCGTTTCTCCTCCTACTGCTCCTGCTGATGCAGCTCCTGCTGCTCTTAGTGTTGAGGTCCAACAACCATCAACACATGTCGTTGATACCATTCTAGATGAACATATAGATGATGTTGATATCGATGAAATGGTCTGGAATGAAGGAACAACATCGCATAAATCATAGGTGCGTCGTAGTTTGATGGTGTTAGCCAAAATTCTTAAGGTGAAAAGCAAAGTCATCAAATTTGAAGTCGGATGGAATGCACGAGGCCAACATGTGAATCCCAACAAGGCTATGTTTAGCAGCTACATTGGAGTTGTCACTCGACAACGAGTTCTGATGGACATAGATTCATGGCACCTTGTTGTGTCTGGGTTGAAGGTTGTGATCTTGGAAGAAATTACGGTAACATTATGAATTTATTTCTTTAATTTACTATAAAATAATATAATGAAACAATGCCTTACTCTTCTCAATCTCTTACAGAGTACATTTATATTAGAAGATTCACACAATGATTATCTACTTAGGCTTCCAAGAAAGATTCATCGAGGTTTTCTCACTATTTTTACAAGATGTCACCTCAAAGATTCTAAAGGTAAAATAAACCCACACCCACCCATTGTCTATGCTCACCTGATATCCCAAGAAGCATGGGATGCATTTATTGGATGTCGTGAGGATGAGAAGTCTCAGGTACATTGTGAGTAATAATACGTTGTTTGAGGATTCCTATATTCATCACTTTGATTGTCAATATTTCATTTATGAAACAGAAACTCTGTACTGAAAATAATGAACGTGCTTCAAAACCAACATACCCCTATCGTAAAGCAAGGATGGGGTATGCTTCAGTATAAAAGAAAATGGTACGTATTTTAAATTTACAATAATATTGTTAGGTTCCAATAAAAAAATCATAATTATTTTTCTATGTTTATATGTAAATTGATGAGTCTAAAACCAAATGCATTTCCATCCCATGTCATGTGCTATGGAAGGAGGCATGTGTGAACAAAGAAAGGATGTTAGTAGATAAGAACACACAGAAAATGTGGGAACTATGTGTAAGTATTACACAATGATAAAATAATATGTTTAAAATTGCTATTACATAAAAATAATTAGTTATTTTACTATATCTGATGGTCACAGGAATCAGCTACTCCTGTAGTTGATACAGACCTATTATCAATGGCTTTAAAGCAGCCAGAAAAATACGGTAGTGTCAGAGGCACAGGGTTTGGGGTGACACCCCGAGTATATTTTGAGAAGAATCAAAAAATGGATGATACAGATGAAAAAATGGAACAAATGAGCGAAAATATAGTAACCCTTGAAGAACAATTACAATGGAAGGGAGAGTTGCTAGCAACTTTCATGGGTGGGAAGCAAAGGGAAGCCACAACTCAAGAACAACCTCCGCATGAACATCCCCCCCCCCCACCAACTTTGAGGCGAGCCATTCGCCTCAAAGTACTGTCTTAGCCGTGGTAATCAATATTCTAATAATTGTTCCCATGAAATATGAATCAGACAAACACTGATAATTTTTATGTACTCATCTACTACTGGGTGATAATGATTGTGATTTATATCTCTCAACACCCACCTATCACCTTGTAGCAAGGGCTATAGTGTTCAATATCCCAGATGCCACACTGCATAATAGACCACTTCTGAAAGATCATCTGAAAGTGATGATTACTGTAGCTCTTGAGCCAAAGGCAGAGCTACCTATTCTACTTGATGACGATGATATTCATATAGTTGAAAAGGATATTGGGACATTCATTGCATAGCCGTAAAAACATGTAACAGTACATGCAACCAAAGAGGTATTTATTTCCTTTTCTTTTCAAGCTAAACCCTTAACAATTAATGAAAAAAGGGTCTGAACCAATGATTGTTGTTATAGACAGAGAAAGGGAAGGGGGTGACAAACGTCGCTCAAAACCATCTAAATGATCAACCAACTGATCCCAAGGAGCTACTGAATGCACAATAACACCACATGTTCTCTATCCAAATTTACTAACATTGAAGACTCATATAGAGATGAAGTTAAAAGATGGTAATAGTCATATAGTGGTTTTCGAAGAGAATATATATGGAGAGGAAAGTCAAGATTTTGTTGCTGCTGAAAAAGAAAAAGAAATACTTGAAAATGGTTGGCTAGGCGTCACAGTTGTGAATGTATATATGAGTTATGTTTCTATGAATTTATTTTCCAAAAGCTGATCTAACATGAAAATTATGACTAAATGAATTTTAGATTGTTTACAGACACATTTATGAAAAACAATTGAAGGAACTTTCCCATGAGCCAAGATTTTGATTGGTTAGTCCTCATATCACATCAACACACCTAACAAAAATAGAGCCATAAAAAAGGGATGAAATAGTGAACTGCTTGCTGAAAACATTTGAACGCAATATTACAGATGATAGACTTTTCCTAATACCAACCATGTAGGGGTAGTACTCTACGATTAAAGCATATCAATTATATTTTCACTTCATTTATTACTTATTATTTTTTTTTGTTTTTAGGCAACATTGGTTGATAATTATGGTGAACTTAGATACTCCGAAGATTTATTTTCTGGATTCAATGCAAGGATATCCATCAAACCGAACACACATGATGGAGTTTGTGAATCTGTAAGACACAACATCTTACGTTTTTTGTCTAAAAATAAATTAATATAATTTATATTATCTTTTACGGAGGATTTTGTTATGATAGGAAGGTGTATCATTATCATCTAAAAAAAGGAATGAGGACAGGGTCTAAGCATAAAGAGGCGAGAAAGTACTACCTCTGGACAAATATCAGGGTATATATAATATAATTTCACTATCCAAACACATCTCAAAAAAATTTACTTATTCTCCTAATGATCAATTTTTTTGCAGTGTCCAAAACAAACAAACGATAATGATTGCGGTTATTATATTTGTAAATTTATGAAATAGATCATTTTTCATCATAAAACTAGCATCCCTAAAGAGGTATTTTTAAAAACAACTACTAGATCGTTTAAGTTATTTATTAATTATTCATTTTTTTTAATTTTGTAGTACTAATCTGACTGCCAAAAGTCTCATACTCACAAGACAATATAGATTTGTTCAGAATCGAGTGGGTCGTATACCTGATGGAAGATTGTACACAAATACAATGAAGATCTGACTTGGGGACATGTACAATTTGTAGTCATTTTTGAGAGGGGTTAAGGGGATCAAAAGATGAAACATTGTTGTATGTAAATGTTCATAGGAAAATTGTAATTATTATTAAATAAAACAGCCTTTATCCAATGATTCATTTTCCTATTTTAACGTATTATATGCACCAGCAACATGCAAGAATGCTGAACCACTCAAAGGGTCTCTATTTTGTTTAAAATGGACATGATTTTAAGTGAAAACAACAATTGACCTATAGAAATCCAACCAAACACATTTTGATTGCCTTGATCTTTTATAAGAACGATCCAAGGGTCCTTGGTGACGTAAATGAGTCAACCCCGCCTCAATCCGAGGCATAGCGTGGCCGCTAGCACTCAAAGGGTCTATATTTTTTAAAAAATGGACAAGATTTTAAGTGAAAACAACAACTGACATATGAAAATCTAACAAAACACATTCAGATTGCATTGATATTTTATAAAAACGATACGAGGGTCCTTGGTGATGTGTACGAGTCAACCCCGCCTCAATCCGAGGTACAGTGTGGCCGCTAGCGCTCAAAGGCTCTCTCTTGTTTTAAGAGGACATGATTTTAATTGAAAATAACAACTGACCTACGGAAATCCAACCAAACGCCTTCAGATTGCATTGATATTTTATAAGAATGATCCACGAGTCCTTGGTGATGTGTACGAGTCGACCCTGCCTCAATCCGAGGCACGGTGTGTCCGCTAGCACTCAAAGGTTCTTTATTTTGTTTAAAATGGAAACGATTTTAATTGAAAACAACAACTGACCTACGGAAATCTGACCAAACGCATTCGGGTTGCATTGATATTTTATAAGAACGATCCAAGGGTCCTTGGTGACGTGTATGAGTCGACTCTACCTCAATCCGTGGCACAGTGTGGCCGCTATCACTCAATGGGTCTCTATTTTGTTTAAAATGGACACGATTTTAATTGAAAACAACAACTGACCTACGAAAATCTGACCAAACGCATTCATATTGCATTGATATTTTATTAGAACGATCCAAGGGTCCTTGGTGATGTGTAAGAGTCAACCCCGCCTCAATCTGAGGCATGGTGTGGCCCTATCACTCAAAGGGTCTCTATTTTATTTAAAATGGACAATCTTTTAAGTGAAAACAAAAACTGACCTACGGAAATCTGACCAAACGCATTCATATTGCATTAATCCTTTATAAGAATGATCCCAGGGTCCTTGGTGACGTGTAAGAGTCAACCCCGCCTCAATCCGTGGCACGGTGTGGCTGCTAGAACTCAAAGGGTCTCTCTTGTTTAAAGTGGACACAATTTTAATTGAAAACAACTACTAACGTACGGAAATCCAACCAAACGCATTCGAATTGCATTGATATTTTATAAGAACGTTACAAGGGTCCTTGGTGAGTTGTACGAGTCAACCTTGCCTCAATCCGAGGAACGGTGTGGCCTCTATCACTCAAAGGGTCTCTATTTTGTTTAAAATGGACAAGGTTTTAAGTGAAAAAAACAACTGACCTACGGAAATGCAACCAAACGCATTCGAATTGCATTGATCATTTATAAGAACGATACAAGGTTCCTTGGTGATTTATATGAGTCAACCCCGCCTCAATCCGAGGCACGGTGTGACTGCTAGCACTCAAAGGGTTTCTATTTTGTTTAAAATGGACACGATTTTATTTGAAAACAACAACTGACCTATAAAAATCCAACCAAACGCATTAATATTGCATTGATCTTTTATAAGAATGATCCAAGGGTCGTTGGTGATGTGTACGGGTCAACCCCACCTCAATCCGAGGCATGGTGTGGCCGCTATCACTCAAAGGGTCTCTATTTTGTTTAAAATGGACAAGATTTTAATTGAAAACAACAACTGACCTACGGAAATTTGATCAAACGCATTAGGATTGCATTGATATTTTATAAGAACGATACAAGGGTCCTTGGTGACGTGTACGAGTCAACCCCGCCTCAATCTGAGGCACGGTGTGGCTGCTAGCACTCAAAGGGTCTCTATTTTGTTTAAAATGGACAAGATTTTAAGTGAAAACAAAAACAGACTTCCAAAAATCTGAACAAATGCATTCGGATTGCATTGATCTTTTATAAGAACAATCCAAGGGTCCTTGGTGATGTTTAAATGTCAACCCCGCCTCAATCCAAGCCACAGTGTGGTGCTAGAACTCAAAAGGTCTCCCTTGTTTAAAGTGGACACGATTTTAATTGAAAACAACAACTGACCTATGGAAATATGGCCAAATGCATTCGTATTGCATTGATCATTTATAATAATGATCTAAGGGTACTTGGTGATGTGTACGAGTCAACCCTATTTCAATCCGAGTCCCGGTGTGGCCGCTAGAAATCAAAGGGTCTCTATTTTGTTTAAAATGGGCACGATTTTAATTGAAAACAATAACTGACCTACAGAAATCCGACCAAACGCATTCAGATTGTATTGATATTTTATATGAACGATCCAAGGGTCTTTGGTGACGTGTACGTATCAACCCCACATTAATACAAGGCACGGTGTGGCCGCTAGCACTCAAAGGGTCTCTATTTTGTTTAAAATGGACAATATTTTAAGGTAAAACAACAACTGACTTACAGAAATCTGACCAAACACATTCAGAATGAATTGATATTTTATGAGAACGATCGAAGGGTCCTTGGTGACATGTACGAGTCAACTCTGCCTCAATCTGAGGCACTGTGTGGCCACTAGCACTCAAAGGGTATTGCTTGTTTAAAGTGGACACAATTTTAATTGAAAACAACAACTGACCTACAAAAATATGACCAAATGCATTTTTATTGCATTGATATTTTATAATAATGATAGAAGGGTCCTTGGTGATGTGTATGAGTCGACCCCGCCTCAATTAGAGGCATGGTGTGGCCGCTAGAACTCAAAGGGTATCTATTTTGTTTAAAATTGACACGATTTTAATTGAAAAGAAAAACTAACCTACGGAAATCTGACCAAATGCTTTCGGATTGTATTGATATTTTATAAGAACGATCCAAGGATCCTTGGTGACATGTACGTGTCAACCCTGCCTCAATCTGAGGCACGGTGTGGCCACTATCACTCAATGGGTCTCTATTTTTTTTAAAATGGACAAGATTTTAATTTAAAACAACAACTGACCAACAGAAATCTGACCAAATGCATTAGGATTGCATTGATATTTTATAAGAATGATACAAGGGTCCTTGGTGATGAGTATGAGTCAACCCGCCTAAATCTGAGGCATGGTGTGACCGCTAACACTCAAAGGTTCTCTCCTGTTTAAAGTGGATACGATTTTAATTGAAAACAACAACTGACCAATAAAAATCTGACCAAACGCATTCAGATTGCATTGTTTTTTTATAAGAATGATCCAAGGGTCCTCGGTGACAAGTAAGAGTCAACCCCGCCTCAATCCGAGGCACGTTGTGGCCGCTAGCACTCAAAGGGTCTCTTTTTGTTTAAAATGGACACGATTTTAATTGAAAACAACAACTGACCTACAGAAATCTGACCAAACGCATTCGGATTACATTGATCATTTGTAAGAACGATCCAAGGATCCTTGGTAACGTGTAAAAGTCAACCCCTCCTCAATACGAGGCACAGTGTGGTCGCTATCACTCAAATGGTCTCTATTTTGTTTAAAATGGACAAGATTATAAGTGAAAACAACAATTGACCTACAGAAATCTGAGCAAACGCATTAGGATTGGTTTGATCTTTTATAAGAACGATCCAAGGGTCTTTGGTAACGTGTAAAAGTCAACCCTTCCTCAATCTAAGGCACGGTGTGGCCTCCATCACTCAAAGGGTCTCTATTTAGTTAAAAATGGACAGGATTTTAAGTGAAAACAACATCTGACCTACGAAAATCTGACTAAATGCATTCAGATTGCTTTGATCTTTTATAGGAATGATCCAAGGGTCCGTAGTGAAGTGTATGAGTCAAATCCACCTCAATCTGAGGCATGGTGTGGCCGCTAGCACTCAAAGGGTCTCTATTTTGTTTAAAATGGACACAATTTTAATTGAAAACAACAACTGACCTACGGAAATCCATCCAAACGCATTCGGATTGCATTGATCTTTTAAATGGGGGGTAATGTCATGTGATCTATCATGGGACTCATATATATCATGTCATGGTTGGCCTGGTATACTAGGGTGATCATGTGTTTGGGTCTATGATACTTATGGGCTTATATCTGGATGAAAATACTCCCATTTGGGAGGGTTGATATGCTTATGGGTCTTATTCCATAAATGAGAATACTCTCATAGGGGAGGGATGAGATGTATATAGGTATTATTCCCAAAATGAGAATACAGCCATAGGAGTGGTATGAGATTCTTATCGGGAATATTCACTAAATGAAAATAATCCCATAGGGGAGGGCTGAGATGATTATATAGATTATGCCTCAAATGAGAATACACCCATATTGGAGGGTTTATATGCTTCTAGGTATTATTATTTGGATGATAAAACTCCGATATGGTTAATAATATATGCTTCTTAGTATTATTCCCTAAATAAGGGTACTCCCATAGTATAGGGGTGAGATCCTTGTTGGTCTTATGCCTCGGAATTGGACGAACACATATGGGTGGCCTGAGATACTGTTGAGGGTATTCCCTGGATGAGAAAACTCCCATAAGTGTATTTCCATGATGGATTATAAATAAAAATCACATATTGGAGGTCAATGATAATTATGTATATAGTGGGGAGACCATGGTATATTATATGTTTTGTGTGGTTCCTATGATGTACTCAGAGAAACCCTAACATTGGACGAAGTAGGTATGGTTGATCAAGCTTCAATACTTGAGAATCAATGTGTCTTGATGTAGATGGGGTAGGAGTTGGTCAAACTATATTTTTATAATGTCGACACGATCCTTGTGAAATGCTTGGTAAAAGTTCAGCACTTGGAAAATTAATTTGGGTTTAATCATGGTCATGGATTTGTGGATCAATGATGATTTTTTATTAGTTTTATTCCAGTTCTTTCTCAACTAGGTTGTGCATATTTTCTGATCATGCACTTACAATAGCCTATTGCAGGTTTAATATTGGGGGTTTATTTATGAGATTCATCCCCCCCCCCAAGTATGTGCACCTTAGTGTGTGTACAAACCTTATAACTTCATTGAGGTTGAGAACATGATGCATAGTGGATAGAGAAAAGTCCAAAGATTTATGTATTGATAAAACACACCCATGTGGAGATTTAGGATTGAACTGGAAAGCCCCCCGGACACCCCCTACCCCCCCTTGGATAGCCACCCAAACCGTTGAACAACCTCCAAACCCCCTGAATTCTGAATTGATTTCTTTAAGTACTTGATTAACTTATAAATTATGTTATAATGGTGTACGGGTATAATTGTTGTATGGGTAAACTTAGTCTAATTTGCTTATGATTTATGAGTTAATTTTGTATGGGAATACTTGATTTAATTGCCTTATTGAGATGCTGTATTTTTTTTACAGGTGTTCGGGTGTGCTGCTGCAGATTTATCGGAGCAGTATAGAGGGAATTTATCAGCTCCCTTTTAGCGCTGATAAATCGTGCTTTTATCAGCGCTAAAAAGCACTGATAAACTACACCTTTATCATCACTAAAGAAGCGCTGATAAAAGATATGCTTATCAGTGCTAAAAGAGCACTGATAAAGGGTTTTTTATCAGTACTTTTTTAGAGCTGATAAATAAACCCTTTATCAGCGCTATCTAAGCGCTTATAAAGGGGTACCCCCATTATCAGCACCGAGCTTTACAGTGCTTTTTTAGCACTATTAAAGCCCGTTTTTAGTGCTATTAATGCCCGTATTTGTAGTAGTTCCATTAACCAAGATCACACGTAAAGGAGTTAAATTTGTTCAGACAAAAGAGTGTGATGAATTTTTTGAATAACTAAAGAGAAGATTAGTCAATGTTTCTATCTTGACTCTACCATCAGTGAATGATGGTTTTGTTATTTATAGAGATGTGTCAAAGAAAGGACTTGGTTGTGCCCTTATGAAGAATGATACGGTTATTGCCTATTCTTCACGGCAGCTAAAAATTCAGGAACAAAACTATCCTACTAATTATTTTGAGTTAATAGCTGTAATCTTTTTATTGAAGATATAGAGACAGTTTCTATATGGTGAAAAATGTGAGATATATAGTGATAACAAGAGTTTGAAATATATTTTCTCACAAAAGGAATTCAACATGAGGAAAATATGGTGACTTGAACTACTCAATGATTATGATTGCACTATACACTACCACTTGGGAAAGAAAAATAAAGTGACAGATGCTTTGAGTAGAAACAATCATGGATTTTTGAACAAGATGAGGGATGAAAGGGATATAGTGTTCATAGATCTAGTAATTATTGATATGAGAATAATCATGGAAACTGAAACATCAATACCTTTTTAAATGGTTTCCAATCCAAATTTACTAGAAAGGATTAAAAGTTCTCAGACTGATGATGAGTATTTTCACAAAAAAATTAATGCTGTGAACGATGGGAGGTTGATTGAATTCGTATATGAAGATGGAATTTTGAAATTTGGTAAGAGACTTTGTGTTCCTGATATACCTGATCTAAAAAGGGAATTGTTGGATGATGCTCATAGCTCTAATTTCTCTATACACCATTGTATCACTAATATGTATAGAGATTTCAAGGAACATTTTTGTTGGGAAAACATGAAGTGGGAGATTGTTGATTATGTCTCAAGATGTCCGGTTTATCCACATGTTAAGGCCAGAAGACAACATCCTGGAGGATTCGTGCATCCTCTTACCCTACTTAAGTGGAAATGGGATGATATTACGATAGAATTTGTCATGGGGATACAAAAGAATCCTAGAAGGAATGGTGCAATATGGGTCATTATGGATCGTCTTACCATGTCAGCACATTTTTTGCTATAAGATAATATTTACCACTTGAACGTTTCGAGAGACTATATATTAATGAATTTATAACACTTCATGGAGTACCCCTATCAATTTTTTCTGATTGTGATCCCCATTTGACATCAATATTCTGGAAAATTCTTCAGAAGGCCTTGGATATTGAACATCATTTGAGCACTGCCTATCACAATTAAACTGATGGACAATCAGAATAGATTATTCAAACCATAGAAGACATGTTTAGATCTTCTTCACATGACTTTCAAGGTATGTGGGATCAATATTTACATCTGGAAGAATTTTCCGATAATAGTAGCATTCATTTAAGTATTATGATGGCACCATATAAAACATTTTATGGAAAGATATGTCGCACACCAACATGTTGGGATTATGTTGGTGAATGAAATCTTGTACACCCAAAACATGTTGAGGAAACCATGTAAAAGGTGAAGATTATCCGAACCCACATGAAAGCAACTCAAAGTAGGAAAAAGATCTATGTTGAAAACCAATGGAAGGATTTGGAATTTCGAGTAGGAGATCATGTATTCTTTAAGGTATCTCCATGAAAGGGTGTTATATGATTCCGTAAGAAGGGAAAATTAAGTCCCAGGTACATCTAACCTTTTGAAATTATAGAATGACTTGGAGTTGTAGCTTATCGTTTGGAAATGTCGTTAAGTCTCTCCAATGTTCATGATGTGTTCCAAGTATCAGAGTTAAGAAAATACATGCCTAAACCTAAAAATTTACTCACCTATGAAGAAATAGACATAGAACCCAATCTTTCTTGTTGTGAAGAGCCTATCAAATATTCTTGATACCAAAGAACAAGTGACGAGAAACCGGGTGACTCGTCTTGCGAAAGTTCTATGAAAAAACCATAAGATGGAAGATGCAACATGGGAACCTGAGAAACATATGATGAACAACCACCCAAATTTTATTATGCTGTTATATTATAGAAATTTATAGGACAAAATTTTTTTCAGGAGACAAAAATGTAACACCCCAAGCTTCCATGGTACACTTCCCTTTGAATAATACAATATCTTATGTTGTATGCAACTCCAAGTTCTAACACCCCACGACCAATCAAAATAGCTGTTATGAATAGTAATACCCACTTTTTGAAATTTAATAAATTTTATTTTCCAAAATGGACTTCATGTTTTGGATCTGGAATAAAATAATTCACTTAGGGTGAATTTTGGGTATTTTTCTGAAAAAATTCAATTTTTGATGAATAGTAAAAACACAGTGTTATTGTTTAAAACCGAATTTTCATTTAAATAATTTGTTATTTATTTAAAATTATATTCTATTAAAATAGATTCATAATACCTATATAAGTTCAATCTAATTCATTGAATTCATTTTATAATAATATAAGATATATAAAATTTTATTGTAGTTTTTACCGTCATTTCCCACCTTCTAGGCGCATTTGAAAATATGCATAAAACATAATTTTACTACTTCTGTAAATTAAATTTCAAAAATCCGAAAGACACGGTTGACATCAGTAAGTAAAATGTGGTTTAATAAGATGAAAATAATTTTTGGTGGATAGTATCTTTTGACTTTTATTTAGCATAGTTAAAAGTAAATAGGGTAATTAAATGTAAAACAATGATTTTATAATTACCCTAACACGTGTCCTAATTCTATTGGATAAGTTTATTTCGACAAAAATATACCTTATGAATAAAATATGATCCTTTTGGTCCACTTGGATTAGATTAGGACATTTATTATTATTTTATTTAAAGAAAAGATAAATGTGTTAAATTCAATGTTTAATAACTAAAACATTGTTAATATAGAGTTATACATAAGATAAATGAAATAATAAATATTAATTAGAAATATAAAAATACATCCTACATAATGGTATTTTATTTACAATCTTTAGATATTAAATAATTAAATTTATTTATGACCCAATGATGAGGCAGTAATTACCTTATTAATGACTGATAATAATAATTGATATTATAAATATCCAAATAAATGTAAATTGAGTCTTCTGATGAATTACACTAATTTTCTAGGTTAATATGATATTTTAGGGTTTATTAAATAATTTTTTTCAAATTAATAATGTGGTTATGACTTTTCAAAAATAAAATACCAAATACAGTTAAAATTGGCATAAATTAGTTTTTAAAACCAATACTATATTATTAATTGATATAATATTCTTAAGAATCTAAGGTTTGGCCAAAGGACATAAATAAGTTTTTATATATCTATAATGAACCACTTTTGGTTTTCATGTAAATTTATTGTATGTTTATTTTCAATTTGTTATAATAATACAAGAATACAAGGTTAAAGTTAAACTATTTTACTAAGAGTTAAATCTAAAAGATAAGGTTAATATGGTGACTTAAACATGTATAAAACCTATTAGTTGAGATGTTGTTTACCCAAAACCATCTTATCCTTGAAATAAATCCTTTTGGATCCATTATAAATCGAATATGATTGTATAACAAAAGAATATTTCCTGTTTTTTCCTAAAGTGACCCTCACGTCTCTTAAAAATGGTACTTCCCTTTCTCTCAATATCACACATCCATGTCCATTTGTCTCAGAAAAAACCTACCCAAATATCCACTCAACTACTCTCACTTCATCCTATAGGCCTTAATTTGATCAAAATTCCAACCTAAAGATCCCTTTTGATCAAATCAAAAGGAAGAACCAGAATGAGAGGTAATAATTTCATCACCTCTTTCAAAATTATCTTCTTCTTCCACTTACTCATTCTTTTTTGTTTCCATACCATAATAATAAATCAGGACAATTTTACATACTGTGATGTTATTATAAATATTTTACAACCATATTAATTATTCTATCCATCCTATGAATAACAATGTCAGCGTATGTGCCAACGTACGAATTACCATCTCCACGTCGTTGTGTATTTGTTATTCCAAACTTCATTGTTTGGATGGGTATAATAATAATTGATGTAAATAATAAATATAACATGTCAATTATTTGGTATATATGATATAACATCAAATTAAATATGATTTCACCATCAATATAATTGTAAAGACCCAGAAATTTCAAGGAAATTGTTTTTTAATTTTCTTTGGAATTTTACAAGAATGCAGTTTCTGACGGCGCCTGATTCCGAGGCCCGGTGTGCCCGGAATCAATTTCCAAAGTTTGGCTCGGGTACGTTCAGTAAACGAACTAGCGGGTTTTTCTATCTTTTGAACCGGTGCTCGGAATTGAAATATGAGGGCACCGATGAACTCGCAACGCCGATATTTGCTTAAAGATACTTTTTCCGCAGTTGCGTTTAATCGAGAGCGGAAGTTAGTTTTTGGGTTTTCTTTAAAAAAGAGTAATAATAAAATAACGTGTCATGCACTTTATTTTATTTCAGCCGCCATTGGGAGTGTGGTGGTTGAAACCTCCTCACGGAGGTTGGAGGTGGGGCCACCACACCTTAACCTCCCTTGAGAGGTTATGGTGGTGGGGCCCACCTGAACTAAACCTCCCGTGGGTGGTTTATTATGGTAGGGACCACACGAGGCTTAACCCCCCTGTTAATGGGAGGAGGGGAAACCTCTCAACTCTCCCTCATTAATGAGGGAGAGCCTCTAAATTCCTCAACTCCCCATTAAATGGGGAGAAACTCCTTGGCACCCTCCCCTCTTAAGTGGTGCCAACGGACCTCATAAATTGCATCAAAGCAATTTAATTCACCCGACCCCTTTTTTTTTTAAAAAAGATATTTAAACATAATGGTTACATACCTCTCCCCCTCTCATATATATAGGGATCTTGGGAGAGGGTTTGGGGATGGCTTCACCAAGCGACGGAGCGCTGGTAAAATACCGCGACGCCCAACACTTGGGAAGAAGCTTATCTTCGCGAACGAAGAACGCTCCACCGATGAAGAACGATGATCCTCTTCGACTTCTTCGCCGGACACCTACCGACGTGGAACGCCTTCCACAGACCAACACAACTCGGTTTGGAAGAGCATGGCAGACGCAAAGAACGATGAACCTCTTCGTCTTCTTTCCGCAACTTTGTCATCGATCGACGAACTTCGATTCCGAGGTAGGGATTTACATTGGGAATATTTTTTTTCATAATGTCTCTTTCTAAACGAAGAACGCGGATCTACTCCTTATTAAGTTGATCCGTGTAGGTATTTAATTGTGGGTTGGATGTTTACCTTTGTTTATGGAAAGAATGTAGGGGTTTTATTTGAATGTTTTATACTCCGTGAATGTTTCCGTTCAAAGTGAAGAACCCGGATAATAAGAACAATTTTAATTCATTAAAATTGTTTTTGGTTATGTATTCATGTGTTGAATAAATCTCCCATTGTTATTATCTAACGCGGAGGGTGCGGGCCAAACGAACACGGCCCGACAACCCTCCGCAGAATGTTTATTGATGTGTGGATCGACGAGCGACAAAAAATGAGGCCGCAAGGTGATTTTGAGGCCTCCACAGTGAAGGTCGGGTCCCGGGAGGACCATAGGTGAAGACGACAGGGGAAACGGACAACCAGAGCGCGTTCGGTGGTCCGCGGAAGGCGGCGGCGGTGCGCCGCCAGAAGGGAGGCGGCCGGCGGTTCGCCGCCGGCCTCAATTAGCGGCGGGCGGGGGACACCCCGCCCCACGTTTCGGCTCGGCCACGCTGGACGAGCTGCGGCCGGCCGGTCGGGCTGGACCAAGACGGACCGAGCCGGGCCGGGCCGGGCCGGGCCCAGCCGGGTCGGACCCGGGTCGACCCGGTTCTGCCGACCCAGGGGGGTCGGGCTGGGTCGGCCCGGGCCCAGACCCCCCATTTTCGGACCACTTTCGGTCAAATGCTCGTAACGTGAGCTACGGGCCTCCAAACGACTCGCCGTCAGCGGAAACACGATCCTTGGATTGACACAGTCGTTTCGGTATATTGCACTTAAGGTTTCATATTACTTTGGGTTCGGCTGGGTTGGTTCGGATACGAAACCAACCAGGCCCTCGGAGCGGAAATGATTATATCTTGATCTCTGGACATCCGATTGATGTGTCGTCGACTTTGATGGATTCCTCTAAGTGAGACAGATCTTTTGTCTTACTCCTCTCGAGGTTTGGATGCCGTCGGAGTGCAGTCGGGTTGGTTCGCTCACGAAACCAACCGGGCCCCTGGAACGAGAAAGCCAATAACTCACAGACTGGGCGTCCGATTGACGCACCGTCTGTATCGTTGTTTTACTCTTTTTGAGATGGAACTTTTGGCATACTTCGCCCGAGTTTTGGATGCATTTGTGTTTCGGCCAGGTTGGTTCGCACACGAAACCAACAGGGCCCCTGGGATGAAAAGGCTAGTAACTCACAGACCGGGCGTCCGATTGACGCACCGTCTGTTGCATTGAGACCCCTATGATGAGGCGGTACTTTGAGATAATTATTCATGGGAATTAGAGATACTTGGATTATCGACCAGTAGATCATGGATCAGACCCTCCCAGAGACGAGCGTACGGAGTATGGAGGCCGTGTAGCCAGCCGAGACCTGAAAACTGCTTGACCGATCGACTCGGTGTGTTACGGATATCCCAGAGGGGAGTGCTTGGTTGTAGCAGCAGGCCCACGACAGAGGTGCACTTGGTTGTACCGGCACAAAGGAGCACTTGGTTGTAGCAGCAGACCCACGACAGAGGTGCGTTTGGTTGTAGCGGAACAGGGGAGCGCTTGGTTGTAGCGGCAGACCCACGATAGAGGTGCGCTTGGTTGTAGCGGCACATGGGTGCTCTTGGGTGTAGCGGCACATGGGAGCGCTTGGTTGTAGCGGAAGACCCATGGTGGGAACCGCTTGGTTATAGTGGAAGGCCCACAGTACTCGACAGGAGGAGTACCTCAGCAGTCTTAGGTTAGTGAGCAGTACCTCAGAGTCGTGACATGACCACTGTACACTCCAGATACGGAGCTCTTCAGCAGTTACAGTTTCGATAATGAAATCCTGGTTTGAGCTGAGACTTTTGACCTTTGTGTTTACCTCATGATTGAGATGGGTCACATGATAACTTAGTTATATGTATGGGCATATACCTGGGTAGTGGTTATCCATTGATTTCATGATCCTTGTGTTTCCTCATGTTTGAGATGGGTTACTTGATTACTTAGGCATATCTATGGGCATATACCTAAGTATAGGTTATTTGTTGAGATCTTCTTCGTGGTTATCCTTGTTGGTTTAGTGATACCTTGAGGGTATCGGGGTCCCTAATGAGTATCGTTATACTCACCCCTGCACGGGCTATGCCCGCACCTCGTTGTGTTGGTTGCAGACGACAGGCAGTGCTGACGGGGGCCAAGTGTTCGAGGACTGGACGGTACCCGGAGGTGGACTACACGACAAGTCAGTACCCCGAGGTGGACTACACGACGAGTCAGTACCCGGAGGTGGACTACACGATGGGACGACACACAGAGGAGGTTGACGGACGAGAGCGTGGAGGAGGCTATCTGTACCTACCCTTCAGGTAGGATCTGTGGTGGACGACCAGGAGCTGCGCCATCTGTACCTACCCTTCAGGTAGGATCCGACTTAGATTAGACCAACTAATTTTTTCATATTTAGACTTAGATTAGACCAACTAATTTTTCTTTTCTATGATAATCATGTGGTATCATCCTTCTCTTAGAAAAATAGGAAGAGATTCCTCTATTCCTTCAAAGGTTGAAGAAGAGATGAGAATCCCCCAGTATTACTCTTTTCATTTGATTATCAATAAAGGGATAATGGTTAAGTTAACATATTTAAATTAATAATGAAAATATATATTAACAAGAAAATAAAGATTTATAGATTGTTGATCCTATAAAATTCATTTATTTTTAGTGAGTCAATATGTCTGTTTTGTGAGTGGAATGGTGGTAGTGATTATTAGATGATTGTTATGAATTCAATTAAATACATTGTATTTCATGCATGATAATACATCCATGTAAGTCCATATGTTGATTAAGTAATTTCTATGGTAAATGGAAAAGCTACTATGTGAGGTAGTAGCTTAAAGAAATTGAGTGGATAAGTTCAAGTCAATGTGAAAAGAAAAATTTGATATTTGATATAACACTAGCCGATACCACAAGCTGATATCACTAAGTGCTACTGTTATGTGTTAATACTAAGTGCTACTATTATGTGCTACCATCATCTGATACCAATGTGTTCTACCATCATGTGATACTATAAAGTTATACCATTGTTTGGTACGTCTTGGTTCAAAAATCAGGTGTTACCATCAAGTCCATACAATGGGTGCTAACATGGGTGTGGTACCATGGTTGTGCTATAATAATTGTGCTACCATGAGGTGATACCATTAGGGTGCTACTACGAGATTCAATTTTTTTTTGGTGAAAACATGGTGGTGATACCATCAAGTTCTACCATCAAGTGTTTACACCATGTTCTATGGTCTGGTGCTACCGTGGATGTGCTACAATGGGTGTGCGTCCATTTTTGTGATATTGTTGGTTTAATACCATATATTGCTACCATTGGGGTTTTATCATGAGATTATCCTATTGGGGTGAGACCATGAGGGTGTTTACTTAATATATGATCACATGATTTATTAGAAACCTACTATATGAGCTTGATATGATGTTATTGTATGTGTTTTGAGATTCTATTTAAAAGATTCACTTCATCTAAATATTGATCCTGAAAAAGAGATACCATAAGAATGATTTTACACTAAAAAATAGAGAATTCAAGATATAGTGCTTTGCATAGTGTGGATAAGGATATATTCTATGCGGATGATAAGAATGCATATAAACTAAGGCATGCATATAGATTCACTTGTGTGCTTTTAATAAGAGTGAAATAAAAACTTCACAATACCCATGTACGTGTGTTGATTTCAAACCATTTTATCCCAAGTATCATGTGTTTTACATGATTATCCCAAGTTCATTAGGTATTTTGAAGAGTTTTGAGTTCATTCATATTCCATGATTCATATATGAGTATCTGATAATATTAAGCAATGTTATTTTAGGGATGATATGTTAAAACAGATATTTTGGGTATTAATTATGGGGTGCAATATTTATTTACTACATGAATAAAATAGGAATTATTATGGATTGTTAATCATGATACAATATCTATAGTAATAACGGGATGGTAATGAGCCATAATATTTTATTAATGTAAGTTTAACGAATAAGAATAAAAAGTCCAGATCTTTTGGGTATTTGAATGAGAATTTGTTTGAGAAATTATTCATGGAAATTTGCCTTGAAATTGTGTCCAAAATAAATGATGATTTGATAAGGGAATTAATAACCAAATTTAAAAGAGGAAAAATAAATGGTTTTAATGGTTTTACTATTTCCATGAATTTTGGAAAAAATTACAATGATAATAGTGAGGATCATATTCAACATATTCTAATTTTGAAAATAAATGATATATGCAGGTGATGAAGGTGTGTGAGATATAGATAACTCTTATGCATATTTCATGATAATGTGAGAGAACTGGATATGTAAAAGTATGAATCAAAGAAGTAGAGATGAAGTCAGGAGTCTCTGAATGAGACACACCAAATTATTTTAAGTTTGTGATAATTAGATCATTCATGATATGAGAGGATTTATATGGCCAACTGGCTTACTTCATATAGATTTTGAAGACCATGAAGAATTATACAAGTGAAAACCCAGTCCTATAGGCTCGTGGGGGAAAACTATCATCCAAAAGGTTGGTAAAATATTTAGTGTTGGTCCTCTTAGAAAAAGAAACCTATATTTTCTAGTTTTTTCAGGAAGTAAAAAAGCATTGTGGGACTTGGTGTTGATCAGATATGGATTTTCACTAGTTTTTATTACTTTTATGATAGTAAATAATCAATGTTGGGGGGTATAACCAACATAAAAAGGAGTTTGATTTTATACTAAATGATACAAATATTTTGGGCTTATCTCTCTAATATTACTACTATACACAAGGTGATATTTAAAGATAATGTTTAGTGGATTGAGAATAATAACATGTTAGAGAGGTTAAATTGTAAAGAAAACAATTAATAAAAAGAAACCACCAATTCAACCCACCCACCATTGGTTCATCTCGCCTTGGGAATTACAACATTTACATATAATAACTATTATATATGTTGTATATATATGCCATGTGAAGGATCCTAGAATGATCCATTGTTATTTTGAACATTTAAACATTAATTGTATATGTTGATATCATTTTTAACTCATTGGTTGATCAATTAACACCTTAAATGATTATTAAAAGAATCATTTACATTATCCCATAACATTTAACATCAAATGATAGCATTAATGATAGTAGACAATAAATGAATAGAAATTACCTTTGAAAAACCTAATTGAATATTTACATATTTCCTAAAAACCGTACAAATACAATAATTAAATGTGTTTATATCTTATTAAGATAATTTAGTTTATCCTAGGAATACAATATACCCATATCATCTCTTACGTTGTGATATATTTATGGAAAATATCCATCAACATCCCACTTTGATAAAAGCCTCATAAACTATATAAAATATCTCCATTTTTCACATATCATATGAATCAACTTTTTAACCTCATCCAAAACACCTTTTTATTAATTTATCGTTTTATTCAACATATATTACCTCATATGTAACAAATTATAAAAAATCATCTAAAACCCTTTTTTAATGTCCTTCAAAACACCTAATATATTTCGTTTATATGTTTTTTTAAATAATATTTATTCATAAAAATATAATGTTTGACAAAAAATTCCATTATTGCATCGAAAATGGTTTTTTTCTCTAATCATTAGTTATCAGAAATGATAAGCCTCGGTGAAATATTAATTCTACTCTCACTATAAATGGATCTAGTAAGATCTCCATAAAACACTTTTATTTTCATATTTGTGTCCCCCAGTTGTATCATATATAATATACATAATCATATTATCAATTTTGGTATAATATAATGTGAAAAAATGAAAAAAATCATGTTAAGCTAATATATTCTACTCATAAATCCTCAATTATTTTAGTATAGTTAGATTATAAAAAAATATATCACATTTTATTCACTCAAATAGGTTAGTACACCACACTCCCCGCATATAATTTATAAGAAAATAAAATTTTACTTATCTATGTATGGGAATAAATTTCATTTTTTAACACAATCAAGAGACCATATTCTTACACATCATATGTGAGTAAAAGTGTCATCTTTATTTAACCTCAACTAATAACATGGTCAAAAATAGACCTAAAAATCCCCTAAATAGAATATCTATATCAATGGTACAAGAAATGTATTAAATTATAACGATTTATATTATAGATATATTATAAAACTCAGGTAATAAGGATTAAATAATATAAAAACACTCCAATAATACCAAAGACATATTTATTAATATTCATATGGTATATATAGTAAGTTATTAAATACAAAATAACTCATTTTGTTCCTTGTGAGTTACTCTTATATCTTTATAAAAACCCAATCCATGATAATGTTAACAAGTCATCACAACCTATAAAACACTATGATGACCATAGATTATGGTTAAACTGATTTTATACTTTGTGAGGTTAATTATAAATTCACTTTATGTAATAAATGATTCCAACAAGAAATAGTGATAAAATATAGATTAATTTTATACAATATGATACATTTAGCATAATATTTAACACCTCTATGAATTATAAAAACAAATACATGATAACTAATCTAATTATATATATTATGGAAACACACTAAAAACACCTTGTATGTGCAAAATTTTTAAGGTTTTATTAAAATTATTCTTTCCCTATAAAATTCCTTCCACATATCCATATAACAATCTAATAAATACACCCACTAAACTCTTTTAAGGGGATAATATATATGAAGAAATAAAATTTAATAAATAGAGATAGTAGGATTCAAAATTCTAATTGTTAACACTTCTAACATTATATTCAAACATTAATTATTCCCAAAATCCAATGATACATTTTCAATAAATTATACTATTTAAAAAAATGTAATTGTTTATAAATTCATTACTATCTTGGAATATTTCATTTTAAAATATTCTTTTAGATCATTTGGTAAAACTATGATGTTACACATTACATTAAAATCATTATTTAATAATATATATTAAACCTTTTTAGAATATAAAGTGACCTTGAATTTTAATTAAACTGATATAACCATTTTTTATGCTTTCAAATTTTTTAATTTTAAACATACTCTCACTAGCCTATTAGAAACTATATATTCTCCAAAATATGTTTTTAAAAAATAAAATCCTTTATGTTGGAAAATAAATCTTATTTTCTTTATGATAATACTTAACAAATAATCTTCTAACAACCATATATTATATATTATTATATGTGCGTGGAGAAATATTCAAAAAATAATATTTCATTATTTAAAATATTATACTTTTATTCAATTGGAGCTCTTATACTTGTCTTTTAAAAAATAATATTAAAAAATATTTTACACTTGATAAAAATAAATTTACACTCACCTTACATTATTCGAAACAACTCATTATATATAAAAAATTTATAATCTTACAAGATAAATGAAATGAGATAAAATTAATATCCCTTTGTTATTTTATTTTTTAATTATTCCATTTAATATAACTCCTTAATGTAGAAACACTTTTATTCATCACTATAATGAAAACTCTAAGCTAAATCCATCAATTATTCTTTTATTTTAAACTACAATACATTTTCCCATGAAAAAATAATGTATATTTGTTACCCCATTCCCTTTAAAGTACAAGATTTGATTTATATAGAATTAACATTATATTTGGACACGCTATCATTTTTTCTAAATATCATCATGTATTCTAGCCAATTTCTCCTCCAATAAAAATGTTTTCCATAATGGAAACATTATAATTCCTTTATAACTTTTATCCTCAATTTAAAATTATTGGATTAAAAATCTCTAATAACTCATATATATTTTTCTTTCTTAAAAACAAAATTTTCCTTTCCATTATTTACCACCTTATAGTACTTGTGCTTTGATTTATGATGTTATTCTAAAAAATATTTTACCTATTGAGGTATATATTAAAATTTTATTAAATTCGTTAACATTCTAATTAGTATTGAACAATCAAAATCATTTCATAATTTATTTTATAAAATAATTTGTTACCATATAATACATTTTTAGTGTCTTAAGATGTTTTAATTCATTTAAAAACCCAATCATAATGAATACATGAGTTGATACTAAATTAACATTAGTCAAATTATGCTAAAAGAGTGATTTAGAAAATACATATCTATTGTGTCTAGTTTATTATTTATAGATACTTTTCAATTTATTTATCAACCCAAAAGATTCCATATTATCTTTTTTCTTATAAATTTTGGGATTCGTAAAATTAATCATAAATGTAGATACATTAAGATAATATTTATTTTTCTTAATATGAGAAACATTATCTTCCGGGATGTTTTCATCAATGAGTTCATTATCATGAAATTTTTTCTCCAAAATTTAAAATTTCCATTCTTTTTTGACAATGATTATAAAGTTACTATACTAATTTTAGAATTATATTCAATTAACCTTCTCCTTTTAATGTATTTTTCTCAATTAATAGCTGATGATAATGAAATTTTAATTTTAATATATATATATATATATGTGATTTGTATCATGGTTTAAAATAATTTAATAAGGAATTTTATTAAATGTTACACTACTTAAATAATAAACTATACTAAATTAAATCACAATTTTTTTTTGGGAATTGATCCATATTTAACTGAATCTTTGAGAAATTTGAAATTTCACCCAACATTTACCAATTTAGGTATACAATCACGTCTTTTAATGGTCATCTGCAAAACCTAATCTATTAAATCTTGATGATGCATGAACCCTTGTTTGATAAATCTTTCTCACCATGTCATACTTCAGTCCTAAATATGATATATCCATTGAAAGGACTGCAATAATTGCGCTAGAGGGTCAAGCTCTCCCTGAAGATGACTCCACCCAAGATTCACATGGAAAACCCAAAGGGATATCTTTCGTCGAATTTCTCAAGGGTTTAGAACTACACAAAGCTTCCTCATTAACAACTCAAATGTTTAAAAATCTGGAGGATGGAATCTTTGTGGTTGATTCAGATCCTAAAGCAATTCAATAGGGAGAAAATATGTTTATATTCTCTTCCCTTGGTCAAATTTCTTATTTAATAGGGGAAAAATTGCGGCTGGATTCTGAGCTCAGGCCTAGAATCACACACTGTTGGGGAATAACTAATTGGAAATTAGTTATAATTGGGATATGATATTTTCATATTATTCTAAAATCCCAAGAAGAAATTGATAATGTTTGTAAAATAGGAAGCATCCAACTAAAACCTAGCTTAATTTGATTGTAAAAATAGGACTATTATTTTAACCAATTTACCCATAGAAACTCTAAGGGACAAATTTGGTTCAGAGTCCATGGAAATAGTTGTTATTTATAGAACTTGAAAATCATGAATTATATCATCTCCCACATTTGGTCTCTATTAAATATTGACTAATGATCGCTGAATTAATATATAGTTATATATTCTAGAGTTATGGTAGAAGAAAATTTTGAATCAAAACTACCTCATGTCATCACTTTTACTACTAAAGATTAAATAATTGTGGTTAGTATAGAATACATGAATAATCCACCTTTATGTGATTATTTCAATATTATGGGACACTACATGCTAAATTTTAGAATGGTGAAAAAGTTGGTTCATCAACCAATTGATAACAAATGGACTGAAATAAAGAGACATAAGAAGGATAAAAATCTTGTTATGGAGAAACATATGCCTAATAAAAAAAGAAATGAAATATGGATGAAATGATAGGTGGTCTATCAACCACAAAGGAACCCCCTAGACAATCGTGGGTTTATTTGGTAGAAGAAGTGGAAATTGAAATTGCTGACTGAGTGATTTCTGATGAAATTTCTACCCTTGTCATGGATATTGTCAAATAGCCTCAATTGGAAATGGAAATTCAAAACAACAATACCAACAATGACGTGAAAAACATAGAAAGAATGAATATCAAGGCATGATTATTGGAATCCCTTATCAAGCAATAGAATTCAATGCCTCTACACAGGTAACGGACACCATAGTCTCTATGACTAAAGCTATCACTGCAAAACATAATAATGAATGTCGATAAAAGGATTTAGTAGAAAAATCCAGCAATTATCCTATTTCTAATGGGGTTATATTTCCTCTAAAAGGAGTTGTTCCTTAAATATTGGATTAGAAGAACAACCCCCATCTAGTGTAGTCTTCAGCTAGATAGCCTTACACACATGCAGTACACCCCATTGCTACTACGAACAGCCAATATGAAAGGGAACAGGGCTCAAACTCCCTATCCTTCTTGGGGGAACGTGATGGAAATTACTAAAACCCCGTGTCCTCCAATGTAAAATGGAATAAGATACATATGTAAGGGAATCCTATAGCTTCAGTTATGAACAATGCTTAGGAGAAGAAAAAGTACTCAATAATGACCACAAGCAACAAGAAAGTTGTGATCAATCAAAAACATGGATAGAGGACAAGATAGTTAAACACAATAATATTATTTATCCTAATATTTCCTTAATCAAGCATGAATGGCACTCACCAATGATAAAGGAGACATCAATCATACCCCCTTGTAAATCCAAAAGGAACATGAAACTTAGAGGAAAAAAGAAAGGGGGGGGGGGAAATCCCCAATATCATGTCAAACTAAATATTTTCTATTGGATTTTTCATGTTATCACTAACCCTAACACCATCACATGATTAAAAATAATTTTATTCACTCATAAACCAAATTTTTTTTCTATCTATGAGCTTAAAATTAATTTTTCTACTAGTTTTACTGGATTAGATAAATTTAATTACAATTTTATTTTTACTACTTCTAATAATATTTTTATGGATTCTATTTGGATCTTTTCTCACTCTTATCTATTCAATGTTCGAGTTTTTAATATTGAAACTCAAGATATCGCATGAGATCTGACTTTTCCAAACTCAAATTTCATCAACACTTTTATTTATGCTAATGATAGATACCAGGATGGGAGATCTATATGGAAAAATCAATATTTCTTAAACAACATTATCCAAGCCCCTTGGATTATAACTGGATACTTTAATTTTATTCTTAGACCTAGTGAAAAAACAACTCCTTCTCACTCTAATGTCTCTTCTAAAGAATTTTAAACCTGTATTGAGGAAAACAATATCATTAAGATAAACCCTGTATGAGCCAAATATACTTGGTATAGAAGACACTATAATAGGTTTATGTCTAGTAAACCTGATGGATACTTTACAATCAGTCAATCCCTTCATAACTGGGATACTATTTCTAGCATCACTTTTCATAGAATTCACTCAGATCACCACCCTATATAAGTGAGTCTCAACACTAGAGTTTTAAAACCTATTCATCCTTTTATATTTAATAATTATTTGACCTCTATTAATTAATGTAAAAATATTTTCAAGGAAACCTATTATTTTATGAACTGTAACAATGACGTATTTTTCCTTATTATGAAATTTAATCTTCTTAACAAAAATATATATTCCTGGTGCAAAGAAGGTGATAATAAAATTGAAAATGAAATTTATTCCATGGAAAAAATCCTCAATAAAATTCATATTGACACTAAACACAATGACAATGATAATGATCCTAAATAAGAAATTGATCTTTGAAATAAATTAAACTCACTTCTCACCTTGAAATATAATTTATGTAAATAAACCTTCAAAATTAACTCACTTAAGGATAGTAACTGAAACTCTATGTTCTAAAATGCTCTATAGAGATCTAGGAAATCTTGTAGACCCCATACCTTTCTTAAAGATAGGGATAACATCATAGATAATGAGGATTGTTTGTCTAATCATGTTGTCTCTAACTTTATTAATACCTTTAATGGTCTGAATCTTAATAAGTACATAAAGTCTGGTATAATTCCTAGAATAGTGTGTGGAAATTATAAACATTTCTTAACTAGTGTTCCTATAGTCCATGAGACTAAATATGTGGTTTTTATCTTAAAATGGATGTTCTCCTGGTCCCGAGGGTTTCACTGATTCCTTTTTCTAGAACTATTGCGATATTATACAATATGATGTTTGTAAACTGGTTAAAGACTTTTTTTCCTAATGTATACCTTCCTTATAGTATAAATTCTTAATTCCTATCTCTTTTTCACAAGATTTAGAATACATAATTAATTTAACTATTTAGATATATTTCTAATGTTAACACAATTTATTATATCTTCTTTAAACTTTTAGCTCACAGGATTTCTCCTATTGCTAACAATAATTTTTCTTGGAAGCAATTTGGCTTCCCTAAAGAAAGAAACATACAAGACTATATCTGCCTTTATTATGAATGTAAAAACTTGTAAAAAATATAGGATGAATCATTTCCATTAATATATACATTATAAAATATTTTGACACCATGGAATGGAGATTCATTTTCAATGTCCTTAGCATGTTTTTCTTGAGTGACATTTTGGAAAAAAAATAAAAACTCTTTTTGGTTCTTATCACATTTCAGGTTTGATTAATAGTACTCTAAAAGGGTATTTTAATTGCATAAAAGGGTCAAAAAATGATACCCCTCTCTCTTTTATCCTTTTTATTTATTTATGGGGACTACCTTAGTAGACTTATACCTAATTCTGTTAATCAAGGTAAAATTAAGCCCCTCATTTCACCTAGAAACCTGGTTGTTCCCTCTCATATTTTACTTATGGATGATATTATTTTATTCCTCCAAGGGGGAAAAAGAAATTCCAAAATATCAAAGTATCCCACTCTCACTATGAATATGTGTTTCGTAAATCCATAAATAGGAACAAATCATCCATTTTCAATGGAAAAATGTTTCCTATAAACAGAAAATCTAGTATTATAAATGATATTGTTATAAAAAAAGGAGATATATCTTTCATATTCCTTGGAGTTCCTATATTATAGGGAAATACAAAAATCACTTACCTCTCTATTATAGTTGACCTGATTAATAATAAACTCTCCACCTGAAAAGGAAAATTCTTATAGATGGTAGGCTAGATTTGTCTTTTCAAAATCCCCATCATTTCTTAAATGGTCTATTCCTTGATGGTTTATAAATCACCAAATGACATAATTAAAAAACATTATATTAAAATTAAAAAATCATTGTTTGGAGTTGAAGCTCCCAAGAAAGTAAACTTTTCACTATTCCTTAGATTAATTGTTGCAATCCCATAGAGACGAGTGCCCTATGTATTAATAATTTATACAACTTTAATGATGCACTACAAGATAAACTCATGTGGAAACTTATAAATAATAACCTCGGACTTTGAACTCTAGAGAGGTATATTTAATAACAATATTATAAAAGGTATGTTTTTATATATGGACTCTTCTATCTAGCATTTCATCAATCAATCATTTTCTAAAATTATGTCTCACACTAGATGGATTGTTAATAAATAATCTTCTTTGAATTTTTGGTTAGATAACTAGAATGGTTACCCTCTTATCTCTATGTCGGATTCTTTACATTTATCTACAGATATTAATCTCTACATTAATGATTTCATGAACTCATCATATTTTACTTACCTAATGAGATAAATACTCTTATTTACCTGATAATATTTTGGTTTGGGAACCAAAAAATAATGGTGTTTTAAAATATAAACTCTACTACAATAATAATTTCATCAATAAAAACTGTGATTTTTTTGGATAATGAGATTTAACAAAAAAAATGTGTTTCACCCTCCATACACACACTAATATGGATAATATCCAACAATATATTTCCCACTAATTCTCGTCTTCAATTATTTGGTATTCAACTTTATTCTAAATGTCATATGTATAATCATCACAAAGAGGATGTCGACCACCTATTCTTAACTTTTTCTACTGACTCTACATTATGGAAATAAAGATTTTACATTTTTTTATCTCAGATGGATATATTTGGATTCCATTTTTCTTCATCTTCAATGATATAATACTATGGATTCCTCTCATCGAATATAACATCTCTTCATTGCTTCGGTTACTGAACTAATTAGCATCATTTGGTATGAAATAAATTCTATCATTCACAATAATAATAACTTCAAAGTTCATACAGATCAGGTGAGGATCATTATTTCTATCAGATAAGTTTGAAGGATGAAAAAAGGTACCTACCACAACTCTGTCGAGGATCTTATAATTCTTCACTAGATCAGAATCAAAGGAAATTTCAGCTATCTAAAAGATATGTTTCAAGTCTTCCGTTAGTCCCCTCACCATAACTAGATCAAAATTAATGAGGATGGTTCCTAAAAAGACATCCCAGGACCTGTGTGTTATGGAATAGTATGATGAAATCACAATGGGGATATTCTGGGATGCTACTTTGGTTTGTGTGGTTTTTCCTCCACTATAGAAGAAAATATAAAAATCATTATTATTATCATCGCCCTAATAATTAAATAAAATTATGGAATAACATATGGATTGAATGTTACTCCAATACCATCATTCAAGCCCTTCTATATAGGGTTGTTCTCATGGAGTGGCCCCTCACATCAAGATGGATGATTTTTCTCCAACATCAAATAGAGATCAATCATATTATCACTCATACTTACCGAAAAAGAGAACATTATGGTGGGTAGTCTTTCTAATAAATGGGGTAATAGAAAAATTACATGGATGGATGACCTCCCAACATATCTCATCCCATTACATGAAAAATATTGTACAAAATTTCCTTCTTTCAGAATTATATATTTTTTTTCTTTATCTTTATATATTTTAGTGCTTCGGTCTTTTGACCAAGGAATCACTTTTAAAAAAAAGATAGAAAGTCATTTCAATTATATCATACATGAATATTGAAGAGGTGGGTATAAATTTCCATGATCAAATTCATCATATGGATTTTCCAAACATAATTACTCTAGGAAACTAATTCTATTAGGTTCGCCCATCTAAGTGTAGACTAAATATCATGCCAGATACATGCACCTAATTCTTTTATGGTCTCCCGTATTTTTTTCCATATATAATATAATATATGAGCACCCAACTTTAGAAAAACACACCTAATCTTATGATCAATGTCTTGAAAAGGGTTCACATTAGAAGGAATCTAACACTTAGTATGTTTATGAGGGTTAAACTTCTCGCCATCTTATATTATGTATTCCTTTAATGTATTCATGCTTCATTGATTTATTTTTCATATTGTATATCTTCATCCAAATTAATATGTTCGAAACAAATTAATGTCTAATACTTTATAAAACCCGTTATTTTTAATACATACCTGAACATTAATGAAAATTGCATTAACTCATATAGAACTTCTTCTCATGCATAAGGTACATAAAACCCTTTCTTATAAATATTTAAAATGATATGAAATTGAAATCCTCATAAGAGAAAGCATGATGAAAGAGATGGTCAACCCAAACATTCTTAGACAATCATTAATCCTCAACAAATGGCAGAAGTACAAAAAAATAAAATTATCCATTGATCAACAATTAATGGAGACCTCAATTCCAATAAAATTGAAACACCTAATATGTATAAATAATAATCACCCTTTATTATTTAGTTCATGAGAAATAATTAATAATCAATGTTTTTTGGATGTAAATAAATCATATATCATATCTATCATATAACTCCTTATATATATAGTAAAATATTTATAAAAAAGAACTTTACAAATTTAAACTAAATTATTCATTCATTCATAATAAAATTATTTCTTTTTAATTAATTAAATTGAGTATAAGATAAAATAAATAAATAAATAATTATAAAAATTTTAAATTTATAAAAAATTCATAAAAAGTATTATAAATATAGCATAACATCATAAATAAACATTTTTAAATTTATTTCAATATGAAATCTATTATATTATCATTTTATATGAAATTAAATTTAAACTCATTCGAATTTCAAATATAAGAATATTTATTAACAAAAAAACCTTATATATTCCATTTTTATGTTTCATATTTTATATAAATATTTTACAAAAAAATATACCAAATATTTTTCATTTTATTTTATCCTTAATTAAATCTATAAAAATTCCTTTTCACATGGTTTAAATAAATATCTAAATAATTATTTTAATATGAACATCTCATATTATTATTTAAGTGTATTTGGTGAACTAATATAAATTAATTTATATTTGTTATTATTTTATAAGTTATAAAATTTTAATAAATTATTTTATAATTTTAGTGTAAATATTTTATAATAAATTTATAATTTCATACCTTATAAAATTGGTATTTTAAGAATAACATTTAAAATTAAATATATTTATTTATTAAATATTTCATAAATATTTAGCTATTAATTATAATTTCTCTATAAATAAAAATTAATTTATAGATATTTATAAATTAAATAAATGTTTCAAAAAAATTAAATTTATAATGATTTTATGATTTATCAATACATTTCATGGAAGAAAAATTAAAAGAAAAAATTCATTATATATTTTTTAATAATATATTATATATAATATAGTGGTAGAGTAAAGTACCTCTCACTATTAAAAATTTACTTGAAATATGTGTCAAATTATTTTGACGCTATGTTTTTGTAGCTGATAAACATGATATTTTTTTCCTTTTTTACTTTTTTTACTTTTTTTCTTGCCAATATCATACATGATATTTTATTCATTAATATCCACTTTTTATGATACTTAATGCCACAAAAATATGGATTATATATGAATCACTATGTATGATATTTTATGTCACAAGATGAAATCAAATCATCATTTATGATATCATGTATTGTAACATAAAAGGGATAAATTAATAGAAATCCAAAAGTAATGAACCATCGATGACTCATCATCAATTATGATATAGTAATTTCAAACATTACAACATGAATATACTTCAATTTAAAACATTATTTCCAAATCAAATAATCTTCGATATATTCTAATAACACTAGGGGGCTTTAATGGGTGGATTATATTTATCCAATACAGTGAAAGGAAAATTGAAACCACATAATCTCAAGACCATCCTATTATTCCAAATCAAAATTCTTAAATTGTAAATGAAAAAAAAATTTAAACATTCAAATTATTTCCTCCTCCTTCACATTAATTTGATGGAGATCAATTAAAGATAAAATATCCAACCTCTGAGGGTAATCCACATGTAATTTAGAATCCCTAAATCATGGAAAAAATCCCATTTAAATCATAGTATACTATACCTTAGGTTATAGGTATTAATGGCATAAATTTTTTGGATTAAATAGTGTCACAAATTCATTTTCTTTAAAATAAAATTACTATGTTATATAAGGTATATATAGTCCATGAAAATTCTCTTCAAAGGATCCACCATTAAGTTGAACATTTCAACTTTAATGATATATATTCAAAATAATTTGTAACTTTTGTAATAATCCTTCAAATCCTTAAATGATTCTTTTAAATATCCTTTAACATTATTATATAACTTTTAACCACTATAGATATTATGAATTATAGAAAGAACTTGAATAATTTAAATATCATGGAAATCATACTTCATGATTTTCATATCTCATACAATCTAATATCATGACATTAATAAAAATATATCCATATTATATTAAAATATATGACAAGAGAAAAGTTATGTTATGTTTATTCATCGTATACTTTTATTTGATGGATTTATTACATATTTACACTAATATATTGATGATGTTAATGTGTTTATTTCATTGATTATATTCATAAATAACATTTTTTAGTGATCCAAAATTGCAATAGAAAGTAATAAGATTTGATTGCTTGAGTTGTAAACCTTTTGGAATAGTGAAATCACTCAAAACATGAAAAATAATGAGTCAGTCATATTTGGTAAATATACACATCATTTTGTGTTTTCTTTATGGCTAGAGTACATATTGGGTATAGTATATAAAATATCATATCACTTATTTTGTTTTGATAACATACAATGGAGTGGGAAAATGTAAAGGTGAATATTTATAAAGACAAGACCAATTAAAAGGGGGAATTTATTGATAGTTTTATATTAATAAACACTAAATCACCCCCATAGGTTTTTTTATAACTATGTCCTAAAATTGAAAGATATTATAAGAAATATGTTTTATCTTTTCCACAATTTTCATAAAACAATTTTTGTTTACACTTATATTAAATGATTTCAAATCCTATTATTTTGAGAATAATAAATTATTCATTACATATTTAAAAGGGTTTAATAAATTAATAACTATACATGTGTAACTATTATAAATCTAAACAGGATGAATAAATTACAATCACCAATGTGTAAAACTAATTTCATTTTTTCATTTATAGATATTTTTGTAGGATATATATATATCATATATATTTAAATAGTAAGATGTTACACAAACAAAAAATCATATATTCTACATTTATATAAATAAACATAAGTTGGATTTTATGTCATTATATATATATATATAAATTCACCAATATATATATGTTTTTATGTTAAATAACATATATTTTAAATTTATTTCTTTAATTAAGAATCTAAATTAAAATAATTCACTCAAAAATATATAAATTATTTTCATGAATAACTACTTCAATTATGTGACTCATTTTTTCCACTAATATTATTTCTATAAATTATGAATTTAATTCATAATTTAGATATATAAAATACAATTTTGAAGTGATACTGATAATCAAGTGTATACTATATCATGTTCATATTGTCAACAATATCATGTACAAGTATAATACATGAATTTTTAAAATTATGTATTAATAATTTCTAATATATATCTCATTGTATTGAGAAAAGTGAATATATTGACACATATAATGTATGAAACATGACCATGTGCGTTTTTTGGTTTAGCATAAATGTTGATCGTGATATCTATTCTATCCAAAAAGTGACCCTCATGATTAGTAACTTAAAAACAACAATATATTTAGGTTTGAAATATAGATAAATTTTGAATGAAATTAAAATGATAAAAGTCTTCATTATTTGATTACTATGAATATATTAAAGGTGGGTTAAAATATTACACATGTTATAATAAAATGGTTTGGGGACTTTACCCTACAGAAGGCACCCCACACCCCATCCCCCCTACCACCCTAGCTGCCTGCAGGGGGCCAAAAAATATAAAAATAATAAATAATTGGAGATACATCAAAGACATTAAATGAATAATAGATGTGATTTTTTGAAATTCAAGTCATATATAATTCAACATACTTCATCTATAGCCCATGTGACTACTCAATATAGGTGAATATATGCAATCATCATTCAAGCTACTCTTGCATCACAATCCTCACTTTGGTGATGGTTCTCATATGTAACACATGTGATCAATCAACATAAATAAATATATTTAAGAATTTTTTATGCTAATGTTTTATAATAATCAATAAATTTATGATAATTCTTTTATAGAGATAAAACATGGACATTAAATATAAAAAAGTATTATTATCACAAAACATTGTCTTTAAAAATATAACACAAAGTAAGGATTATTGAATTAATACTTCTTATTACTAAATAAAATTATAAATAATACAAAAATTAATCAAAATAACTCTCCCATCATTGGTATCTTGGATAAAATTTCAAATAAATAACTTATTTATATATTTATATCAATATACTACTTAAATTATGGTGAAAACATTCATGTTTTAACCAAATAATCATACTACTATCTCTTTATTATGATACACCCCAAAATAGTTTGTAAGGAGAAAATATTGATATTATTGTGGCACAAGATTCAAAACTAATCCTATTTAGGGTAAAATTAAATCATTTTGATTTGATATTGATCATGAATTGGGAATATATATATATGAAATTATCAAAATATTAATAGAAATGGACATCTTATAAAAGTAATTCGTATTTTTATAAAAAAATAAAAAAACAATTAATGGAATATATAATTTCCATTCATAAAAATATTTTTCATAATTAATTAAAAAATCCATGAAAAAATCTAGATCAAAACCCAAATCAAGAAAAACATGTAACCTCAGACGGAGTGAATCAGTAGAAAATAATATAGGGGAAATTTGGAGGATTGATAACAGTTACCTTTGAAGGATTATAGTAAATAATTCCATAACACACACAAGAACATTTATAGGTTTCAACATCATATAACACACATGAAACTCCAATTTTGGATATCTTTTATTTAAACAAGAAAATAAAAATCAAGGATTACATGAATTTAGGCTTCCTACAAGATATGGTTTCTAGGTTATTTTTTAGTTAAAAATATATATGTATATATATATATATCATACATATGAATTAAGGTTATGGTGATCCCAAGGTATCTATATATCATAGATCGACATTACATTGGTGTAAATGTAATCTAGTTGTATTAATCGAAACTGGAAACTGCATTTCGCACATCATAATATAGGATGATTTCATGGGTTATCAGTCTCCCTCCCATGAATTTTAATTCAATTTCTAATCCATTATGAATATACTAAATATGGATTTCATGATGATTTTTTGAAAATCCTGCTTTTATTACAAACATAAACATGATTTATTACATAAACTATTCACTTGATACGACATGGAAGATTGAGAGGTCTAGTGTCTTTGGGGCTTAGGATCATTACATAACAACTTAAAACATGAAATAAAACATCTTTATTTAAAACTTCCTTTACATGATCACTACATTCCCTCGTATTTAGCATTGCATGGGATAACCTGAGGACATGCATAAGAAAAGGGTGATCTATAAAGCCCAGAAAGGCAATAAACATGGAATACATGAGGAGTACAATAAATGTTAGACAATAGGCATATCAATAGATAAAAATACTAACATTAACATAAATTCATGATAAAGCAATATAATCATAACATGGGAATGTGGCAACAACACTTAACATGGAATTAGCATGAGCCAAGGCTCATTGCACATGGAGCATGAGTAAATTCTCTTCGCACATGAAGCACGAGTAAACCCTAGTTTCACTTGAATCAGAATGATTCAACACTCATTTCACATGATGTATCATGATATTATACTTTACCCAATACATTGGAGCGTTATAAGGGCGCACCCTTCTTAAACATTTCATTTCATGCATATGTGTGCCACATGGATTATGACACATGGATTCATAAAACATAATCATTTATTCTACGATAAAGGAATGTGGAATTAATACATGAAACTTTATAATCAATAATTAAATGTTCATAAGGGTGAATACCCTTGACGGAGAAATGGGCATGGCATTCACTACACAATGGTGTTGGCTTAGAAAATCAGTGCGGTTTTGGCAGCGTAACGGCGTGACATAAGAATTCATAAAAATGGTTTATTAGAGATAAAGTGGTTCATCATCATATTTACATTTAATGGAATGTAAGGATTTCATATATATACATGTCCAAACAATAGTAATGGAATTTGTATTCATGATACAAAAGTATTGCCTGAATGTAAATGAGGAGAGAGAAGTTCCTTTCGGAATTTCGGCATATTTACGGGTGTACATGGGAGGCATTTAATGAGAGAAAAAGGGGTCTCCCATAATTCAAAAATAAATATGACAGTATTAGGGAGGTGTGAAACCAAACCCCAACATTCATAATTGAAATTAAAAGGGAAAAACAACTTTAATAAAATTGGACAAAAATGAGGAAGGAAGAAAAAACCATTACTTGGAAGTGTGCTTCCAAAGGATTGATAGAGGATTGAGAGAGGCTTTTTGGGATCTTAGGGCACCTTGGGAGGATTCTAGAGAGATTATTTCAGATTTTATACAAACTAAAAAGGCTTTGAGTGAGGAGGAAGTGGGATCTTGTGTGGGTTTATGTAGGAAAGGTGAGTGAATTCTTTATTATTTCGGTTTGGGACCCCTTACATTAAACTAATCCAAACCACAAATCAGCTCATGGTTTTTTCCCATGTATTTTGGAAAATGGAAGAGGAAAAAAATATTTTATAAGGCCAAATTCCGAACTTCTTAAAATAATGGGGTTGCTTATGTGAAGGTGAGTCACACTCCCATGGAAAATAATTTAAAAAGACAAGATGTTTAATAAGTCTTGAGGGGTTCATTAATGCTTTGAAAATTAATTCAAACAAACCAAAAATCACATTATTTTAATATTAAATCATATATTCTCCGAACATAATGCTTATAGTATTTTATTATATCACTATTGGGTTATTATGACGTCATAAAACACATTATATATTTAAACGATATTTAATTTTTACCCAAACATTTGACTGTCTCAGAAAATTATGAATAATTCACTGTTGGATAATTTCGACATCATGATTCCAGAAATGTCATTTATTTTTTCTAAATAATTTTCTAAATATGTTAAATTTCACTTTGAAACTAAAAACAGACATTTATCAAAAATTCACGGGATTTGACAGAAATGGCTTTCAAACCTTAATAAAAATTATAATTGCATTCACAAAATTATATGATCATTTATATATATAATAAAATAAATTTAATAATATTATTATTATTTTGTTAAAATATTATTTAATTCAAAAATTCCGTATTTTAATAAAATAGATTTTTTAATTAAATAACAACTAAAAACAATATTTGTACTTTAAAAACTATTTACAATGTATCAATAATGAAAATAAATTATATTCATTATTATATACAAAAAAATGTACATGAACATAGTACTAGCGATTTGTTACATAACCCCTTAAAACAGCCGCATAAGACCTAAGGTTAAGGTGTGCAATGGTGACAGACTCTTGGGGGGCTCGGATAACATCGCTCATGTGGTAATCTCTATCAACTTACACTTTTCTCGTAGACGGTCCCGTTCAAGCTTGACATGATGAAACTCAGCTTAGGCTTCGTCAAGAGCATATCCGAAGGACACCACCTCTTTTCCAAGCTCTGACAAATGGGCTTCGTATGGAGGGATTTTACTGGATGAGGCCATTGATTCCTTTGTTTGAGTAAATTGGATTTGTTAAAGCCCTATATTTATACTAATCATTTGATCACTGTTCGACAGCTATAAAATCAATGTTCACAATTATTAACATAAAACCAAATAAGTTGACATTTTATATAATCATTTTACAAAAAGAGTCATTTAATTAGATCAAGAGAGATTTCTATTAATGAAACTTTGGGTCGTTACAATATTCCCCCCTTAAGAAATTTCCCCCTTTAAATTTTCTTTTTCCCACAATAAAATAGATATGGGTATCTCAACTTCATCATATCCTTTGATTCCCAAGTCGCTTCTTCAATCATGTGGTTTCGCCACAACACCTTGACGAGGGGCATTGTCTTATTTCGTAGAACTTTTTCTCTACAATCTAAGATCTTCACTGGTTGCTCCTCATAAGAAAGATCATCCGCAAACTGTACCACCTCATAAGAGAGTACATGTGAAGGGTACGGTATGTACTTCCTTAAGAGGGATACATAAAATACATCATGTGCATTGGCCATTGTAAGTGAAAGTTCTAGTCGATAGGCCACAGCACCGACACGATCAAGAATCTCGAAGGGGAAGATGTACCTTGGATTAACTTCCCTTTCTTTACAAACCTCATGACCTTCTTCCACGAAGATATGCGTAGAAAAACTATGTCTCTAACTTTAAACTCAAGATCTCGTCGACGATTATCTGCATAACTCTTCTGCTGATTCTGGGCTGCCTTGATATGCTGCTGAATGTTTTTCACCTTCTCCACCATTTCCTCAACCATTTCTGGTCAAAGCAGCATACGTTCACCAAACTCATCCCAACATCTCAGTGTTCTTCACCTTTTCCAATAAAGGGCTTCATATGGTGCCATTTTGATGCTCGAGTGGAAACTATTATTATAAGAGAACTCAACCAGAAGAAGATGTTGATCCCATCCTCCTTTAAAGTCCATTGAACACGTTCTCAGTATTTCCTCATGTTTTTGGATAGTCTTATCAGATTGGCCATCAGTTTGAGGATGATATGCTGTACTGATGTTCATTTCAATATCCAGAGCATATTGAAGACTCTTCCAAAACATAGAGTTGAATATTTGATCTCGGTCATGCACAATAGATAGTGGTACTCTATGCAGCCTTACCACTTCCCTGATATATATTCTTGCTATTTGATCTAATGATAAACCCTCCTGAATAGCAATGAAGTGTGAAATCATTGTAAGACGATCCACCCCAACCAAGATTTCATTTTTTCCTTTGGATGTCCTCGTAAGTCCAGTGACAAAGTCTATGGAGATGTTCTCCTATTTCTATTCTGGTATGGGCAGTGGTTGCATCATCCCCTTAGACTTCTGCCTCTCTGCCTTCACTTTCTGGCACACCAGGCACTTTTATGCATATACAGTGATCTAATTATTCATATTATCCCACAAAAAATTTTCTCGGAGATCGCGATACATCTTTGTGCTCCCTGGGTGAATAGAGAAATTTGAACTATGTACATCATCCAAAAGTTCCTTCTTCAGCTCTAGACTTGATGGAACACACATTCTTTTCCCAAATCTCACAATTCCTTCTTCATTAACATTAAACTCCGAGGATTTCCCTTTTTAGATAGCTTCTACTTTTTCTTGAATTCCCACATCCTCCTTTTGAGCAACCTTTAACCTTTCCAGAAGAGACGGTTGAGAAATCATTTATGAAAGGACTGATGATGTTCCCTTATTTATGATTCCCATGTCCATCTTCATCATGTCTAAGAAGATTGCATCCTTCTCAATTCCCATCCTTGATAGAATCGCTAGGTCCTTTCTACTTAGGGCATCTGCCATCGTGTTCACTTTCCCGGGGTGGTAAATTATTGAACAGTCATAATCCTTGATGAGATCCATCCATCTTCTCTGGCACATATTAAGCTCTTTCTATGTGAATATATATTTAAGACTCTTGTGTTCAGTATATATCTCACATTTCTCCCCATAGAGATAATGTTGTCATATTTTCAAGGCAAAGATCACCGACTCCAACTCCAGATCATGCGTTGGATAGTTTTGCTCATGGATTTTCAACTTTCGTGAGGCATATGATAACACTTTATCATTTTGAATCAGCACACAGTCTAATCCCTTCTTCGAAGCATCACTGAATACCACAAAAGGTTCCCCACTTGTGGTAATGTGAGCACAGGCACAGTGATGAGGCTCCTTTTCAACTCCATGAAGCTCTCTTCGCATTCATCACTCCAAGAAAACTTTACTCCCTTTTGAGTTAGCTTGGTAAGAGGGTTGGATAATCGTGAGAAATTTCTCACAAATCGTCGATAATATCCAGCTAACCCCAAGAAGCTACGGATATCCGTTACCAATGTTGTCCTTGACCATCCCTCAATTAAATCTATTTTGGAGGGATCCAAAGATATCCCATTTCTTGGGATGATATGGCCCAAGAATGAGACCTCCTTCAACCAAAACTCACACTTTTTGTACTTTGTATAGAGCTTATCCTTGCACAAAGTCTCTAGTATAGTTCTTAAATGCTCCCCGTGATCCTCCTTGGTTTTGGGGTATATTAGAATATCATCTATAAAGACTACCACAAATTTGTCAAGGTAATCTCTAAATAATATATTCATTACGTCTATGAAGATTTCTAGATCATTAGTGAGTCCGAAAGGAATTACTATGAATTCATAGTGCCCGTATCTTGTACAAAAAAGCAGTCAGGGGGACATCTTCCTTCTTCACCCTTACTTTATAATATCCCAACCACAAATCAACCTTAGAGAAGTATTGTGCTCAACACAGCTGATTGAACAAATCATTGATTCGTGGCAGAATATACTTGTTCTTTATCATGATTTTGTTAAGTTCACGATAATCGATTCCAATTTGCATTGACCCATCCTTCTTCTTGATGAAGAGGACCGGTGCACCCCATGGTCAAGCACTTGGGCATATAAACCCTTTATCCAGATTCTCCTGTAGTTGTTTCTTCAGATCTTCATGCTCCATGACAGTCATTCTATATAGAGTCTTCGATATTGGTAGCTCCCCTAGTATAAGTTCAATTGGGAATTCAACGTCTCTTTTAGGAGGAAGACCGGGCAGTTCCGCGGGAAACACTTCAGCAAATTCCCTCACAATTGGCATTTCTTGAAGGATGGTTTCTTCCTTGGACTCAATCATCTGAGCCAGATATGCATGCTCATAGGGCAGTAATATCCATTCTTGAGATTATGGAGCTAAAGGATATTCATCTTCCTCCTTACACTTGTAAAGAATCGGGGTTTGATTCTCCATATGGAGTGTCATTTCCCTCTCTCGAAAATTTATGTTGGCTCTATATAAGGAAAGCCAATCCATGCCAAGAATTGCATAAAATTCCACTAGAGGGACTATGACGAGGTTCTCTGGGAAATTAAATCCACAGATTATAACAGGGGAGGAATTATATTCATGGGATGCAATTATTGAACCATTTTCAGTACTCACTGACATCTTCACTTCCTTGATTTGTGGTGGTGCTGGGATTGTTCAACTAAACTTTCTAGATATAAAAGAATGCATAGAACCTGAATCAAAAAGTACGCTCTCTATTCTTGAATTAATAACTAGTGTACCTGTCACCACTTCGTTATCGGGGTTCACTTCGGCAGAAGTGATGGCAAAATCTCTTCTTTTCTTCCTTGGAGGTTGTTGGTTGCCTCCGAAAACCCTTGTATTAGGGCGCTGATTTGTAAAATGCCCCGGTTCTTTCCATTTGTAGCAATGAACAACGCGTTGAGGTTCGAACGGAGCATTATTCTCCTCTGTCGCAGCCATGGGTCTTTCTTGCCGATAGTTAATAGCTAGGTTATCTTATCTTCTACACCTAAAGCATTTCCTCATCCCCTTGAGGCAATTTCCAGGGTGCTTCTTTCTGCAATTTTGGCAAGTGGGGTTCTGGATCTTCTTAGCACCGTTGGATTTATCCATCGGACCGCCAGCAGTAAATTCCACCTTAGGCTTCTAGTGCCCATGATACCCCTATTATTCCTTGATCTCCATTTCGACCTTGAGGGCACATCGGACAATTACCTCATAGCTTCCAAAGTCAAGGATCGCTAATGTTTTCCATAGGCTAGGGTTCAGCCCACCAAAAAAGTGGTCAACCTTGCATTCAGGGGTAATGAAAAAGCCGAAATTGTATCGTGAAATCCTTGTGAAGTTTTCCTCGTACGCTCCAACATATTCTTCTTCTTTCTGCTTGAGGGAAAGGAAGTCTCTTTCCATCTTAAGTCGGGGGGTGCGCGGAAAATATTTATCAAAAAACATCTTCTGGAAATCCTTCCATTCCAATGCCACAATCTCTTCCTCAGGCTTCGTATTTTTGATCAACATCCACCATCGTTGAGATTCACCCTCCATACGATAAGACACTAGGAGAACCTTCTCTTTTTTATAACATTGAAGGATGGTGAAGATCTTCTCAATGGAGTTGATACATTGTTCAGCGATCATAGGATCGGATGATCCACTAAAAGTATGAGGCCTTTGTCTCATGAAGCTATCGATAGCGACTTGTTCTTTCTTAGGGGGGGTTGAACATTCCTCTTTACCCATGTTTCTATTCAAATCTTGAGTTAGATGAGAGAGATTCATGACAAAGATTGTGATTCCGGCTCCCATTGGATTTTCCATCTCATTAGTACAGTCATCACACTGATCTTCACATCAGTTGTTAGCCCGAGTCCTACTATTACCGGCCATTAGCTGGAATAAAAGGAAATTTAAGGGGTAACACATAAAGGGTAATCCAAAGACAAAATTTGATGACTTATAAATAAAATTTTATTTCCTTAACTCATGAGTCTATAGGCTTCAATCTAGGCTTTTCATGATCTACATTCGAACATATATTCTTAGGGGTATTTTTTTTAATTCCCGTAATAAGGTTTCATACTAAGCTTGTAAATTTATCAAAACATATCCCCTGGGAGTGTCGTAACCAAGAGTGAAGAAAGGCCCATTTTCGTGCACCATTTCTCGTTCAAGTCTAGCTCAAAGCGGTGCTTTCGGGTTTTACCCTTAGGATACATCTATGCCAGAGCCGCCTCTACCTTCTCGTATCCAAATATGGATGTATTTTTTTGACAAACCACTTACTCAGTACAAACCAAAACATAGGGATGTTTTTATTATACTTAGTTTTGTCTATAAGGATTTACTAGGGTTTTCTAATCCTAATCCCAAAAAAAACTAAACCTATCCTCTGATACCAACTATGACAACCCTGCTTTTATTACAAACATAAACATGATTTATTACATAAACTATTCACTTGATACAATATAGAATATAGAGTGTTATAGTGTCATTGGGGCTTATGATCATTACATAAGTGTGCTTCAAAAGGCTTGAGAGAGGCTTGAGAGAGGCTTATTGGGAGATTAGGGAACCTTGGGAGGATTATAGAGAGAGTAGGGAAGAGGTTGGATGAACTCGAAAGGATTTGAGTGAGGAGGAAGTGGGAGCTTGGGTGGGTTTATATAGGAAAGGTAAGTGAATTCTTTATTATTTAGGTTTGGGACCCCTTACATTAAACTAATCCAAACCAAAAATATACTCATGGTTTTTGCCCACGGTTTTTTGAAAAGGGAAGAGGAAAAAAATATTTTATAAGTCCGAAGTCCTAAATTATTAAAATAATGGGGTTACTTATGTGGAGGTGAGTCACACTCCCATGGAAAATAATTTAAAAAGACAAGATGTTTAATAAGTCTTCAGGGGTTCATTAATGCTTTGAAAAGTAAGTCAAACAAACCCAAAATCACATTATTTTAATTTTAGAACATATATTGGATGAAAATAAAGCTTATAGTATTTTATTACATCACTATTGGGTCATTATGAGGTCATAAAACACATTATATATTTAAACGGTATATAATTTTTACCCAAAATTTGACTGTCTCAGAAAATTATGAAAACTTCACCGTTGGGTAATTTCGACGTCCTGGTTCCAGAAATATAATTTATTTTATCTAAATAATTTTCTAATTATTTTAATTTTCATTTTAAAAAAAACAGACATTTATCGAAAATTCACGGGTTTTGACAGAAATGGCTTTCAAACCATAATAAAAATTATAATTGCATTCATACAATTATATTATCATTTATATATATAATACAATTAATTTAATAATAATAATACTATTTTATTAAAAATATTATTTAATTTAAATATCCCTAAATTTAGTAAACTATATTTCTTAATTAAATAATAACTAAAAACACTATTTCTACTTTAAAAACTATTTACAAAGTACCAATAATGACAAGAAAGTATATTCATTATTATATAAAAAAATAATTTACATGAACATAGTAATATTTATTTGTTACATAACCCCTTAAAACAGTCGCATAAGCCATAAGGGTTAGGTGTGCGATGGTGATAGACTCTTAGGGGGCTCGGATAACATCGCTCGTGTGGTAATCTCTATCAACTTACACTTTTCCCGTAGATGGTCCCGTTCGATTTTGACATGATGAAGCTCAGCTTGGGCTTGGTCAAGAGTGAAGCCCTAGGATACCAACTCTTTTCCAAGATCTGGCCAATGGGCTTCATATGGAGAAATTCTACTTGATGAGGTCGTCGCTTCCTTTGTCTGTGTAAATTGGATTTGTTAAAGACCAATATTTATACTAATCATGTGATCACTATTTAATGGTTATAAAAGAAACGGTCACAATTCATAACATAAACCCAAAGAAGTTGAAATTTTATATAAACATTTTACATAAAGAGACATTTAATTAGATTAAGAGGGATTTCTATTAATGAAACTTTAGGTCGTTACAGATTTAATGTGTTAAAAGGATTATATCAATGGGAAGTAAGACAAGGGATGACACCGAATAAGTTTCATATAGATGATGTATTTTCATTAAGTGGAGAGATTTAGGAATGGAATGTAAAAGGGAATGGGTTTCCTAGTTGGTAATGATGAAGATCGTCAATTTCATGAAAATATTTAGGAATCCTCATTTTTCCTTTACAACTTTAATCAAGATACTGTGTAGGTACTACAACCTCTTCGTGCGTATAAAAATCCTCAAAAATATTTATGGGATCCTCTTGATGGTGGATTTCATTTCGTAGTAAGAAGATTCATTGTAGACTTTAGTGATCTTCATAAATTCTAATCCATCCAAATTGAGGATATCATTACTGCGATATATGTACCTTATTTTATTCTTTTTTCAATTAAAGTTGATTATATTGAGGATAGATCGGGTTGTGTTTAGAATTACATAAAATACATAAGATCATAAAATAATCCCCTAAATCCCATAATTGGTATCTGATGTCATTATTTGGTCAAATAAATGTGTTTCTTTAATTATTATATAAATAATATTTTTTGAAATACAAACATATTTTTCTCAACATAACATTTTGTTATATGATAACATAATATCGGGTTCTCCACTCAATATTATGTTAATATGTTAACATATTATGGAATGAAAGGAAAAATTATGTTATATTATTAACTTAATATGGAGTGGAAGGAATTACATATGTTAAATAGTTAACATTGCTTGCATCGTAACTATGGAAAAACATTGCATCATTTTTTTCCTACCTGATGATACATTGAGTGTCAGCATAATGTAAATATTGGGATTAAAAATACATTATAAGACAACATAGTGTCAATCATCACAAATAGAGATTTTGTTTAATGAATATCAGTTCATTTTATCGAGTGAGTCGTCTATTGGAAAATATCACAGTAGAACATTCCTTCATTACCATTTATGCTATAGGGGATACCATTAAATTGTTTTGTAGTCTCTGTTTTATAGCCTCTGTTTCCCCACATGGTATATCTCCTAAACCAGTATCACTCTATGCACTTCTTTATGGCATTGAACATAAATGGACCTTTCACTAACTCGATAATACATGGTAGTTTTAAAAAAATAATTTCTTATATATTTTTATTTTATTAATATTCCTTATAATATGAAAAATATTTATCAATTGTATGTATTTAACTTTATAAAATGTATTTTTATAATTCTAGATTAAATATTAAAGGTTCATATTTGTTTCTCATTCAAAATAAAGCATTTATTTAATATTTTATTCTTTTATATTATTCATGTTGATAAATTATTTTTAGACTGTGAATAATGTGTATACATTTAGTTATGTGATTAATTACTTCTAAGTGATTTATCCCTACATAAAATCTTAGGTGTGATTACATAAAATTTAGTTTTTGATATACCTTTACCTCGGTCTATTTTTTGATTTATAATCTTGGTAATTCTGAAGCCCATGTGGATCGTGCATGGAAAATTCGAAGGGTTGAATAATCATACTCAAATTTTACTGAGTTATTATTTTTTTCTTAGTTAAACCCTCCAACACTCAAACCTCTACCCTGATTAGGAGCACTGGATCAATTTATACTTACTGAAACCACAACCGAGAATGTAATACATAATAAAATAATAACAACAACACACAAGGTTTTTACAATGTTCGAACTTGTTGTGAGGTCATACTCATTGTTGTGATCTACTATTTGTCCCAACCACATATTTTGTTAACACTATTGTTGTAAGTGATTAGAAGTGCTTAAAAATTGGTACATAAGTGCTTGGAATATATCACCCACATTGAAATATATTTTCTACCATCACTATAAAGTAATTGTTGTATAATAAAAAGACTTAATAAAACCATATGGTAGTAGAACCCTCCCAATGTCCTTCAGTCTCTTAATTGGAATAGAGGAATAGTTTACACTAGAAACCCTCGTGAACTTATTGAACATGATGTTCTTTCTATTCTTGATGACCTTTCAATAATTGAAATATTTTATTCCTAATCTTTAGGTTATTGAGAACCATGAAATTAATAACTCTAACTTTATTCAAGTCTCTTTAGTAGTATTTTAAATATGTAGAAGATATATCTTTTACTTGAACACAAAAAATTATCAGAATAGTCAACTAATATTTCTAAAAGAAACAAAAAACTTATTTATTCCTATGTTATATTGATAAATTGATGATAAAACTACTAATTTTATTAATTCAATATAATTATAAAATATGATATCTGGTTATTCTAAAATTCATTAATAACTTCAAAATACAAATATAACAAAATTGAAATAGTAAATTAGTCTTGTACACTATCTAAAAATATTAAAGTGATCTGAATCTTCCCTAATTCTCTGAATACATTGGTTTTATATGTATTCTTTTTCAATTTTAAAAATCTTTTGGCTTCAATATCTCTTCTCTCTCTTCTATTAATTAAATTATTATCCATAAAAGAAGAAACTCACAAAAATCAATGCTACTTTACTATATTTCTTCTACCAACAAAACTCAATGGAATTTTTTTCCATTCATGAAATCATGATATATCACATGGTCTCCTCAATTTTTCTTCACAAATTTGTTTCATGCATGACTTCCTTCACATATCTTATTCATATCATTCAAAAATTATAAATCCCTTGAACATTACATAGCACTTCTGTTAGATATAGAAGAAATTGTTAACGGTTTTCCACTTCACACTATTTATGCTTCAACAGAAACTACTTCATGAGTCTCATGAAGATATGTAAAATACCTTGGTATCATATACTAATTCACCTGATTTTTTTAATTATTCAATGCACTTTGTCAACATAATTTTTTATTAAATCCTTCTCCTTTTCACTGATAACCATGTGAGGAAACTTTTTTTCATTAGGCAAATAATATCATGAAATATCATTATTCAAATTTTTTAACATTCTAATTGCAATAATTTTCATCTTTGAAAAAATATGTGTAAATATTATTCTATGAATGTATAGATATTTCAGGTTCACACTCAGTTTCAATTTTTGGTTATACAAATAAATACCACATTTTTAGGGAGTTTATAGACACATCCCATAATCATATATCAGTCAATAACAATTTAAATCCACTCATACCTTTCAATACTAAATAACACGGTGTCTTCCCTTCACATAGGCTACACTGTGTGATGTTGCAAATAATGGAGTCAATCCATCATAAACTCAATGGATCATCTTCTTCATTATCTAACAACATCCATGCATCTTTTTTTAAGAAGATACATTGACATAGTGAATATAATTCCATATACTAACATCTAATATGTGGATTAAGATCATTGATACTAAATATAGTGAAAAAAATTTCTTTTAATGAGAACATATGGTCTATATAATTCCTTCCAATCTTCATTCATGGAGATACACAGGGAATGTATCGTGATCTCATAAGGGTGTGACATGATCTTTAGTATCTAGTGAGAGCTCTCCCATATATTAAAACACACAAATAACAAATTATGGTGGTCTAATGCAAGAAACCTCATGTTTGTTTAGAATCTTCTGGTATTGTGGAATCAGATTCAACAATTACTTACTGGAAAACCCCCTTGGGATAAAAGTTTGAAGATGATGCCTTAATGACATCATATACCTCTTTGTGTGAATTTTCCAATTTTTTAATCTGATGAATAGTTAGCCACATATATGTATCCCACATAATAAAATAGGGTGGAAGGCCCCTATTTTATCATATCATATGCCTCTCAACACACTCAAATAACTCTGAGGGAACTAACTTATGACACATTCTTTATTGTGGTTCCTATGCACTTGACCGCTACACTGACATTGTTCTTTGTATGCATTAGTAACATGACTTTCTGTTCTTCACTCATAGCCTATATGGGTTATTGGTTGGTATAAATTTAATTTCTAGCCAAAATCTTAATATAAATTCCCTTGATGACATATACCTTCTTAAAACTCATATCAAACTCAACGTGTTTAACCCTATTATAAGTGATATTTTTCATGCTAAAAAGTTATCATCATTTGTCTCCATAATGGTGGATTCTTGAACCTTCTCAGGAGATGGATCATTTAACTTAACTTGGGTTTTCACATTCTCCATGTTGTAAATAGTGTGATTCTGACAATTGACACATGTCTTCTTTATTAAGACCATATCTACATTCATCACATGAAAAGTTTAATTTATACTAGAATAAACTCTTCAACATAAAAACTTATTTATCAAAATATATATAAGATTACAGTAATGATTTAATGTCAATAACTCTTCAATATTTATATTTCTTCTTCCTTATACATTGAACTTATTTACAACTATATTAACAATAAATACGACACACATCTTTAACATTCATTAACCATTCCATGGGGACCTTCAAGAATAGTTGTTAAATAGATTTTTTGTGTATTAGGTATTAATGATATTATGTATTGAATTATATCTTGAGTAAATTCACCTTTGGGAGAGGGACATGGGGTTGGACTATCCACTATCTTGGAGTCTTATGACTTACTCTAGAAATGTGAGGGGATTTATATTTGTGACTTTGGGCTAACTCATACAGGGGTAGTCTAATTTTATATTTGATCTTACTCATGTAGATATTTTCAATCTCATATAAATCATGGAATATATGTGAAATGGTTTTTTATCTTATACATAACATGAATTCAAATATATATAAATACAATAGGGTTATATTTTTGTGTAACACAGACCTATGGGATATGTGAAGTGTTACCTATTTATATAGTGTGAACACATTAATTTTGTCGATGGAATAAGGATTACAAAAATAAATCATCAGAATCATGCATACATAATGGAATAAAACATAAAAAGATAATGATTGTATATAAAGTAATCATTATAAACCTAATATTCATATGATTTATATCATGTTCATGAGACTTTAGAAGAAAACCCCTTATATATTAAGTGTGATATTCCATCCAAAGTGGAACTTATAATTAAATTGATCATAAATTATGGGATATCATAATAGTTAGGTTCCCATGAATTTTATTTCATAAATAAATAAAGTGATAAGGTTACTTGGATGATTAGGTGACCTGTTTCTATAATTTTCTTTCGGTTGCACTATCTCAGAAATATTAGCATTTATGATACCACAGGAATAGAGTCAATTAAATACATTTACTATATTTGCATTAGTATGTGTATCCAGTAATATAACCAAGAATCATATATGATATGATTAAAAAGGTTATTAACTAATATATATAGTAATAAACAATTTACATTCTCAAACTGGTATAAATTAAGATTATATATGGATCTTGTCCCATGAAATAAATATAATGAATGGGGTTATCATTTTTAGTGGGATGAATTTCATTAAAATTTTATGATAAAAATATATAATACATGATACTCACCCATAGATATGTATATGTTATAGGTTATGGATTATTATGTGATAATCATATTGAGATTCCCTATAGTTATAACATATTAAAATGTTAGATATTGGTATCTAGTGTTGAAAAATGATCTCAAATAGAAGAATTATTTGTATCTAAATATGAGTACTATAGAAATAAATTCTAACAACTTTAACTCAATGTTAATAGATAATAGGTGTACATCACACATCTGTATTGATAAAAACTAACTCATAGATAAAAAGGAATAAATAATGTATGAAGTATATATTTATATTAGAAATAGATAAAAAAAATTTCATTAGAATTCAGAACATATAAATAACAAATGAACCCAAAGACAACGTAAAAATGGATTATTAGAACCATTCGATTCTGAATCATTTAGAAATTGTGAATCTTATTTATAACGAAAGATGACCAAATAATATTTTAGTGGAAAATATGAAGGGTTTATTGGCCTATTGGATCTCATACATAGTGATGTATATTGACAAATTATTACACAATCAATTTGTTGTTTTTTGTACTTAATAAAATTTACCGATAATTTTAGTCAGTATGGATCTTTGTTTCTAATGATACATAAGTATGATAACATTGAAAATTTCTAGGATTAAAATAAAATTATATAATCATTTGGAAAAATGAATTAATTTTATCCAATCATATTGGGTGGTAGATACTGATCCATGAATTCCTTGATCGTCTATGATATTGTGGAATTATATCACAACTCACTTCTCCAAAAGGGCATAATGTAATAGTGTTCAAGATTGGATAATAAAACCATGTTGGACATTCATTGATCAATGATGAGTAAATCTGGCCATTCTATTAAATTTTGGGGTTATATTATTATGGTTTATTCATTTTTACTAAATTTAGTTCCATTTAACATAGTCATAAAGACACCATATGATATATAGACAAGGTAACATCTCATTATGTATTATATAATGATTTTGGGATCTTAAACATTCATACAAAATTTTTAATATGATAATATTGACTCCAAAAATAACATATTATTTTTTTACCCCAAGGAAATTGTGAAATTTCATTTCTATAATCCTAATGAACATAAAGTGGTTGTATCTCTAAGTATTGTTTTTAATGTGTAAGAACACATAAGTCAAGGATCTATGGGGAGTAAAGTTGAACTATGAGATATTTAAAACCAATAAATATTGATTTTTCCTAATACAGGGACTGAGCCAGTTCTAAAAATAGTTGTGGAAGAAGAACTAACTCAAACTACACAAGAACCTTTAAGGTATTGTGGGATTCATCAATTAGATATGGATTTCTCATATAAAATTATGATGAGTTAATGTTCATAATAGATGAACCTGCACCATAATAGGAGTCTATAGAGAGTTTTGATCCTGATAAATTGTTAAAATGCATGGAATTGAAAATGGTCTCCATGTATACTGACTAATTTTGGTACTTGGTGGATGCAATTAAATGGGTTAAACCCCAAGAGTACAAGTGGGTTTTTCATAAGAAAAATGACATGAATGGTAGAGTTTATACTAATAAATAACTCCTAGTTAATAAAATTTACAATAAAATTCGTGGTCTAACTATAAAAAAGCTATAAAGTTCATTCATCTATTTCTCACTAAAATAGAACACTTTTTTATGAGATATATCAAAGAGATTTTGAAACTATATTCCTTAATGATAGTCTAGTCAAGGATCTTTATATGATTCATCCTAAGGGTTTTGAAGTTCATAATGTGAATGAAAAGGTATAAAAGTATTAATAGTCCATTTTTGTATAGAAACAAGATTTTTGAGGTTGGAATATATGGTTTGAGGATGGAATCAAAGAGTTTTGTGTTAAAAACATGGATTAATATTGTGGATTTTAACACCGAGTGATTTTAGTATATATTTTCCTTAACAATAAACTCAACATGTTTCATATCATGTGATGCACACAACATCGAACTATTGTGAGTAAGGATTTAAAAAATACAAAATGAAACACATTGTAGGATATTTAGGTGAAACATAATTATAAAAATAAATTATTATTTTATAATTAATGTATTTCAATTAACATATAAAATATGAGAGATTTCTAAAAAATGATTTTAAGGAATTATAAAATTTGGTTATAATTAACAAATTTTAATGAATTATATCAATAAAATATATTTAACTATTAGTGAAATCAATTTGTGTCATCCAAAAAATAATTATGTAATTATAAAAATAACTATATTCATTATTCATGGATAAAAAATGTTATGTTTGAAAACATTGGTTATATATTATATTATATGTGTTTAATTTAAAATATAAATTTATAAATTTTAACATTTTAATTAAATAAATTGAACTTCATTTTTTAATCTCAATTTCATAATTTCCATAGCGTAAGGTTTTAGGATTTTTTAAATTGGTTGATTTTAGGTTACTATTGAAAAACATCATTTTTACAAATAGAAAAAATTGTATGAAATCATCATGATATAAATGTGAATTAATAATTTAGAAACCCTTTTATTCAACCATATATGTATTTAATGATTATAATAAATCATTTAAAAAAAATTTAATTAGGAAACTCATTCTTGATTCTTTGGAAGCTGAGTTATATTTTCTTCTAATAAAAAACTAGTTTGGTTATTTTTCATTAAATAAGTGTTATCAATGATATATTTATTTTTGGATTTATTTTAAAGTAAATAAATATTATTTTTATAATAATGAAATAATAAATTTTATGGTAATCAATATTATACCTTTTTTGAATTCATTTTATGCTTAAAAGGGGTATTTTTTTAACATTGTTTGTGTTTTGTTATGTATATTATATTAAAATTAATTTTTTCACATATATAAATTGGATATCATATTTGGAATTAAAATATTTAAATTAGGAAATGAGGTCCATTTTATATTTTACCCATAATAATATGTTAGAATTGTAAAGGTCAGTCCCTACAATAAATGTTTAAATGGTTCAAGAGGGGTTAAACTAAGTGATATGACCACAAATATCCCAAAAACATTATCTTAAATTGATTTGGTGAAATTATGATCAAATCCTCTATATAATATAAGAAATTTGATTAATTTTGTGCTACTTTTCTTTGATAATGACATTTATTTTATTTAATGTTAAGAGTATGTATACAATTGCCACCCTACTCACTAATAAAAGGAATACCCATTTCCCAACATAAAACCACACAATTACGTCAAAGTTATCTGGAATACCATACCAAATAATATCATTCAAAATCCTATATATCCGTTTTAGTCCAAAAATCCTATGAATATTTCTTAAACCTATAACTTACAAAAGATATTTCTAGAGTATATTCTTGTTCCCAATGACTATAGAACATGTCCAATGTAACACCCCGATGTTTTATGAGATATATTCTTTTTAATTTCTTTGATGTATTCTATTGTACACTACACCAAGATTATCTTGTACTATACGCAACACCGTATTAGCTTGCAGTATACGCAACTCTATTCTTGGCTCGTGCTACACCCAATTTCAAATTCGTTTTGAAGAAATTATTCTACCCAACATTAAGTACATATTGTGTTTAATGTATAAATGAAATAAGTTTTTATTATGTTATATGCAACACCAAAGGGAGCTTCCACTACACGTATCCCTAATATGGCTTGCATTACATGCAATCGCTACCTTCCTCGATAGCGTCTGTAGTACGCAACACCGGGTTTCACTAATCAATGATATATTGTTATAATATTATTATGAACTAGCCGTTATGAATAGTATTAACTATATTTTTAATTTTATAACATTATTATTAATCTTACACATTTTCTAGAACATGGTATGAGAAAAAAATAAATATTTTGGGTAAAATAAGTATTTTTCCAAAAATGCTGTTTTTCCGCCTTTTGATGGAGCACCCACATTAAATCTAATTTTTACATGTTTATAAGTTAAATTTTACAAAATAAAATTCTTCTTTGGAATCAGGATATAAAAATTTACTTTAGATAAATTTTTCATACTATTCGGATAACTTTCATATTTTAATGAATAGTAAAAACACGTTATATTTTAATTAAATACAACATTTTTCATCGTAATAATTTATATTGTTAAATTATAATATTTAATTTTTTTAAATTATAAGAAAAATATATTTTTACCATTTAATATAATTTATGTCATTATCATTGATTTTACATTGAATTCAAAGGTAAAATCATTTCCATCTTTTGCAATGTTTTAACTTTTAAAACTCGTTTTCTAAACAACGGGATTAATTTTAAATTAATTTATGAAAAAACTGTGATTTTCATTTGGTAAAATGTATTCCATATTTTGAATCATTAGGTCTAAAAAATCTTAATAGGCTACTTATTATTTTTGGGTATTATGAATAGTAACTACAGTAAATTTAATTTACTATAGTTAAAGTTAAATCGGGTAATTAAGGGTAAATATAATATTATAAAATTACTCTAAAACATGTCTTAATATAATTTGATGATTATATTTCTTCATAGAACAATCTTGGGTCGAAATGGAATCTATTTAAACCCACTTGGATGTGAATAAGACCTTTAATTTATTTTTTTTAAAGGAATGTGAAATTTATCTCACTCAAACATTGATAATAAACGTTTTTCTAATATAAGGTTATATAGAATATAAATTCTATTATAAATAATCATTTTAAAGATAAATTTTTTTTTTGTTATGGTAATTTATTTTTAATTTTTGAGAAATATTTAATTACCTTAACAGCTTATACATTAATGATGCAGAAATTATTTACATAGTGAAAAATCAATAATATAGTTATTATTAAAGTAATAATACCCATAAAAGGCCCAAAAACATTACCAAAACTTATTTTTCTAGTGTATATATACCATAATCATCCAAGGGTATACATGGGGACAATTTTTATCCGTATAAAAGAGTTTAGGACATTTATATTATTTTATTTTAAATGATGTCAAAGTTGTCCCATTCATAATTTAATAAATATAATAATTTATATATTGTGATTTTAAGAAGATAAATTAGAGTAAAGGTATTATTATTAAATATATTATATTTATCTTCATCATAGTATTTTAGTTTTAATTGTTATGCAAAAAATTAGTATATTAAATAATTATACAAAAATGTTGTAGTAATTATTTCATTAAGAGAAATATCAAACAAATGGTTTTAAAAATATTAAAATAAATAATATATTAACTAATTAATGTTCTCCACAAATTTTATAGATTAATATGATATGTTAAGAATTTATTAAACATTTTTTTTCGAATATATCCATTTTTTGGATATTATTTAAAGTCAAATAAATAAATACTTTCAAAATTAACACTATTGTTATTTTATAAAAATAACATATTATTAAATTGTTTAAAAATCACAAAAATATTTAAAAATTATAAATTGAAATTTATATGGCCCAAAATGTCGTAAAGTACCCAATTATGGAAAATTCACAACCCATAAGTAATTATTTATAACAATTTAAAATTTAGAATATTATTTACACAAATAAAATTAAATTGATTAAATAAGGATAAATCATGTTGATAAGGTATAAAATTAATTCCCAACAAGTCTAAATTTTATTTGATTATGCTATTACAACCCTATATCATCTCATATTTGGATTTGAGACTCTTTTTGAGGTTTTATGTGGTTTTAGAGTTTATTATAAATTAATATTTCAGAGGTTTCCAAAAGTGCCCCTCTCCTCCCTTATAAAAGCGCACCTCCTCCCTCTCCTCCTAACACCATTTTGAGCCTTCATGATCATCCAACACCTGACAATTTATCTTCTACACTTCCCTAGAAACATAATAGAGGTCCTTTTCTTCTTCAAAGACCACCTTTAGTGCCCTAAGAGGAGGTTTAGAAGAGGCACAACGAAGAAGAGTTAATATCCATTACCTATTCTTTCAAATTCATTTCTTCTTATACTTTATCTTCTTTATTTGTTTCATTATAATGTAATAACATCAGTATCACTCATATACTGATATTTTATTATAAATATTAAACAACCCTATTTCACCTTCTATCCATCCTATGGAAAATGAAATCACCGCGCGTGCGTATGTACGGCTTACCATCCCCACGCCGTGGTGGAATCCGTTTTTCCAAAACCACTTTAATTGGATTGGTGAAATGGTTTAAATAATTACTATGTATTATTATTATAACATGATACTAATTGTGAGATATTATATCATCATATACAATTCCATTCAATAATTATGGGAGCGATATCTTTGCTTGTGCGTACGTGCGGATTACCGTCCCCACGACGCAATGAGATTCATTCTTCATGTTAACCATTCAAGAATGATTATAAATTATATATAATGAATAATAATGTAATATATGACATAATAATTTTACTTGACTTATGTATATATATATATATATTTATATCATCTACTTCCATTCAATTCAATAATGAAATGAAAACAACGTTCATCCGTAAGTACGGCCTACCGTCTCCATGAACGGTGTATTTAATTTCATTTATTTAACTATTATACATATATATACTGAATATATGTGATATATAAATCATTTTTTACATTCTGGAAGTATTTAAATCATGATATAAGTAATAATAATATCAAGAACAACAAGTCCAAACACGTACGATAAATGATATGGTTATTACCCAAAACGCTGCTTTAACATGGAATTGACAAAAGAACAGGCAATATAAAGTTGTAAGTGAATCATATATGATATAATAAATATTATTATGGTTCTGTTACAAGTTAAAAATATGTTGAAACCCATTATAATGGTGTTTCAGATACATACAGAAGAAATTGGACATAAGGTAAGGGATAATTATTTCAATCTCATTCTTATCCGAGATTGTTTATTCGTAATTATTTACTAGGGTTATGGTTTTCATCCATGTACATAAAAATGTTTTTCATAAAGTTTTTTATATTCTTCCTTGTATTTCTAAAGTCATTTTTATCCCTTTTTGACTTTTACTTTTTGTTATGGAAGGAATCATTCTTTTTTTTACCACATGAGGTACTTTTTGACTTTTTCGGTAAAAGTACGAGGAGAATATTTATTTAACTTATACGACATGAACATACTTTTACGATTTCATATCTCCTTTTCATCATAAAGAATACACTACAAGATTTCATGATTATTTTCAATAAAATCCTTTTGTTTTAAAATTGTCTGGAATTTTGTGAAAAGAAAATGATTTTGAAGAAGAAAGGATATTTTCCTCAATAATTCACTTCAAGTGTTTTGTCAAAACTATTTTCCATCTAAAAAAATATTATTTAGCATGTTTATTTCTCAAGTATTATGTCTATATTATTTACATGGTTTTATTTTTATTATGACGAAATGATATCCATTTGTTTTATATGGATTATGTCACAATTAGAAGATGTTTATGAAACCCATTTTATTCATTAGGTTATGATGAATGATTTATTTTTATTTTGTGGAACACAAAATAATGATTTCATTATGAAATTGGTCAGAACTATATCTCCTTCCAATGCATTGGTTAAAGATTTATATCTCATGAGTTAGACATGGATGGAACGGAAAGTAAACTCGGTTTGGTAATGGACTTTTTCCACTATGATGGTCTTCAGAGCAATGCCTTGGCTACTATGGAAATCATTACATGGGCTTAATGGATTCCACAATTTATGTTTTATTCCCATGCTATTTTATCATGATTAATTTTCCTTTATGATCTATGCCTTATGTACTACCAAGAGTTAGGTCATTACTTAAGTTTTTTATATTTTATGTTCATGTTTTTATGTTCAAATGTTTATGGATTGTTTTTATGTTATCCATGTTTACCCTTACTGAGCATTTGAGCTCACCCTTTTTATGCTTTCTTTTCTCCAGGATATAAATAAAGCTTTTACGTAAGAAAAAAAAGGGGAAGATATTTATGGGAGATTTTGAAGATCTTACACAATGATTAGAATATTATGTTTTGAGTTTCCAAAGACACTAAACTAATACGGTCTTTAGGTGATTGTTTTTTTATGTATTATGTATTCCATAAAAGTAATGTAATGTCTATTTACGTCAAGTTTGGGTCTCTACAGTTGGTATCAAAGAGAAGGTTTTGTCAACCTTTGGAAACTCGGATGCGGAAACTTTTTTGAGATCCCTAGAGATATTTCTAAGGTATGTCTAGGGATGTCCCTAAGGTTAAGTATAAGTAAGGTTATAGTCCTTGGATTACGGTAATGATCATAGAATTAAACCTAAGATGTTAGATATTGAAAGTACTCCCCCTTTATTATGTTGTTTTCCGAGCATGATTTTTTCCTCTTATACTATTCTTTTTGGGTTTTAGATGATGTCTGGAATCCGAAGGAACCGTGTTGATCAATGTAATGGGCAATGCAATGATTTTCCTCTTGAACAAACCAATGTTATGGGAGATGGAGTGAAAAATCTTATTGCTATACTTACACAAGTTATAAATCATTCTGGACTTCCGAATGAGTAGAGAAGAGAACAATATTATATTGAGTCTTTCATGAGGCAATGTCCACCTTTTTTTAGTGGGTCTTCTGATCCACTTGTTGATGAACAATGGATCAGTACCATTGAAAATATATTTTTCATACTTCTATGTTCGGAACATGAAAAAGTCAATCTCGCTGTTTACCATTTAGAAGGTGAAGCAGACCAGCGATGGACTCTAATTAAGAATACAAGGCCCCATGGTAAAATTGAATCCATGGAATGGGATGAGTTCAAGGACATGTTTTTCAATAAGTAATTCCCTCATATTCTTCGAACAAAGATGGAAAAGGAGTTCTTGGAGATTTAGCAAAAGGATGATGAATATGTTGATATATACGAGGTTAATATTACAAGGCTATAAAGGTATGCATATGGATTTATCATCCAACCTAAAAGTAAAGTTGATTGATTCTTTAATGGATTTAAACCAAGTCTTTGAAGGGAATTTGCTATAAGAGACTTCTGTATCTATTAATAAATTGTGCGTTGTGTTATCATGGTAGAATTGGAAGTTGGTGTTACATGTCCATCTCATGCTTTTGACAAGAAACTAAAGATGGAGTTCAAGGAAAAATCTCAAAATATTGGCGAAAATAATACAAATGTTTCGTTATGCTCAATGTGTGGAAAGAAGCATGGTGGAGATTGTCTTAAAGGGACTAGAAAATGTTTTAAGTGTGGAAAAGAAGGTCATCGAGCAACTGAGTGTCGAAGTAATAAAAAAGGGAATCTAATGATATGAAAAGAAAAAAGAATATAGAGAACGCACCACCAACACTTTAATGCTACAAGTGCCTGGAAATGGGGAATTATGCTAATAAATGCCCTAATCCAAGGGTTAATGATGATCGATATCAAAAACCACTTAAGGAAAATGACAAAGGGAAGTCACATGCGGTCACTATTGGAGATGTTTAATATGAAAACTATGTGGTGGAATGATTAAGTGTTTAGGTAATGGGAATCCAAAATAATGTTTTATATATTATCGTGGAATATTGGAATATTTATATATTGGTCTATTGTGGCTTTCAATAATTTTATGGTACCGATAACCATGAAAAGTGATTAAAATATTTTTGGAAATCATATGATATGCACATAATGAAGGGATAAGGAGAAAATGAAATGTTTGATAGTATTAATGAGCTCATGACTGATATAAAAACAAAGTTATGTCATGGTTTGAGTATATAGAAATGTTGGGATTTTGGTATGTGGAAAGAGTTAACTTTTAAAAGCTTTCATGTTTTCACTACTGTTCAAGGGGTATTAATTTTTTCAGGAGAATACATAATTAAGGTATTAACATGTTCGGAATGTGACCAAAAGGATATATCTTATGATATATGGGGGATAAATGATGGTATTCATGTGCTTGATATGTGACTTTTCAAGTAATTGTTTTCTTTATACTATGAGATTGGAAAGATGTATTTTGGATAAGCCTAAAGATTGGAATGGATTATGTTGGACATAAGATAGTATTGTTTAAGGATAGAACTTTTTATTGATATTATTTATTTAATTTTATAATAGTGTAGTTTTAGAAAAAGGAAAACTAGAAATATGGGCGACAACCCGTCGTGTCGGACAAGTTTGCAGGAATCAAACCCACAACCGAAGTGCAACAGGCCTTTATCACCTACCAATGGCCTACAGGAAGTCCCTGGTTAGTATAAATTAGTTTTATATTATTAAGTGGTATGATAGTTGAAGTATATGTCCATTTTTTGAATCATATATGATTAACCTCAACATAGATGGACTTATATATATTTGATAAATTTTACTAACCTTTTGTTTGAGATAGATGGAATGACCCATCATTCTATCACATGATCTTATAACACTTCATGAATGACAAATTCAGCTTCACTTCTTTAAGATATGAAGTTTAAATTGTTCAAGGAACGACAAATGGTAAGATTGTAGCAAAATCAAGTAAATATTCCTTTTAATTCAAAAATTCTTCAACATTTGGGGAATGATCATGAAAACAAAAAATGTTGTCCTAATGACCTCATATCTGATGAATCAGATGGTACCTTAGATCATCAAAAATTTATGTATTTGTGATTGTTGGAATTTTTATAACCATGTCCTCTACCACTCTTCATCATAAGTCGATGGTTAGATTTTTCTTCCATATCCATATTTTTACCTATGTTCTGCTATGTGGAAACCCAGTGATGAGTTAATTTGTGTAACCGTTATGTTTCTTACTTCACTTTTTAAAAATATTTTTTAGTATTCCTTTTTACGATGTGACTTTCTATGAAAGAAACTTCTAAGTAGTAAATGATTTATAACTCTGACGAATTTCTAGGGAGAAATTAATTTAAAGGGGGTAGAATGTAAAACCCCATGATTTTATGAGATATATTCTTTTTAATTTCTTTGATGTCTTCTATTGTACACTACACCAAGATTAGATTGTATTATACACAACACCGTATTATCTTGCAGTATACGCAACACAATTCTTGGCTCGTGTTACACACAATTTCAAATTCGTTTTGTAAAACTTAATCTACGCATCATTAAGTATAGATTTTATTTAATTTATAAGTGAAATAAGTTTTTGATTATGTTATACACAACACCAAAGGGATCTTTCACTACATGCATCCCAGACATGGCTTTCATTACACGCAATTGCGACCTTCCTTGATAGCGTGTGTAGTACGCAATACTGGGTTTCATAAATAATGATATAATCTTATAATATTATTATGAACTAGTCGTTATGAATAGTATTAACTAAATTTTTAATTTTATAACATTATTATTCATCTTACACATTTTCTAGAACATGTTATGAGAACAAAATAAAATTTTCAGGTAAAATAATTATTTTTCAAAAAATGCAGTTTTGCCGCCTTTTGATGGCGCACCCACTTTAAATCTTGTTTTGACATGTTTATAAGTTAAATATGACAAAATAGAATTCTTATTTGCAATCAAGATATAATAATTTAATTTGGATAAATTTTTAATATTATTCTGATAACTTTCATATTTTAATAAATTGTAAAAACGCGATATATTTTAATTAAAAACAACTCTTTTTATCGTAATAATTTATATGTTTAAATTATAATATTTAATGGTTTTAAAGTATAAATATAATTTATTTTTACCATTTAATAAAATTTATGTCATTGGCATTGATTTTAAATTGAATTCGTAGGTAAAATCATTCCAATCTTTTGTAATGTTTTATCTTTTAAAACTCATTTTCTTAACAAGGAGATTAATTTTAAATTAATTTCTGAAACTTAAGTGATTTGAATTTGGAAAAATGGATTCCATATTTGGAATCTTTAGATCCAAATTATGTTAATAGGCTACTTTTTATTTTTGGGATCCATGAATAGTAACTACGACAAATTTTATTTACCATAGTTAAAGGTAAATTGGGTAATTAAGGGTAAATATAATATTATAAAATTTCCATAAAACTTGTATTTATATAATTGGATGATTATATTTAGTCCTAAAACATACTTGGGTAGAAATTTAATCTATTTGAACCTATATGGATATGATTAAGACCTTTAATTTATTTTATTTAAAGGAAAGTAAAATATGCCTCACTCAAACATTAATAATTAATGTATTTTTAATATGTGGTTACACAGAATATAAATTATATTATAAATACACATTTGAAATCTAAAATGTTTTCCTTTGTTATGGTAATTTAGTTTTAATTTTTAAAAAATATCTAATAACCTTAATAGCTTATACATTAATGATACAGAAATTATTTACTTAGTAAAAAATCAATAATAGAGTTTTTATTAAAGTAATAATACCAATAAAAAGGCCCAAACACTTGACCAAAACTTATTGGTCGAGTATATCTATACCATAATCATCCAATTGACGACTTGGGGACCATTTGGAGCCGTATAAAATAGATTAGAACATTTATATTATTTTATTTTAAATGATGTCAAAGTTGTCACCATCATAATTTAAAAAATATAACAATTTATATGTTGTTATTTTAAGATTATAAATTCGTGTAAAAGTGTTATTATGAAAGATATTATATTTATCTTCATCATAGTATTTTATTCTTTATTTTTATGCAAAAAATAAGTATATTAAATAATTATACACAAATGTTGTAATAATTATTTCATTAAGATAAATATCAAACAAATGGTTTTAAAAATATTAAAATAAATATTATATGAACTAATTAATCTTCTCCAAAAAATTTGTAGATTAATATGACATGTTAGAAATATATTAAACATTTTTTTCAAATATATTCTCTGTGTGGATTTTTATTAAAATCAAATAAATAAATAGTTTCAAAATTAACAAAATTGTTATTTTATAAAAATAACATATTATTAAATTGTTTAAAAATCACCAAAAATATTTAAAAATTATAAATTGAAATTTATATGGTCTAAAATGTCATAAAGTGCCCAATTATGTATAATTCACAACCCATAAGTAATTATTTATAACAATTTAAAATTTATAATATTTTTACGACAAATAAAATTAAATAGATTAAATATTGATAAATCAGGTTGATAATGTTTAAAATAAATTCTAAACATGTATAAATTTTATTAGATTATTATATTAAAACACTATCTCATCTCATATTCCGATTTTAATCATTTTTGGAGGGTTTTGAGTTTATTAGAAATTAATATTTTAGAGGTTCCCAAAAGTGCCCCTCTCGTGTCTTATAAAAGGGAACCTCCTCCCTCTCCTCCTCACACCATTATGAGCCTCCATTCTCGGAAAAACCCTAAAAAGTTATCTTCTAAACTTCTCTATAAACATACTAGAGGTCCTGGTCTTCTTCAAAGACCCACTTTAGTGCCCTAAGAGGATGTTTAGAAGAAGCGCGACGAAGAAGAGGTAATATCCTTTACCGATTCTTTCAAATTAATCTCTTCTTATACTTCCTCTTCGTTATTTGTTTAATTATAATGTAATAACATAAGTATCACTAATATACTGATATGTTATTATAAATATAAAACAACCCTATTTAACCTTCTATCTATCCTACGGAAAATGAAATCACCACGCATGTGTACGTACAACTTACCATCTCCACACCGTGGTGTAATCTGTTTTTCCAACACCACTTTAATTGGATGAGTAAAATGGTGGAAATAATTACTATATATTATTATTATAACATGATACTAATTATGATATATTATATCATCCACTCTAATTCCATTCAATAATTATGGGATTGATATCTTCGCTTGTGCGTACGTACGGATTACCGTCTACACGACGTGATGAGATTCATTCTCCATGTTAACCATTCAAGAATGATTATAATGTATATATAATGTATAATAATTAAATATACGACATAATAATGCTACTGTATTTATGTATATATATATATATATATATGTATTTCATCTACTTACTTCCATTCAATTCAATAAGGAAATGAAAACAATGTTCATGCGTACGTACGGCCTACCGTCTCCATGAATGGTGTATTTCATTTCATTTATCTATCTTATATACATATATATACTTAATATATGTGATATAAAAATATTTTTTTACATTTTTTATGTACTTAAATCATGATATAAGTAATAATAATATCAAGAACAATAAGTCCAAACACGTATGATAAATGATACAATTATTACCCAAAACGATGCTTTAACATGGAATTGACAAAAGAACAGGTAATATAAAGTCGTAAGTGAATCATATATGACCTCATAAATATTATTATGGTACTTTTTAAAGTTAATAATATGTTTAAACCCCTTATACAAGAGTTCCAGACACATTTAGAAGCAATTGGACATAAGGTAAGGGATAATTATTCCAATCTCGTTCTTATCTGAGATTGTTTTTTCGTAAATATTTACTGGGGTTATATTTTTCATCTGGGTCCATAAAAATGTTTTTCATAAAGTTTTTAATATTCTTCTATGTATGTTCAAATTCATGTTTACCCCTTTTGACTTTTACTTTGTGTTATGGAAGGAATCTTTCTGTTGTTTACCATATGAGGTACTTTTTGACTTTTTTGGTAAAAGTACGGGGATAATGTTTTTTTAACTTATACAGCATGAATGGATTTTTACGATTTCATATCTCATTTTCTTCATGAAGTATAATCTAAAATGTTTCATGATTATTTTAAATAAAATCCTTTTTTTAAATTGTGTGGAATTTTGAGAAAAGAATATGATTTTGAAGAAGAAAGGATATTTTCCTCAAGAATTCATTTCAAGTGTTTTGTAAAAACTTTTTTCCATCTAAGATGACATTATTTAACATGTTTATGTTTCAAGTAAAATGTATCTATTATTTACAAGGTTTTTGTTTTATTATTCTGAAATGATATCCATTTTTTTATATGTATTATGTCCCGATGAGATGATGTTTATGAAACTCATTTTATTCATTGGGTTATGATGAATGATTTATTTTTATTTTGTGGAACATGAAAGAATGATTTCATTATGAGAAGGGTGGGACCTATATCTCTCTCTAATGCATTGGGTAGATATTTATATCTCATGAGATAGACATGGCCGGAATGGAAATTAAACCCGGTTCAGTAATGGACTTTGTCCACTATGATGGTCTTCAAAGAAATACCTTGGCTACTATGGAAATCATTACATGTTCTTAATGATTTCCAAAATTACATGTTTTATTCCCATGATATTTTATCATGATTAATGTTCTTTTATGATCTATTCCTTATGTAATTCCAATATTTATGTCATTTCTCAAGATTTTAATGTTTTATGTTCATGTTTTTCGTTCAAATGATTATGGATTGTTTTTATGTTCTCCATGTTTACCCTTACTGAGCATTTGAACTCACAATTTTTATGTTTTCCTTTCCTCGGGATATAAATAATGGTTTTAGGTAAGAAAACAAAAGGGGATGATATTTATGGGAGATGTTGAAGATCTTTCACCATGATTAGAAGATTATCATCGAAGTTTCCAAACACACTAAACTAATACAGTCTTTGGGTGTCTGTTTTTATTATGTATTATGTATTCTACAAAAGTAACGTAATTTCTATGTACGTCAAGTTTGGGTCTATATATCCAACCATGAAGAGATATGATATATGGTTTTTTCATCATAATTTCACTTCATTGAGACATGCTTTGTATTTTGTGCCTATTTTCATTTATATGGTGTATATACTACCTCTTTGAAATATTATATTATGACACTGTTTATACTCATTTTATTTTATGTTCCTTCTCTAGTTAATTCTTGGAAGTGTGTTTTGATTTTAGAAGTTATGAGGGGTTTTATTTTTAAATCATTACATTGAAAGTTTTCAATTATTTTACAAATATATATATCTTTTATATCTATATTATTCATACATTTTTTAAAATTTTATTCAATACATTTAACTAATTTATCAAGCCCATTTTCAACTATATTTTACTTTCTTTATAATGGTTTTAAAAGTTATGTTTCAAACATTTTCCATACCGATAAATTATGACTTTATTTACAATAGTCTAAAAAGAATGTTTTTTTACAATTACCTCTTTACCACATTTTCAAATTGTCATGATTGTTCTTATTTATTAATCTTCCTTTACAAATCCCCATTTTTTCAAATTAAGTAATTTTCCCATTACTCTATGAATTTTTTATTTTTTAAAATTTACATAAAGAAAATTATTTTTTTTCTTTTTTTAAAGAATATTTATAATGATTTTATAAGAGTATTTTCAATCTATCACAAAATATTTAATTATTCTTATAATTTACTTGGGATAAAATCTAATGATATAATCCATATTCTCTCTCTATATGGGATATGATTATGTGTTAAGGAAATTATCATAAAACACATTTATTTTTCATCATTTAATTATTATATTAAGGATTGATGAATTCCCATATGTTATTATCAAATAAAAATGAATAGTTTATCATTATGTGATGATTTGGTCTCTTATATCCCTATAATTAGTTGTAAGATCCTTATATATCAGGACATTACATGTATGGTAATTGGTAGTGAAGCCAATCCACTAAGGGAATTTTTCTGCTGAGGTTTTAAAGGGAATGTGGAGATAACCTAATCTACTATGAAACTACGTCCATGTTGGAACCATGGTGATATAATCTATAATATGATTGTTTTTTATTTTCAAAAATCATTTCTAATATGATCAATAATTTTAAACTCTTAGGTTGGTTTTTTGAAAAAATAAATAAGACATAAAGGCAATTGTAAATAGATGGATAATGATTCCATGGATAAAAAATTATTTATGTAGTGCTCTGTCAATTCAGAGCTATATGAATGTGATGAGTAAAATTAGTTTCAAGTTCATTAGGGATAAATTTTATAATATATGTGATAGTTACCTAATGTGAATGAGGTCATGTTGGAGGTCATTCCAAATATATTTGATGATTTAAAAACTATTCTAGATGATAATGTCTATAGATTCTAAAATAAAATCATTGAACTTATTAAATATATTAAATGTATTAGGAAAGAGATAAAGGATATGGATATTGTTTAAGAGAAATTTTAATGGTTTCCACCTATATAAATTTAAAATTTTTAGATCTAGAATATAGGAATATGTCTAATATTTCTCTAGATGATTTCATAAGTAGCATGGTGTCTTAAAAAATGTTAGTTAATCAATAAAGTACATCATTCCATAAAATCAAGAATATATAATACAAATATATAGAAAATATCAGAAAATATAATGGTTTGACTATTGAAGAGCATGTGGATAAAGAACTTATATATCTTGTGGTAAAAATATTTAAGAGAGTATAGGGTATATTTGAATTAAATCTACCCTTTTCTTGTTTCCAGTGTGGTAAAGTTGGTAATATTGTAACAAAGTGACCAAGAATATTTTATAATAATTAAAGTGAATTATAATTAAAATTGAATAAACATATAACATTACCTCCTATAAAAGAATCCAAAATTAGGACGTCATTGAGAATAAAATTTCATCAAAAGAACTTTTTAAGAAAAGAATAAAATGATAGTGAATATTATCCAGAAAAAAGAGAAACAAGAATTAAAAATGATAATGAAGATTCCTTTATGGTTACTATTGATAATGTAGAACCTCAATGTAATAAATTTGATGAACCTAAAGAATTAGATGATCTCAAGGTGGAACTTGAGGGAACTCTCGAAGAACATATATTCCAAGAAAGAAAAATTGGAAGATTAATTGACTTCTAATAGAATCCTTTGAATATATTAATATCTTGAAGAATATATTCCCTTATAATAAGAATATTTAGATAATTAGTTGTCTATTAAATGTATGTGATAATATGCCTTGAGTTTAACTATGCACCAACCCAAATTTCCTTAACAATGACAGAGTGGAGATGATATAAGACCTTACACATGCCTCCATGTATGGAGGAGGCTTTCGACTAGTAGTGAGGGTATAAATTAATATGGAGATATTGTACCCTTTATAATAAAATCTATCAAAGGTATGTCACAAAAAAATATATACCAAATAATCCTCATAGTAGAAAGTAATTTAGCAATGGTAAAAATTGGAATTCCAATGCAAACAAGGATAATTAGGTAGACCCCCAATGTGGCGGGTTAAACCAAGTATCAAGAAATTTAAAATTTAATAAATTCAATATTAAATATTGTTTTAATACTCTAGATTATGTCCTAATATCACCACTAACTCCCATTATCTATCTCCTCAACTCCCTATCATGGGTACATCGAAATTATTGTGTGGTATGAGATAATGACCTAGTAGGACCCCACTAATACATTTATAACATAGGTTTACATGTTTTTAGAGATGTATTCCATGATAATAAATAAATTCCCACAAAATAAAATAGTACCATACCAATTGTCTGTTCACTAACCAAGTCACTATAAACCCTATTTATACATGTTCATATCCATACCAAAATAATATCTGAATGGTTTTGGGAAGTACCAAGTGAAGAATCCATCCACAAGGTTTCTTAGTAATAGTTTAGGACCTAGTCCTCTATGTTAGACCACATTGGTCCATCATTACATATTTATATCTCTCAAGTTAGATCACATAACCCCATCATTACCCACTATTGAATCTTGGGTTAAACCACATAAGGCCACCATACCCCCATATCAGGCCCCACAAGGCCATCATACCCCATATTATAAATTGGTCTTGTCATTATATCACAATAAATGTCTAAACACCCTCCCCTGCTAGGGTTACTATTCCACTATAGGCCCACCTGTTACAGTGGTACTTTTCATATTAAGATCAAAATATATAATAAAAAAAATAAAACTCATGGAAATACTGTCATCATATCATTCACATATATATATAAGCATAGAAAAATAACCATGGTCTCATGGTCCCTACATGCACACATAAGAATTCAATATCATAAAATGGTTCTCTATGCTATGTCTGCACATGGGAAAACATTTCATCTCATATAAGGAATATATGTTGTGATCGCACATATAATAAGACATGGAAAAAACTCAAGACCAAGGCCCTATATATTTTGAGTGGTTGTCATAGACCAAACTCTGTTAGGTTATTTAATTTACATTTATTGGTTATAGTTCTGTATATACATATATTTCAACCTACCATGATATTATAGATACTTATTTATTCATTGATTACATGGTAATGTTTTTAGATTATGTTTTGTTTCAAAAGGATATATATGTTACCATATATAATTAGAAACAATAGATACTATAAAAATTATCTTAAATATATATGTCTAGCGGTCCAGATACATCATACATATGAGACATATATGTTGTTTGTCTATCAGGTGTCTGGGAACATAAGCATTGAGACTTATTCTCATGAAGTAGGAACTTGGTGATATAGAGTAGACAAAAACATGAGGAATAACCATCCAATAGAAACCCTATATGTTTTAGGTGTAATTGGATGTTTCCTATATATGAGCATGTGTATAGATTTTTTCACTTGAAATTATTATCAATGGGTAACATAACACCTAGATGTTTTAATGAAATATTTCGGTTAAATAATTTTAATTATTCACTAGCTTGAATTTCAAGAAATTGTGAGTTTAAATTAACCATGTGACAACCTTAGTATAAAATTACCATTATATCATAGCCATTAGGTTAGAGAAAATAAGTATAACTAACTTATGAAAATGTATTGTGAATTCATTGGGTGCCACTTATTTATGAAAAAATATTAATCAATTAGATTTCTCTATTTTTTAGTGAGTTACTGTTAGTAATGAAATAAAAAATATATATATGTGTGTGTGTTATATAATTAGTAAATTTTTTGGGTATTCATTCAATTGATATTTTAGTTATAGGGTATGAATAGCCAATATTTGGTGTATAAAAATCTATATTTTTTAGAATGTTAATTTTACGCCTTTGAATAGAGGAACACTTTTAAATTAATATTTTGACACATTAATAATTATTATATGAAAAAATAAACATTATATTTGGAAGTTGAATATAATTATTTATATTGGATGAAATTTTAATATTTTTCTGATAACATTCAAATTTTGATGAATATTAAAAATACACTAAATATTAATTAAGAATAACTTTTTTAATCAAAATAATTTATATGGATAAAAAGTAATATTTAATGTTTTAAAAGTATAAATAGAATACATTTTTATCTTTTATTACAATTTATCTCATTATCATTAATTTTAAATTTAATTCAGATTTAAAAACATTTCAATCTTTTACAATGTTTTAGCTTTTAAAACATGTTCTCTCCTTCTGACAACGGGATTAATTTTAAATTCATTACTACATATTTTGTGTTTTAAATTTTGAAAAATGGACTCCATATTTGTAATTGGTAGTACCAAATTATGTAAATAGATTTATTTTATTTCTAAGAATTATGAATAGCAACTTTGTAAATTTTTATTAATACGGTAGAAGGATAAAATGGGTAATTGAGTGTAAGAATATTATTATAAAACTATCCAAAAACTATTCGTAATCTTATTGGATGAGATATAACCGACCAATACAACCCTTGGGATGAAAATATGTCCCTTGGAATCCACTTGTCTATGACTATGACACATATAACTTTTAATTTAAAGTAAAGGAAAATATGTTATAATAATATATCTTCTTACTAAAACCATTTTAATATTGGGTTATATAAGTGATCTATTATAAAATATATAGTCACTATAAATATACAAACATTTATTAAATCCTGGTACCTTATTTATAATTTTATGACATTATTTAATAAAATTTAATTATGACATAATGATGATGCAGTGATTTCATTATTAATGAAGGAATCAAATAAATGATATTATAAATATTAAAATAAATATTATTTGACATAATTTATGTCATCGGAAATTTTTATAGGTTACTATGACAAGTTATAAGACTATTAAAATGTTTTTTTCTAAGATATATCTGTTTTTATATTTTATTTAAATTTAATAAAATGAATAGGGTACAAATTTACATAATTGATGTTTTATAAAATAGTAAATTATTAAATTATTTTAAAAAATAATTATTATTGTAAAATAAGAAAGTGACTTTTATAAGTTCTAAATGTTCATTAAATGTTTAATTATAGGAAATTTACCACATATATGTAAAATTTATTACCTATTAGTACTTAAAGTGTTCTTATCATAATTAAAATTAAAAGAGACTAATTAAGGGTAAACCAAAAAGATACGATTTAAAATAAAATCAATACATGTCTTAAAATTGTTGGATGAGAGGATTTAGAACTAGATTAAAATTATATTTTAAAAATTTTAAATTGGAATCATTTGGATTAAAAAATATTTTTATTAATTTAATATTTTAAGAATTTCCTAGGGTGACCGTCACCTCAATTATAAAAGGAACCTACTAACTCACCTCTTTTCTTCAATTTGAGCCTTAAAGCTCAATAATCCTCTACCATTTTACCTTATAAACTTCCCTATTTACATCTTAGAGGTTCTGTTCTTATTCAATGACTAACTCTACTGCCCTAAAAAGAGATTTAAAGGAAGTACATCGAGGAAGAGGTAATCTATTCTTCTTTTTCCTTAAAAATTATGTTTTCCTCTAATTTGTCTTCATTAGTTGTTTAATTACAAATTCATAACATCATAATCACTAATATACTGATATGTTATGTTAATCATTTTTTTTCATTTTTAAAAGACGGTTTATGGGTTCATGGTACTCCACTACATGAGTCGAAAACAACCACATTTACCAAAACATACAAAAACTAAAAACCACTAACCAAGCTCAAGAAACAACGGAAAAGGGCATAAGAACATCAAAAAGGATGGTCAAATCCACCCATGATTACCTTGAGTGTCCCCCATCGCGACCATCGACACCGACCCAAATCCTCCCGTCGGTAAATTCCATAGGAACTTACCCAGCCTTCAAATGATGGATTGGACCACAGGATCCACCCCCGAGGACGTCAAAGAAAACTAGAATGATGATGGCCATCTCCTGACGCCATTAGTACCCTGATCGCCGACAACCCAAAAATCCCTCCAAACAACATTAAAGAAAAAGTGAAAAACAAACCCAATCAGACCAGAGGCGAAACCTCATAAGAAAAAGAAAAGTTACCAAAACATAATCGTATCATATTAGTGCTTTCCTCCCTATAAAGATTCCAATTCATTAGCCATACCTTAGCACTAGGATCATCCCCAATAACGTCTTCAAATCGGTCTGCCATTTTTTCCAATGTTTAGATATATTATTCTTTGCATATTTTCCTAACATTGAAGCCTCTCATCAGGATCAAATCCTATTTTTCAATCCACTTAGCCTGCTCACTATTGACCTCCACTCTTACAACTCTTCCAATAATATCAGCATCTTCCTGTGGTATTTTAACATATAGAAATTCCTCTACCATGTCCTCCTCGGAGCAAAGAATAGGCTCTTTTATGTTCTTTACCTTTTTAGTAGATCTTCCCATTTCATTGTTGCTCTCCTTGATCAAAACCTGAGAATTCTCCTTGCGTTCTCTACCTTCCTCCACAGCGTTGTGCAATAACACCGGCTCGGTCACCTCCCCCGCACTTCTAAGCAATAAATCCAATGATTTTCCACTCTGGACCCTTGTTGCCTGTGCTCCCACCTCCTCCAAGGACCCCTATTTAGCATTCTTTCTGGACAATCTAGTCTTTAAATGGGGGGAAAGGCTGAATAGACCCTCCTGATCCTCCTTGGATTACTTCTATTTTCTGGGATTGGAGTTTCAATTGCTGAGTGATTTGGTTCACCCTCATTACAAGCAATCATATTCCCTCCCTCTAGATCAAGAAGAAAATCATGAGTGGTACCTATATCCTCCTCAACCAGTCCTTCGAATCTATTTCCAAGGAGAATAGGAGCCTTCCCCTGGATGTCCATATAAACCTTTGTTGAAACTTTCCCCTGCAGTCACCTCCTTGCTTCACTACTTCCCGAACCTGCACCATCTAGTGATAAGTCCTCCTCACCATCCGCCAACCAAACCATGAACTCCACACCTGTTGTATCAAGATGAACTGATCCTTCCTCCCTCCCACTATCTTTTTGGGCCATCAAAGCAGTCGTTGCCTCTCCCACCTCTTCCAACACGGTAGGAATTTTCTCCAAATCCTCCACGCTATCCCACCCCGTCACTTCCCTACTGCCACCAACCACTTGGTTTTCTCCACCATCTGCATCCTGCTGATACATGCATTCCTCCCTCCTGCTAGACTCTCCTTCCATAACTAGGACTCCATTACCTGAAACACTACTAGCTTGTACCTCCCCCTACACAGATTACCATCAGTGGACCCCTTGCTAGCAAACAGAGAAGAAGGTCCCTGCAACACTTCCTCTCCCTCAACCAGGCACTCCTCCTCCTACCTCGGAACAAAAACCCTTCTCAAATTATTCACATGAATATCCTTATGACATGATCCCAGTGAATTCCCCAGCCTCTTGAAACCCAAACAAAAAAGCAGACCATGATTTGTAGACCACCCACTGCTTACACCTGTATTCTTCACCTACAGTGACCCACACATACTCAAAAGGCTCCTTTGACATATCCATTTCCACAAAAATGCGTGTATTAACTGGGGGCAAAGAACCTCCGTGCGGCTATCAGAGCATAGATATCTACCTATTAGATTCCCTAGCATGTGCATAACGGATAGATTTTGGAACGTAAGTGGTAAATTAGGTAAGCTTACACAAATCGCCATTGTAGGAGGGTCTCACATCATATGAAAATTGAAGGTCCAAAGAAGAGGAGAAAATTTAAACCCATTGAAGATACGAGGTTCATTTGCCCAAGCTTTGATTAAATCCAACTCCGAAGAAAAATTTACCATGATCTATCGATTATCAAGGAGGCCCACCGTCGCCCTGTCCTATAAACCCCAAGCATCAATGACATGCCTATTGAATTAATCAACCGAAGGAAACCTTCCATGAAACCTAAAAACCAGGGTCTGTTTCAATAAATCCGAAGAGGCCGAGAACTCCGCAGTAGATAAATGAACATTAGGCAGCCCAGTGAACAGCTCTGAAACCTTCAGGTACAGCGAGATAGGAGGAAACGTCAGAAGAAAATCAGGGTTTGAGAATGGGACAAAGGAGGAAGAAGATCCTTTGGAGGGATACAAGGGTCCCTCCCATGAAAATAGGAGAGGGACCGCCGCATGGGTCGTCGCCACCACGGGGAACTAGGGTTCACCCGCCGTAGGGGCCATCTCCGTTCAGCAATAGTAGAGTTCCTAGGTGATATGTTATTATAATTTTTAAACAAACATATTCCACCTTCAATTCATTCTATGAAAAATGAAATCACCATGTGTGCGTACGTATGGCTTATCATCTCCACGCCATGGTGTGATCTTATTTTCACCACCACCTTACATGGAAAATTATAATTATGGAAATGGTAAATATATATGATTATTGTAACATGATACTGATTTTGAAATATTATACACCATCCACTTCAATTCCATTCAATAAGTATTGAAATGATATCATCGCTTGGGCGTACATTCAACCTACCGTCTCCATGATGTGATGTGATTCATTCAACATGATCTTCATTAAAATCTGATTATATAAATGAATGTAATGAAAAAATAAGATATATATTATAATAACATCATTCTATATATGATATAATTGTAACCTTAGAAGTGAAACATGATCTTATGTGAAAAAACATGCATATGAACATAAAGAAGTTAATACCCGAATAACGAGTAATAATGATATGTTAATATAAAATGAATTATAATATGATAATATATGATATCATTCTGGAATAAGTGAATAACATTATTTAGAACTTTATATATGAGTTTTGGATACATATGAAGGATATCAGACCAATGGTAATGGATAATTTTTCAATTTCAATATTCTTTGATATTGTTTATTCATAAGTATTTATTGGGGTGTATTTATCATCCACATCCATGTCAATAAATTTGTAATATTATTTATATCCTTATATAATTTTTTAAGTTCAATATTACCCATTGGTGGATTTTTATTGAATGGTATGAAATGAATCGTTTTTCACTTTTATTATGAGGTACTTGTTGACCTTACCAGAAAAAGTATGAGAATAATGTGTTTTTAACTTATACATCATGAATTTATTTTTATTATTTCATGATGTCTTATTTACATGAAGAGTTACATATAAGTTTTCAAGGTTATTTTTAAAGAAATTATTTTATTTTAAAATTCCATGAAATTTTGAGAAAAGAAAACGTTTTTTTAAGAAGAAAATATATTTTCCTCAAGAATTAATTTCATGTATTCTATCAAAACTATTTTCCATATAAGATGAAATTATTTAAATAGGGTTATTTTTCATTCCCTATAATTACTATTATTTTATTGTGTTTATGACGGAATTATATTTATGTAATCTATTTGTTTTACATGGATGATGTTATGGTGGAATTTTGTTTAAGAAAACCATTTTATTCCTTAATTTAATTATGATATGGGTGGGACCTATATCTCCTTCTAATGCATTGTGTAATGATTTATATATCGTGATATAGACATTCCTAGAATAATAAGTAAATCCAGTTCAGTAATACATTTCTCTAATGACATGTAAACATAGTTCAGTAATGGACTTTGTCCACTATGATGGTCTTGTAAATGATCCTTGACAAATATGAACTGATTCTATATGATTATGTGTATGCCACAAAACTTCATGTCTTATAATATGAATTTTGGGATTACATTCATTGATTATTGTTAAATTTCTAGATTTATCTCATGGAATGATATTATGATCTTTTATATGAAAGATAATATTTTCAAATGTTATGTTGTTTTGTCTTACGATTATTATATGATTGATATCTACCTAGTTTACCCTTACTTAGAATATGAGCTCACTCATTCATTTGTTTCTTTTCCACAGGTCATGAAGAAGGGTATTAAGTAAGATATGTCAAAATGGGGTCTAGTTATGATGAAATAAGTGGGAGACAATGAAGATATCCTATAAACCAGTTGTTTATGTTTCACTATTTTTAAAAACAATATAACTATATTTCCCTATAATGGAGTAGTTATATTTTGTAATGTATATTCTTCAACATTAAAGTAATATCAATGTTTGTAAAGAATGGGTTGTTGTAGTTGGTATCAAAGAAAATTTATAGTTATACTTTAGAAACTAGTATGATAAACCCTTAGCAAGAACCCTAAGGATATTTCTATGTGTAGGTTACAATCCTAGTGTTTTAGAAATGACCATGATAAATATAGGATAAAACTTATTGTGTCCAAAATTAAACTTTTATTCTTTATTATGTGGTTTTCACATTATTATTAGGGTTTCTCAAACTATGATTCTTGGTTTTATTCAATGTTTGGAACATGAAGGAACCACGTTAATTCTGAATATGACAGTAAATTCAATGACTTACCTTCTAATCAACCAAATTGTATGGGACCTAGAATAAAAAATCATGTAACTATGCTCATATGACATTATCAAGCTATGAATTATACATGACTTCCAAATGAGAAAAGGAGGGAACACCATTCTATTGCATCCTTCATGAGGCAGAATCTACATTCTTTCAACGGGTCTTCTAATCCATTAGTGGTTGAAAAAGGATCAGTAGAACTAAAAAGATATTTTCATTTCTCTAAAGTTCAGAACACGATAAAGTCATCTTAGCAGTCTATAATTTTTAAGGTGAATATGATCAATGGTGGAAACTTATCAAGAATACAAGTAAAAGAGATTAAATTAAATTCATGGAATGGTATGAGTTCAATAACTTATTTTTCAATAATAACTTTCCATATATTCTTCGAACAAAGTTGGATAAGGGGTTCCTTGAAATTAAGAAAAAGGACGATGAATCAATTGGTACCTATGAAGAAAATTTTAAAATCCTTGCAAGATACGCTTCAGGAATTATTATCCAACTTGAGAGTAAAATTGAGCGATTCATTGGTGTCTTAAAACTATGTATCCAAAGGGAATTATCCATGAGGAACTTCAATATCTATGAAGAAATAATTCTATGTGCCCTCAAGGTTGAGATGAAGATAGGAGTAACCCATCAGTCCTACGAGTTTGATAAGAAGAGAAAATAGAATTAAATGGAAAATTTAAAGACCACACTGAAAAGAAGATGATTTTTTTTTCTCAAAGTGTGGAAAGAAACAAGGAGTAAATTTTCATAAAAGGTCCTTGTATGTTTTTTTGTGTGGAAAATAAGGTCATCCGGAAATTTAATGCCGAATTGATGGGAAAAAATATTTCTAATGATCCAAATAAAGAAAGTGCTACATAGAATTATCCTTATACACTTAAATGATACAAATACAAGAAAATGGGTAAATATTCTAATCAATTCCATAATACAAGGGTTATTGATGATGATCGATTTCAGAAAACTCTTAAATCCAAAGAAAATGGTAAGTCATATTTGATAACCATTAGTGATGTGGAGTATGATAATGAAATGATGAAATATATACCTTTTATACACTATAAAGTAGAAAATGTCCTATTTAATTATGGATCCACCCACTATTATACTAATGAAGAATTTTATACGGGTATCACCGTATTACCTCAATAATTATATGTTGAGTTAGTTGTGACAAATATAAATGGAACAATGGTAGCATCAAAAGTTTATAATTCTTCTCTGCTAGAAGTTTATGGAAATGTTATTCCTATAAAACATGTGATTCTTCCTATAGTGGAATTTTATGTGATTCATGGCATATATTGTCCTTTTCAATATGGATATCATATCAATTTCCAAGGATGGGAAGTGACATTTCATATTCCAGATCAATCTATGATATTATATAGATGAAAAGATGAATATAACCTTCCATTAGAAATTTATTCCATATTATGGGTCTTGATTCATATATATAAAGGTTATTTATCCCAAATGGTTGCGGAGAAACTCACAATTAAGAATAAACCCAATTTACGGGAGTTGGATGATGTTTTTATGGAATAATTTATAGTCCTTACACCAAATCTTGAAGTTTATTTTCCAATAGAACTTATATCGGGTGACATTCATATTTCAATGACACCTTATAAAATGGCCCCAATTGAGTTGAATGAATTAAAGTAGAAACTCTAAGAGAATCTTGATAAGGGATTCATATACCCTAGTGTATCACCTTAGAAGGAACATGTTCTATTTTTTATGAAGAAAGATGGATCAATGAGACTCTTAATTGATTGTCGAGAACTTAAAAAAATTACTATCAAGAAAAAATATATTCATCCCCTTATTGAAGACTTGTTCGACCAAATATGTGGAGCTCAAAAATTTTCTAAGATTGATTTTCGTTTAGGATACCATCAATTAAGGGTTATGAAAGAGGATATACCAATGAAAGAATTCCATAAAAGCTATGGACACTGTGAATTTATATTGATTCCTTCTGGTCTTACTAATTCCCCCTCTATATTCATGGATCTAATGAATAGAGTCTTCAAAGACTATCATGATCAGTTTGTGGTAGTCTTTATATACAATATTCTTGTCTATTCAAAGAGAAAGGAAGAACATGAAAATCATATGATAATTATATTGAATACCCTGATAAAGGGTAACATTTATGAAAAATTTACCATTTGTGAATTTTGGCTTGAGAATGTTTTATTTTTGGGTTACATAATCTCAAGAGAAGGGATATTTGTGGATCCATAAAAAAATAAAAGTTGTGGAACATTGGACGAGACCAAAAACAGTAACAGAGATCTGATGTTTTATTTTTTTGGATAGATATTATCAACTTTTTGTAAAATATTTTTCAGGATTTTCTAATCCACTCAGCAAGTTTACTCAAAATGGAGTTAAGTTCATGAGGATGGAGGAATGTGAAGAAAATTTCATATAGCTCAAAAGAAGGTTAACCAGTGCACCTGTGCTCACAGTACCTTGTAGTAGAGAATAGTTTGTGATCTACAATTATGCATCCAATAAAGGTATTTCATGTGTTCTCATGTAAAATGATATGGTGATAGATTATTCCTCACGAAAGTTGAAAATCCATGTGAAAAATTACCCAACTCGTGATTTGGAGTTAGGTGTAGTAATCTTTGAATTAAATTTATGGAGGCATTATCTTTATTGTGAAAGGTGTGATATTTATACTAATCATAGAATATTAAAGTTTATTTTCACACAAAATGAGATGCATATGCTCCAAAGAAGATGTTTGAAGTTGATAAAATATTATGACTACTCAATACAATTCCAGCCTGGGAAAGGGAACAAGGTGGCAGATGCTTTGAGTTGACAAGACCATAGTAGCTTATCCATGATGAGGATAACAAAAGATCAAATATTTATGGATTTTTAAAGGAAGGATCGTGAAATTTTAAAGAAAGGGGAGAAATATTATCTTTCCCAAATGAATGTTCAACCATTTATAAAAGTAAAGAGTTAGGAGGCATAGAAGGAAGATATGGAGCTAAAGAAGAAGGTGGAAAATGTTCCCAAATTCAACCATGATTGTGATGGAATAATAAGTTTACAGAATTAGGTTTTTATTACTCCTATACTAGAATTAAAGAAGGGGTTATTGGATGAGGCTCATAGTTCTTCATTCTCTATTAACCCTAAAATAAATAAGATGTACATAGACCTAAAAGAGTATTTATGGTGGTATGGCATGAAAATATAAGTTTCTATATATCTCTCTCTATGATTTTTTGTCGCCATGCTAATACTGAGAGATATATTTTTAAGGGAATGTTATAACCATTACCCATATCAGAATGAAAATAGGAAAACATAATTAGGAACTTTTTCATTCGACTTCCCAAAACATCCCAAGGAAATAATGTTATATGGGTTAATGTTGATCTCCTTACAGAGTCAGTAAACTTCATTTCTATAAGAGAGGATTTATCTCTTGATTAATTTTCCATGATATATGTAAATTGACTGGTAAGATTCATGGAGTACCACTTTCCATTATATCTGATCAGGATCTGAGGATTACCTCAATGTTCTAGTGAAGACTTTATAAGGATCTAGATACTATGTTATGTTTCAGCACTAATTATCATCCTTAGGCAGATGGTCAGTCTGAGAGAACAATTCAAGCTATAGAAGGAATGTTGAGAGATAGCTCTATAGATTTCAATAGTGGTTTGGATCAAGACCTACCTTTGGTGGAAATTTCTTACAACAATATATTTCACTATATTTTTCAGACAGATCCTTATAAATTCCTCTATGGAAAGAAGTGCATTGCTCCAACTTTCTGGAATGAAGTTTGTGAAATAAAGCTATTAGGACCTGACCTTGTTGATGAAACATCATAGAAGTTCATATCTATTAAACAGAACATAAGTGTTGATAATAGTCAATTAAAAGTTATTCTAGAAACAAAATAAAATTCCTAGAGTTTGAAGTGGGTGATAATGTGTTTCTAAGAATATCTCCCTAGAATTGAGAAATGATATTTGGAAAAAAGGGTAAGTCGATCCCTAGGTATATCGGTCCTTTTGAAATTCTGGATCATGTTGTGAAGGTAGAATAATGATTGGAACTTCCACCAAATTTCTCTCATGTTCATGATGTGTTCTATGTATGAAAATGTACATACCTGATCCTTCACATGTACAAAACTCAGAAGTCGTACTACTAGAGCAGGATATTTCTAATGAAGAATAGCTGATAGATATTTTTGATCGTAGCGGAAAAATTTTACGAAACAAGACCAATCACTTGGTTAATTTTTTATGGAAGAACCACCATTTTGAGGAAGAAATTTGAGAACATGAGGATATAATGAGGGATAATTATCCTCAACTCATTGTTTCCAAGTGACAAATTTCGATTGTGAAAATATGTTTAATAAAGTAGAACTTAACAACCAAATGTTTTTATGAAATATTTCCATTAAGTAATTTTAATTCTTTAGAAGCTTGCATTGCATTAAATCATGAGTTTAAATGTACAACAAAACTACCTTAGTATAAAATCACCATTATATCCTAGTCTTTAGGTTAGTGGGAATTTTTATAACTAACTTATGAAAATTTATTTTGAATTCATTTCCTATCAATTATTTATAAGAAATATAAATCAATTAAATATTTGTATTTTTGAGTGAATTACTATTAGTAAAGAAAATATTGATATTTATATGTTATATACAAAATAAAATAATTTTTATATTCATCCAATGGTTATTTTAGTCACATGATAATAATAAACCCTCTTTGATGTATAAGAAGCTATATTTTTCAAAAGGGTAATTACATGATGCTCAATGGAGAACGCCTTTTAAATTAAGATTTTGAAAAATTAATAATATTTTTATAACATAATAAAAATATTTATTGGAAGAGGAATATAATAATTTACATTGGATTAATTTTTTATATTTTTCTTATAACATTCAAATTTTGATGAATAATAAAAATACACTAAATTTTAATAAAAACAACTTTTTCCATCGAAATAATTTATATTGTTAAATTATAATATTCATGGTTTTAATTTATAAATAGAATATATTTATTTCATTCAATATAATTTATGTCAATATAATTAATTTTACATTAAATTTGGATGTAAAAACATTTCAATCTATTGGAATGTGTTAGTATTTAAAACATGTTCTCTCTTTCTGCCAATCATAATAATTTTAAATTAATTAATTTAAAATCTATGTTTTGTGTTTTGAAAAATTAAATCCATATTTTTAATATGTAGGTCCAAATTATGTAAATATATTTATTTTATTTTGGGGCTTTATGAATAGTTACCTCAGTAATTTTTATTAATACGGTAAAAGGGTAAAACCTGTAATTAAAGGAAAGAATAATATTATAAAACTACCCTAACACTTTTATTAATCTTATTGTATGAGTATGGTCGACCTAGAAAATCCTCGCGATGAATATTCGTCTGTTAAAATCCACTTTTTTGTGATTATGGCACTTATAACATTTAATTAAAAGTAAATGAAAATATGTTATAAACATATATCTTCTTACTAAAAAAAATTAATAAGGGTTTATATAAGTGACATATTCAACTATAAATAGTCATTATAAATCTATAAATATTTCCTACATCATGGTAAATTATTTATAATTTTTACACATTAAATAATTAAATTTAATTATGACATAACGATTATGTTGTTATTGCTTTATAAATGAAGCAATAAAATAAATGATGTTATAAATAAAAAATTAATTAATATATGAAACATTTTACATCATCCACTATTTTTCTAGGTAAATATGTATGTTTATAATACTATTCAACTATTTGGTTAGAAGTTATCTCTCTATTTTGAATTTATTTAAATTCAATAAATATAATAGTGTAAAAATCGACATAATTGATGTTTTATAAAAATAGATATTATTAAAATATTTTAAAAAAAAATAAGAAAAATTAAAATCACTAAGTGGCTATTATAATGTCTAAATTTTCATTATGTGCCCAATTATATGAAGTTTCCCCCATATAAGTTTGATCTATAGCCTCTTAATAATTAAAATGTTGTTGCCACAATTAAAACTAAAAGGGAATAATTAAAGGTAAAATGAAATAAAAAGGTTTAAAAAAATTACATATTGGTTAAGATGATTTGGAAATATCATCATGTTATTTTCAATGAATTTCAATTTGAAATAATTTGTATTAAAAAATTAATTAATACTAAATTATTTTTTTATCAATTTCCAAAGGTGCCACACACCTCAATTATTGAGGGGAACCTCCTCCTCATCTCTTCACTTCAATTTGAGACTAAAATCTCGTCAATCCCTTTCCCTTGTACATTATTAAAATCCCTATTTACATTACATAGGTTTGGGTTTTCATCAATGACTAACTCTAGTGCTCTAAGAATAGATTTAGAGGACGCATGTTAAGGAAAAGGTAATATCTTCTACCAATTTAGTCAAACTACTTTCTTCTTAAACATCATCATCATTATTATTTTCTTTATAAAGTAATAACATCATTATCACTCATGTACTGATATTTTTACTATAATTATGAAACTACCATATTCCACCTTCTATTCATCCTATGAAAAGTGAATTCACCATTCGTGCGTACATACGGCTTACCGTCTACACGTCATGGTGTAATTTGTCTTTCACTTCCACCATACATAGATGCATATAATGATATAAATAATAACAATATATGATTATTGTAACCTTATACTGATTCTTAAATTTTATACACCATCCAGTTCTATACCATTCAACAATTATGGGAATAATATTGTCTCTCGTTCATACGTATGGCCTACCGTCTCAATGATGTGGTAAGATTCATTCTACATGATCAGCATTTAACCATGATTATATAAATTAATTGAGTGAATAAATATTATATATATTATACTAATATCATAATGTAAATTATATAACTATAACCTAAGAAGTGAAAAATGAAATTTTCCAAAAACACATGCATAAGAAAATAAAGCAGTTAATATCCAAATAACAAGTAATAATAAAATTTTACCATCAAATGGATTATAATATGATCATATATGATATCATTATATAATTATTCAATAACATTAATTAAATATTTATAAAGGATTTTCATATACATAATAAGGATATCAGACCTAAGGTAATGGATAATTTTGTAGTCCCATTATTATCTAAGATTACTACTTTGTAAATATTTACTGGGGTATATTCATCACCCATATCCATGTTCCCTAAATCAGAAATATAATTTATATTCATCTAAAATTGATTAAGTTAAATTTTACCCATTGGTGAATTTTTATTAAACAGTATGAAAGGAATAATTTTTCATTTTGAATTCGATTTCCTTTTTGACTTTATCGGCAAAAGTATGAAAATAATTTTTTTTACTTATATGGAAAGAATAAATTTTTATGATTTCATGATGCCTTATTTCCATGAATATTACCTTAAATGTTTTCATGGTAATTTTCAAAGAAATTATTTTCTTCTAATATTGTGTTGTGTTTTGAGAAAAGAAAACATTTATAAAGAAGAAAGGTTATTTTTCATAAGAATTAATTTCATGTGTTATATAAAAACTATTTTTTTGTCTAAGATGTAATTATTTAAATAAGTTTATGTTTCTATCCCTATTATTATTATGATTTTTTATAGAATTCTATTTATAAAATCCATATGTTTTACATGGATTCTGTTAAGATGGAATGATGTTAAAGAAACTCATTTTATTCCTTGGGTTATACTATAGTGAATAATTTGTGTTTTTTTGGTACATGTAAGAATGATTTCATTATGATATGGGTGTTAACTATATCTCCCCCCAATGAATTTTTTAAATATTAATATCTCATGAGATAGACCTGACTGGAACGACAAGTAAATCTATTTTAGTAATACATGGATGGAAAAACAAGTAAACTCAGTTCAATAATCGACTTTGTCTACTATGATGGTCTTGGAAATGGGTATTGACTAATATTAAATGATTCTCTATGCATATTTTTATGCCAAAAAATCTTATGTCTTATGTTATGAATTTTCAGATTACATTCATTTATTTTTATGAACTTTCATGATTTATCTCATGTCATGATATCACAATCTTTCATATACAGGATTAGATTTTTAAATGGTTTTTTCTTTTGTCTTATTATTATGATATGATTGATAAATTCCTTATTCACCCTTAATGAGAATCTGAGATCACCCCATCATATGTTTCATTTCCCCAGGTCATGAAGAAGTATATTAAGTAAGATATGTCAAAAAGGGGTCTAGTTATGATAAAATAAGTAGGGGACAATAAAGATCTATTATGAAACTTTGGTTTTTGTTTCCCAATTTCTAAAGATATTATAAATATATGGTCTTTTAGAGGATTTTTTTTATTTTTTAATTAATATTCTTCAACTTTGAAGTAATATCAATGTATGTAAAGTATGGGTTGTTGTATGTACCATTTTATCACATGGATTAATGTAATGGAAACCCATAAAATTGACGTTGTGGTGTCGTGGATTGTGTTGGATTCTACATTGGTGGTATGGAAATGGTTGAATGATACATATATAATTTTTTGCTTCTGAGTTGAGGAATAGATGTCTCATGGGCCCAGGTTAACTAGGATGGTACTACCTTCATCAAATCAATGTTCATGGTATTAGAGGGTAAATTTTTTATAAGATCTTGAAATTCATTAACCATAAAAAGGATGATGAAAGAAGTATGCAAACTACTTTATAATATATCATGGGATAAATAGATTATATTACACATAGAGTGCTCATAGGAGGTATTCATAGCAATGGAGTTCTATATCTCCTTAGGGACTATAATGGCTTGTTAGATTCTTCTCATATTCTATGATATTGGATCATTTTTATCAATATAAGGACTTATAGGTTCATACTCTTATTGTATCCATGATTTCCACCTATTTAGATGAATATGTGTTTAGGGTGAAGTGGTCCCCATGTGCGGGGGTCAGCGAGCATCTGAGTGTGAACAATCACAACTAAGAATAATTTGATATTATCATTCAAGTTTAGAATAAATATAAATGAATTTATTTCTCAATGTAGTCACAAAATGTTTCATTATAAAATTTAATATTAGAGGACATAATTTTTCAAACAATCATATCACATTCAAGGTTCATTAAATTATTTGGGGAGCTAATAAGCTAGTTAAATGGTTAATATTATGTTAAATAATATCTTAATTTGTTAAAAGTGAGTGATAAAGTGTTTTTGACATTTATTACATGTTTAATAAAGTTATAAATTTTTAAAATAGATAAAAATGAAGGTTATAACTTTCTAGGGACCAAAGTGAAATTTTGTAAATTATAACCTAAGTATATAATGGAATTTTAAACTCATGAATAGTGTTATCAAAAACTTTCAATTAAATTTGATAATATTTAGAAAGTTAGTTTGGATTCAGTCTCAATTATAATGATTGAATTTCAATCCATGTTAATATATCTATGATATGGTTGATCGAATATCAATGGGTTTTAAAAAAAATTGTAACGGGGTATATAGGTTTTTTTTCTTCTTTTGTGGCGAATGTTATAATAGATTTATGGTTGAATGGAGATATGAGTTCATTGTGTGTTGGAAGGAGATACTAGAAGAAAGAAATGGATTTTAATTTTAAGTTATATTATTTTTAAATCCTAGTGGATAATATCCCAAACCTAAAAAATCTAATAAAATCCTTGATGAAGTAAAGGATTGTATTTGTTGAAAAAAATTACTTCTGTGGGTAGACAACTTCCACCGGAATGGAAAAACTTGTCACTCTAATAAATGGTTTAGATATTCCATAAATTAAATATATATATATATATATATTAATATCTTATATATTATAATATATAAAATTATATATATTTTTTGTTTACATTCTTGGCACCCCCAATTAGGATTCCCACCAACATCCCATCTCAGGTGGAATCGAGTCAATCCAGACCGGTCAAGTTCGACCTATTATACATTTCTTAAGCCCTAGATTAATATAAAATGATCTTATTTAGGTTTAAATGGACCTAAAAACTTTAGAAAAAACATAAAAAGAATAAATTTTATTGTTTGTATATTAATAAAATAATTTTGGGTGTCCTTGGATGTATCAAAAATAAATTAAAATTATTTTAATATAGGAAAAAGTATTAAAAAATTTCTATAATTTAATTATATAAAATTAATATTTTATTATTAAATATAATTATATGTTGATTGATAATGAGTTTGGAACAACCTGTTCATGTTTCGTTCTTTCTTTATTTAGTTTTATAATTTCATTTGAGTTTTAAAATGTAATAATTATAATATTTTTATGATCTACACATTGTCTATCATTTTTTTAATTGGTATAAGGGAATTTCTTTCCTAATTTCAATAATACAATTTAATTTTTCACCCTGAGATCCTCTAACCCATGTGCGTGTATTCATGGTAAAGATCAGAGGATTTTGTCGCTACTTAGTTTGAGTTGAGAGCCGGTATAAACCAAACAAGTGAAGTGCATGGGAGTTGCAAGAACTGCAATTTGACTAAGGTATTGACATAATGAATTATACAAGGGAATGTCTTAATAAATTATTCACTCAATGGATTAACCAATAGTTAAATGATCTGGACCATGCCATTATTTGTTTATACATGGTTTATTATTTTATTAATGTTTATTTATTATGTGTTATAACATAGTATAATAATAAAAAAGTATGTACAGAAAAAATAAATATGTGTAGTGAATTTTTTCTATTTAAATCCTGTTTAATTTTTGAGTGAAATCACATAGAACAATCATATTAAATGTAAAAGTATTTCATTCATTTATATTAAATTAAAAAATACCTCAACGAAATTATTAATTCATTAACTATATTTCATTGCATGAATTTAGACACAACTGATTGTTCAAGGTGCACGTTAGCCATAGTTGATGGTTCCAGTTACTATTAAAGAGTTTTTATAGGATTATTGAGTTGAAATAACTATAATTTATAGAAAATTTTTATACATATCTAGCTCTTCCAACATTAGAGGTAAAATGTTGAGCATTACAACGTAATATTTCACGGTATATTGGACTCCACTAAAAGGATCAAGGAGACATGATTATATATTATTGGATAGTCAAAATCCTTCCTTATACTATTATAGTAGTAGATATTTTATATTTTGGGTTATTAATAGAGGTTTATGGATCCTTTAAATTATAATACTCAAAAAAGGAATTATCTTGAATATAGTAGTTGAGGGGTACTATAATTGGATAAAATATTTGGATAATTTTAAAATTAATGATTTCAAAATGTTGTATAATAATCAAGATAATGTACTGATATTCTAAACTAACTTATTTTTTATCAAATTTAATCCATCGCCAATTAAATATTACCACAATCAATATTGGATAAAGGGAATATTCAGACCGTCCATAACTTCAAGGAGTGGTACATGCACTTGTGCATAGTATCGTGCCAATAGTGGAATCTTTAAGTGATTTAATCCAAATTTCCTATTAAGCCACCTCATAGAGTAATAAATATAGATAAAGATAAATAAAATAATTATATGGATGATTCCCAATATTTTTAGTGTTTCATGTTTTCATATATGTTCAATGAGATGTAGAAAATACATGAGAAGAAAGATTCATTAAAAATATGTCTTATCACCAAGGGCTATATGAAGAAAGCGCTCTAAAAGAAAGATATGTGATGTCTGGTTCTTTATATAGATATATGCTAGAGGAAGGGAAAAAAAATACCTAATGTACTCAAGATTATTAGGTACCCTGATAGATTGGAGTCCATTCGTTTCAAACTAAACCAAGAACTAGAAACTAGTCTCATTGTGGACTCTTTACACATATTTTCTCAACATTATTCATTAATTAAAATATGAATAACATTAATAAGTCAATCCTTTTATTTTTGGATCAATTTTACAAATCATATAATGATATTAATAATTCCAATTCTTCATCCCTTATGATTAGAATGAGGTGTGAAGATAAGGATAAAGTGTAAAAAATGTCCAAGTCAAAGAAACTGATTCACTACCTTTCCAAGAAGCCAATGGAATAGAGCGATTGAAATGATAAAAAGGTGGTCGACTTTTTATGTGGTAAGAAAGGCCACTAGAAGAAGAAATTTACATTTAAGAAGAAGAATCATGGTAGTGCTTCTACATTAGGTATATTTTCCACTGAATTCAATATGTCTATTTCTATAGGTTTGGAATTGGATATTTCATATCGCTCACAAATTCATATTTAAGTACATTAACCATGTAGATTTAATATGATTGTAAAAGCTGATATGGTTCTTAAAGAAGAAAATTTTGTGAGACTTACTGCATTAGCTGTGTAGATTATCATCATAATTTTCGAAGTGGAATGGTTTTTGTATTGAGTAATTATTATTATGTACCATATATTACCAAAAAAATTAACTCAGTGTGGAGTTTAGAAACTATGGTATATTATTTCAGTCATCAAAATAAATTTTCTCTTATGTATAAGGATAACATATGTTATGGTATGGAACATTTTAACAATGGGTTATGTATACTTTAACTAGAAAACACATTTTTGGAAATTAATGATAGGTTCAATGAGAATAAATAATATCCTACCCACATTTTAAAATGTTTAGGATAGGTTATGTAAATGAGGGGTTATTTTATTACTTCATTTATTTTACCAATTATTATTGTAGAAATGAATATATCTACTAAATGATTTTTACATTGGATTCTTTTAGAATGTTAAAGGAATAACATAATGAAGTAGAAAATAAACATAGTAAGAATAATTTGAAATGTCACTTAGACTGTATTGGAAAATATCTTTACAAAACAATCCTCGATCAATGAATGTAGTATAAGATAATATTCCAACTCACACATTCAAATACACCTTAGTGGAATGGTGTTAGTTAAAGGATGAATCATATATTGCATTACATGGTCCAATCAATGATGATTCATACAACAATACCATTATCCTTTTAGGTTTATACACTATAGACTATGGAATATAAACTAACATGAATTCTAAATAAAGTGGTGGATTGGATTATATACAATTTATGGTATGGAGAGAATCCACATTTGTCATGTATATATGTATGGGGATGTAAGGTATTTTTAAAGACTACACCAAGTGAAAAATTAGCATCTAAGAGAATAGAATATATCATTATGGGATATTCTATAGAGGCTAAAGTATATTGCATATATAAACCTTAATATAAAAATTTGATTGTGGAAGGACATACTATAATTCTAAAAATTGAACACATTTCCAATGGAAATAGTGGGAGAAATATTAACTTCTTTGATGTTAACGCTCTAGATGCACAACTGTTGGTACGGGAATAGACTCTATAGGTTATAGTGGTAGTGGATGAAGTTCTCATGACACATGTATTTTATAGTTATAATAGAGACGTTATATGACCACATAGATATGATTTTCTTATCACTAAGTCGGTTCACAAATTACACCAAGGGAATGATGAAACTATAACCTATAGGGAATAAGTATATAGAAAGGATTCAACTAAATGGGATGAAGCAATGTATTCTGAATTGGAATCCATGTCCCAAAATCAAGTTTGAATTTTGGTAGACCGACCATCCGATGTAAAACTGATTGGGTGTAAATGGGTATTCAAGAAAAGGCAGAATATGGATGGTAAATTGAGAACCTATAAGGTATGAGTACTAGTGGAGGGTTTTAAGAAACACCAAGGCATCAGCTATAATGAAACCGTCTCTTCAGTTTCATTAATGAAATACATTAGAATATTATATGAAATAGCATCCTTCCATGATTATAACCTTTGGAAAATTGATTTAAAAACTAATTTCCTAAATTGGAAGTTACATATCATATAAAAATTTTATATCATATCTCAATTGTAGTAATAACCTATAAATACTATAATTATAATATTAAATGTATGACTTATGGTCTAGATACATCCAAATGAAGGGACACATTTTATGTTTGACTATCTGGTGATGGGGGATCATAAGTATTGAGACTTATTCTTCAGTTACATATCATATCAAAAGTTTATATCATCTCCTAGATATAGTAATAACCTATAAATACTATAATAGTAATATTAAATATTTGTCTTATGGCCTAGATACATACAACTGAAGAGAAATATTTGTTTTTTGACTATTTAGTATTGTGGGATCATAAGAATGTATACTTATTCTCTTAAAGTTCTCACATGGGGATCTCGAGATGATGAGATCACGAGGATTGACTAACATATAAGAACAAAATATGTTTTAGGTGTCATTGGTTGTCCCCATCTATGATTAATTGTACTGGTATCTTGACTTTAGATCATTATCAATGTGTACTTTTAGATCATGTACTTTGATGCAAGGAAAAAATCATGATATTAAATTTTTAGTGATGTGGCTTTTGTTTGGTGCATCATTCATGCTATTTCATTAGTTGAAAGGTCAAGATAAAATCTATCATTTTTCAGCTGAGGAAGAGATATCGCGTGGCCCCAGGTTAACCTAGACGGTAGTTCCTTCATTAAATCCTTGTTCATTGTATAAGATGATTTGTTAACATAGTTTGGTCATGAAATATATAAATCATTGAAAGGATTATGACACAAGTGTGAATCTTTCTTTATGTGATCACATGAGATAAAGATATTATATTACACAGATCATGTTTGTTGGAGGTATTCGTAGAAATGTCCTTAATTATATCATTAGGGGGCATGATGGGTTTCTGGATTCTACTCTTTGTCAATTATTTGGACATTTTACTATTTAGATAAGGGCCTAGAGGGTCGCACCTAATATGTATCCCTAAGTCCCACCTATTTGGATAAATAAGAGATCAAGAAAATGTGGCCCCCATGTTTCAGGTCAAGTTAATTTATAAGTGTGAAGGATATAAACTAAAAAAATTCAATTATATTATTAATGTATGAAATAAGTATTATTGAATTTATTTTTCAAGGTATTCACAAATTGTTTGATCATAAAATTGAATATGATAAGACATAATTTAGGAAATGAACATATCATATTCAAGGATCATTTAATTATTTGGGGATATTACGAGGTGAATTTATGGTTCAAATTTAATTACATAATAGTTTAATGTGTTATATCAGAAAGGTTTGGGAGAAACCCCTTTAATATTAGTTTAAAGAGTTATAAGTTTTGTGATAAAATGTTTATAAGTTATGAGAAAATTTTAGTTAATTCATAAGTGTGTATGAGGGTCCAAAATTAATGTTATAACTTTCTAAAGAGAAAAGTTCAATCTTGGAATTAATAACCTAGGTATATATGTTAATTTAAGACATAATAATAGTGTGTGAAACGATTTTAATGAATTTATAGTTCTCATATCATCTATATCATTTTTTGAGTGTGAAACTAAAGGAAGAACATGTTTGGATTATTCCTTTATTCCTAATTGAGTATGTGTTCTTCACGTGATCGAAGTGATGTCATAAAGATCTTAGAATTCCTACACTATCAACCATTAATTGAATATAGAAGATCCAAGATTTTTGTTTCATGTGTGGAAGATATATTGGATGCCTATATTGGTTTCTCTGATCGATGAAACACTGATGATGAGTGAATCAATTCTATTGTTTCAAATAACCAAGCTACCATTTATGATTTTATTTGTTTTTTTATTCATGCATAAATAAAATTTTATGTGAATATTTTAAAACTCAGGGAAATGAGTTTTGTGGATTTCTTGTTTTAAGAATGAATCCAAACCAAAAAATTTAAATTGCATATTTTCCACACTTCTGACATTCCCTGTGTTCTTTCACTGTATAGTAAGGTCTTCCTACCTCAATAATGTTGATTTCAATGTCAATATTCCTCAATTTTTGATACCGAAATCATTCCTACACACCAAAATGATCAAGATTTCATTAAAAATGATCTTATAACCAATCTTAATTCATTAAAAAGAGATTCTATATTAAGATTCAATGAGGATATTGTAACATAGGATTATATATGTGGTCCATCCCAAAACAAATGAGGAAAATCAAGATGAACAGGAAAATAACACACCTATAATCATCATTAATTAGTCCTTTATTATTGTTAATGAAGATAAGAACCTATGGGATGGATCATCAATTCAAGAATTATTGGTGTCTCCCTATGTCCAATAAGAATGTTTCTTATATATTCTTAAATTGGGGGAGATTTTACCTCACTCCCTAGGTGATTATACCTCTTCCAGGGCTAGGTTTCTTCCCTATGGTGACATCTCCTCTCACCATCCCTTCTCCTCTAGTGTGAACTGCTTCATCTCTATTGTTCACCTCCTCGACCCTTCCTCCTTACTAGACCTATTATTCTTCCTATGTGTGGTGTAGGATAAATGGAGATGTTCTAGTTTTATAACAGTTCCATTCTCGGAATTTGTTTTACCGAAACCTTAGATGAGATGGTCCAGAGAAGCACTCTTAGTCCTCAACGATAAGATTGGATAGTATCTTTCTCATACCATGAAGAGGAATTGTTCATGATCAACACTCATTGTGATGCCTTATTCATCTAAATCTCTTCTCATGACCTAAATCAATAAAACCAGACTCCATTTTGGTTTGAATTAGTGGCTCTCATGGGGGGTTTGGGATGCATTGGTTGAGAGGTAATCAGTTTTCTAGGAGCTGCATTTTTTGTTGGTTCTCTCTTTCCTTAGAGTTTCAGTCTTCTTAATTGGTTTTGATATTGTAATTTCTATTCTATGGTGGTATTTTGGTCATGGTGGTGTTTTTCAATTTTTATTTATGTTTATAATCATGATGCTTTTTCATGTTTTTATCCTCGATGACACTAGAAATTTTTGGGGATGGTGTTTGCACTCGACGACGTCTTCTCCTACTCTGATATTTCCCCAAGATTACACCACTCTCCTCTTAATAAGATTTTTGTGTTGGATTTCAAGGTTCTTTGGGAGTTTAATTTTGGGTGTTCAATAGATTTCTAGGACGTTTTAGTGCTTGGTGATGATAATTTTTCTTGTTGATGGTTTTGTTCATGATTGATGGTCTATTTTCAATATGGTGTGGTTTTTAGTGATATTACTGATGGTGATTTTTTGGATTTTTTGTTTCTAAAGCTCAGCTCAGTGATGGTGCTCTATTTTTCTCTATCAATAGTGATGACTATTCCATGGATGATTTTTCTCTTCCAGTTATGATATTTAGTCCTACCATCTTTTTGCATCATATTAAAATTTTGAATTTTGAATTTGGTGATGTAATTTTTTTGGACATGAGGTTGCCTTTTTTGGCCTGAAATTTTGTGGCTACCACTCAAAATATATTGAATTTTGAGAATATAAAAAAATGGACTTGGGGGGAAGATGAAAGGTTTAGAAAAGACTAGGTCTATAGATCTTTGAGAATTTATAAATAGTCTATAAAAACAGGTGTCATGGTGTTGCCTATATAGCAATACTGAAATGTGTCCCTCAATAGTAATAACTATAAATCAAGGTATTTTACCATGACATAGTGTTTCTTAGAAAAATGATCATCTAAAATCCACACTATATTCATCGGTGAGATCCTATAAAACATGACAGTGGATTGTGGCTCAATGGTCATCACAACATCACAACCGTTAATCCCTCACAAGGACACTTCATTGTAGCCACTTATCCATAGAATAGTGACACCAAAATTTGAATTTAATCATGAAATACACCTTCCATCATCCATGTTTTAGCTGAATCTCCATACTTTAATTATGATAAAATAATTAGATCCATTAAAACGGCCTTCTACACTGCAGTTCTCCAACCTTTTCGCAGCCATGGCCTCTATGGCATAAGAAATTATCCACACTGTAGAATCTAATTCCCCACGAGAAAATAGTTCAGCATTCATTTTCCTTCTTCAGAACTAGACCTAGGTCATCTCCTAACATATGATTGGGTTACAATTCTCTCAATATAATAACTTATCGTCCTTGATAAGTGCCTCTTGAATTCCTACTTAAACAACTCAGTCCATTGGGCCTTAACATCAAACTCCCATTCCAACATATACTCATGGATTCATCTGTTCTTCCATAAGAATCTAACAAGTGGAACTATTTTTCCCTAAAACACTTTCTCAATTGGGTCTATAATCCACACTGGGTGCTCTACACATGATGTGACATTCCCTAACTCAACATACCTTTGTTCAATCACATGTGTAGGATCGAGACTGTAATGATGAATCTGAGACACATGGAACACATCATGCATACCTTGATAAAGAGGAAGATTATATAAATGGTAGTTTTCTATTATCATATATTCTATAATCTCATTTTTCCATCAAATATCATCACTAGATTCCCTGGATTCTGCAACTGGTGATGGGCTAGTCAAGTAGTCACCCACAAGAAAGTATGGTCACCTATAATAAATTCTATGGGTTTACTCATATTTTCATATGATCATTTTCTACTCTTAGTGACAACTAAACACTTACAGATCAACTATAATCTCTCATATTTCTCATATAACATGGTCATCCTTAAAATTATAGCTCCACCCACCTCATTCCAACACAATGATGAGATACATTTCAGACCATAAATTGAATCATTAATTTTCATCCAAAAAAATGTTTAGATGGATTTGTTTTAAATTGATTTAAATTTGGAAAGGTGGACCTAAAAAGCTTCTATGAATTCAACAATGCAAGATCATACTATATCATATAATGTATGCATCATCCTCTCTAATTTTTCATCCATCTAAAGATGATACAATGTACTTAGTCTTAGTTGGGTACTCAAAGACTTCTATATTCCCAACAAAAATTATGAAATGAAACAAGTTTATCTGTCTGATATTATTCTAAAAGGATATCTGTGTAGGCATGAAATATCCCATACATAAAAATGCATGAACACATACATTGAAAGGGTCTCTTGAACTGGTAACAAATGAGAAAATTTCATCAACTGATCCATTGCCACCCAAACAACATCATGAATCCTTATAGTCCTAGGTAACCCCAAAATTAATCAAATTATATCATAATACAAATTTTAATTAGGTACTATAAGTGGTTTAATCAGACCACTAGGATGTTGATGCTCATTTATTACCCTCTGTCAGGTAAGGCATCATGAGACAGAACTGGAAATGTCTTTCATCATACTCATCCATAAAAAACTAATGGCATATGTCATGGTACATATTCATTGACCCTATATAAACTTCCTAATTAGAATCATGAGAGTCTTAAATCATCTTGTCCGTCAAGAAAAAAATAAAAACTACCCTCCCATGTATATTACTCATGCCTTTATCATCCGAGGACCATTATAGAACTAAATTATCTCTCACCAGGTGCTCCAACATCACCACACACACAATATATGACACTTGGATTATTTTAACTTTGTCTAATAAAGAATATGTGACATCCAAAGGTGAAGAGTTCATTTCACCATGATCTTATGATGAATCAACAAGCCTTATATCCATGGGACTCATCAAAAGACACTCCTTCTATGAGGACTACTCTCTAAGATCATGCATCTCTAGTTTTTTCATGATAAGTGAATCTAAAATAATATTACTTGTCCCTAGGTCACAATCCATCTCAAGTTCAAACGCATATAGATACTCCACACAATTTCCCTTTCTCATATTGAGATAAAACTAAGAGATAATATATCTCAAGTTTTTGAGGCATGTGAATACAATAACCCAATCACGTCATAGATAGTGTCATAAACACTTCAGGTAATAGATCACATCTTTCTAAATATAATTCATGCATCAAATAGTTTTTTCAGGGGGTCACAGCTATAATAACCCATAAGTGACTACCTGATACCTCTTCATCTTCATATCTTGTAACCCAACACCCAAGGAATCACAATACACTATGTATCTGATCTTGGGATCTAGAAGAATCAAAATTATATCAATCATCAATATTTAATTCAACTCAACAAAACCCCCTCAAATTGATTATTCAATTTAAACATACAAACATCTTGTTAAGACACATATTTAGTGATTCTAAGAAAGATATGTCCTCAAGGAGATGTTTATTTTATTTAGCTAACCTGAGGATACTCCGGGTCTAAATAAGATATAACGGTGAGTCTATGACATAACCACTTCCAACATCTCTTGGTCCTCATAAATTCTATCCTCAGAGATAGAATGGCCAAGAAAACCACCACTCATATCCAAAAATTACACATTTATAGTATGGTATAAATATAATGTGATTGGAGTGTAATCAACACATTCATAAGGTTTCTGGAATGTAACTAATAAGTCTATGAATATATTTGGATATTTTCAAAAAAATACCCTGAATAAAGAGTCTAAATATAGATTGAAGATCTTTTTAATGAGATTTATAAAAACTTGTGGAAAATTATTCAAACCAAAATGCCTGACTAGGTACTCATATAAGTCATATATACTATTAAACATAGTCACAAAATTATCCTCCACTTTGACCAACAACTAGTGATGACCAGACTAAAGATCAATCATGGAGAACCACTAATCTCCCGGTATATGGCCAAAGAGATTATCAATTTTGGTAAATGGATACATGTCATTCACTATCACCTAGTTTAGCTTCCTGTAGTCAAAAAAATCCAAATAATTCTATATTATTTCATGGAAAATATAATCAAAGAACCCCGCAATTATGTTCTTAGTCTAATAATTATCATCACCTCCATATCATCTATTTAACCCCTGATTTCCTTCAACTCTTCCATCGTCATATGATATGGGACAATCAATATATTTTGTGCTTCTTTCTTAAGTTCAGCCTCACATTTAACAACACTATTAAGAGAAATTATAGAAAAATATATAGGGAAGATATCCTAGTATTGGTCCACCATATGAGGATGAAAACATTCTGCTACTGGATCTACCTTAAGAATCATGGAAACTATCTACAATGTAATAGATCTAACCTAGCCCAAATCTAGTCCCACTCTTTTTGCATCCACCTCCCACTCACCATCCAACATGAACTTCCCTCCCATATTTGAAATGAAGGATAAAAATATCTGATAATAGTCAATGTGACCAAAAAATATGGTCATCCATCATATCCTAAAAATCATATAAAAACTAATCACTTCATACACCATAAAATAATAAAGATTTATATATCAAAAACCTACTAGAAACTCTGGGTGTCACTTGATATGGTCTAATTTCATTTTTTGAGGCATGTCAAGATAGAATCTCAAAGGATAACTTGAAAAATAAATCTTCTCCAACAAAAATGTGAGTGGATATGAAGGAATGGGAAGTAGTGGTATTAAATATTGTGGTATATATAGTAGTAGTGATCAAGAACCTACCTGAAATAGTTTATGGTCCCTTACCACTATCAATTGAAATTTTTTCTATTTTATAAACTTTTCCTTCCTCATCTCTACTACCATGTCCCCGATATGAATTAATTTATTGAGTATTCATCACTTAAGGGGTATGAACCTACTGTTGAGGACTCGAACCAGTCCCATAGATTGATGCTTGTTTCCGACTTGAACCCTTGTGAGAAAAATTATGTAATTATTTAGTGCATAAACATTACAGATTCCATGTCTTTTCAAATCAGTGCCACTTACTCTAGGTATATGTGTAATCCTTGTGGTGATGTCAACTCAACTAGTATCTGTAACATTGGGAAATATTTCATTCCCCCTCTCCAATAATTTTCTTAATATTATAATAGGTACTCATAGTGATAGTGGGAAGTACACTCATTCCTCCGATAGAAATTGGAAGAATATTTTCTGAAAATTCTACCTCTAACCCCTTATCAATGTTCATAGACGTGCATAAATCCACAGGGTATGTTTTCACATAAATGTTCCTAACAAATATTATAAGCTAAATTTTAATACATACCTCCAACATCCTCTCCTTATGTGATTTATTCCCATCCATGAGATGATAAACACGGAGAAACTCTAGGAAACGAGCTAAATAGGAAAATAATAACATCAACCCCTGATGAAGCTCCATGAAATTATAAGCATGGTATAAGTTCAAAATAATCAAAATTAACTCCTTGAAAAAAATTTCTTTGAAGTTCATCCAATTCAAACCTTCATGTTCCACTTCCATGTTCAAAACACCCCTCCACCTCCTTGTAGGTCCCTGAAGCATGAAGTCAGTTAGATTCACTCGAAGGTCCTCTAGAGTATCCACAAGACCAATGATTCCCCCTATAATTTCATTCAATTACTTAGAATCCTAAGGGAATTATATTCCCTAAATGAATGGAGTGTTCTAGAGATAAATTTATAAAGCATGATCAAACATCATCTTGGAAACTTTTCCACCCTTAACAAGAACTAAGAATAATACTCATGGTAGAAGTCTCCCTTCTCTTTGAACCACTTGAGCTAGTGCAGGATCATTCTACTACATGTTTGGTGGTAGACCCAATACATCCTCCCCTGAGGTAGAATTCTAATCCACTTCTCTAGGTGGAACTATTAAATTTCTCCAATGTGAAATTATCTGAATTCCAGATGAATTCTTAGAAATCTTATAGCAATTATCTTTGGGTAAAATCCTTTGAAATTTTCTTCCTCAAAATGGGATCTTATGAGAAGAAAAATCCTAGGAGGCTACCCAGAACCATAAGACACTACCCTCCAAGTTCAACCCATGGATTAAGAAAAGTCCTCTATAATTTAATGTTAGTCTCTATCATATATATAGAACAATAACATTCTCAATACTAACTAATTAATTCCAAATAGATATATAATAAAAGTAGAAAATAAAAATATAACATCTTATGGTTAGAAAAAATCAAGGAATTTAATTAAAGAACAATTATTCAATAATAAAAATGTGTGTTTATATATATATAATGTGATCCTATGTTCCTACTCATGCAACATCAGTGCACCCAAATCCCATAAAACTATAACATCAATCCCATCATCGATGACTTGGAGGTTTGTTACACATGAGTTGGCTAGGCACAAGGAAACTCTCATTACTGAGTTCCATAAAGATTATATATTTTCTCAAATAACCCAAAAAATATCCTCAAAACTTTGATACAATATTGTTACACCCAATCCCTAAATTCCTACATAACACCTGAGTGGAAAAACTACAAGAACACATGTGTTCCTACCCATACGAAAGATGATACATACAAGTGGTGTGGGTCTAAAGAAACATGGGGAGAATATATACTCTATAATAATAGCCATAAAAGGTTACTCACAACACAAATATAAACCAAATAATCCTTATAGAAGAAGATAATCAAACAATGTTTAATAGATGGTATGCCAATTTATATAAGGATAATTAGAAGGACCCCCAATGTTGTGGGTTGAACAAAGTATTAATAAATGGAAAAGGTAAATATATATAGTAATAAATAAAATTAAAATAGTATAGATTATGTCCTAAATTTTCCTATTACTCCAAGTCAATGTCTCCTCATCTCCCGTCCATAGGACACTTTCCCTTCACTAGATCCCTGATCATGAAATCCACACAGACATTGAGATGCTCATGCTGGGTGTGATTATAACCAAGTAGGACACCACCAATGCATACATAACATATGTTCCCATGTATATATAGGTTTATTACATGATAATAAATAAATTTACACAAAATAAAATAATACCATGCCAAGTTTCTGTGTGCTAAACAAGCTACCACGAACCTCAGGTGTGCCCACATCGACTTTATTCTAGAAGAATATATGAATGTTCATTGGAAGTCAAAAGTGAAGTATCCAACCACAAGGATTATTAGTATAAGTATATGATATATTCCTCCACGTCAGTCTACATAAGGCCATCACTCCTTATTACTATCTCTCAGGATAAATCACATAAGACCATTATGCCCCAATGTCAACTCTTGAGTCAGATCACATAAGACTAGCATGCCCCCATGTCAAGCCACACAAGGACATCATGTACCATCATCTAACTAAGTCATGTAATAATGTCACATGATGCATCTGAATATACTCCCTCTCTAGGGCCATAAATCCATGAATGTCCTCGAATCACTTTTTTGTATTATACATAGTACAACAGCATTATATAATATACCAAACGCTTTACATAGAAAAAGTTTCATTATATCAATCACATATATCCAGAGGAATAATACAATAAGAATGGTTTCATGGGATAAACACTCACACATAGGATTACCATATCACACTATGTTTCTCTATTTTATGTCTACACATGAGTTAAAATTTTATGACACATGAGGAATCGATGTCCATGAATGAATATACAAAAAACATGGAAACCAACTTAAGACCAAAGCCATATATTCTAAGAAACTCCAACATCAAGAACATAAAACTGAATGTCAATATAACTCAAGATTCATCACCTAAATCACACCTTCACTCCAAAAGGATCAATCTCGTATTCCAAAGACCATAAACCAATCTCAATTTATAAAGAAATAAATTATGGATCAAGATTTGAGAAGAATATAACAAAATTGGTTTAAAAATGTTGTCTGTCCTAAGTGAAATAAGGACAAATAATAATTATAGGGAAATTAATCACCTAGATTTTTCAAGATATGATCTTCCATCATCAGTGATGAAGCTAATATACTATGGGATGGAAGATATATTGAATAATATCTACAGACACCCTAGGTTTGAGAGAAAATTCTAAGATAATATTGGACATGAGGGGCCTTTGGAATTAATAGGAAGTCTAGAAAAACTACTCTCATGGTGTAGGATATAAGTTTATATATCAATGCATCTTGTAATAGTAAGAACTACAATGCAAGTGTGTTGGTCATTCGATAATGGTTCCTCATAACAAATCATGTCTATAATCCATGTACTATTCAATGGTGATACACTATAAACTAGGGGAGGGGACTATAGTGCAATTGTTATCACTATATAATACCCTCCAATACCTTACAAGGATGTTACACTCCAACCACCACTCTTAGAATAGTGACCCAAAATTGGAATAACCACTTGAACTCCACCATCTTGCCTTCATGACATATCTGATAATACACGTAATAGTTATAAAAAATTAGAACTATCTAAACCAAATACAATGTCGTTGTTCTCCAACTATTTCAAAACCACAACATCCATGACACAATACTATCTCCTTGTAGTAGAATCTAATTTAATGTGAAAAAATAGTTGAACTTCCCTTTTCCTCATATGATACCAACCCTATGTTATCTCATAAAAACATAGGTTGTCATAAGTTTCTTGAATACGATTTAAGAATAGACAAAATTGATCAATGACATCAATTCAATCTAAGATGGGGGAGTTTAGAAGGTTGATTCACTTTAAGAAGAGGTTGTATCATTGAAAATTAAACTTGAACAAACATTGAAATCATGTGATTCACCAAAGAATATACACTTCATAATTTTCACATATATAGATTTGATAGAAAAGAAAAAATAAGTAAATGAAGGTGTTAATAAAATTCTAAATGAAAAGAGACCCAGATTGGTAGGTAAAAGAGGAATCAGATGTCATGATGAGAAAAAAAGTAGTAAAATTGAAAATTTTGAACAAGGGAAAGTGGAAGTTTGATAATTATAGAATCAAACCTAAGTTACCAGAATTTCAAATAATGATCTCCTTGATAAAGGAAAATTGTATTTTTAATAACAATCCAAGGTTCATAGAAAATTTTCATCAATTTAAGTGATATACAAAGAATGAGGACATATGGTGTAATGAGGGAGAGAATATTCTCCCCTTTATGAAGTGTCAATTTTTTTGCTACCTTAGTTTTACTATTTCATGTTGTAACAAGTAAATAATTTATTTAATAAGGGAATATCTTGGTAGTTTACAAAGGATAATGATGTCATAAGCTTTATCAAATATAGGAAATAATTTTGATGGATATTACTTTCGTTGTTCTAAATATGGGAATAAAGTTATTGAATGTAGGGAAAGACGAGGTGGAAACAAAAATTAATAGCTTAGAGAAAAGTGAATACATGTAAATGATGAATAATCCTTTTGATAAATAGGTATTATCTAATAGAATAAGATGATCTTTATGCTTTTACTACACATTCTACATAAGAAATAGAGATGACTTATTTTTCATATGTATAACATGGTATCTCATAGAAGGAAAATAAGAATATTTATAAGATAAATCTATCATACATTTCTCTAAAAGTAATGTAGAATAGTTTCACTTGGATTTCTAAAAGTGTGAGTTCATCACAAATTATAAGAAATGTAAATATAATAAAAATGTAAAATTTCGAGTTGATGAAACTAATTATTTTGGAAATGATGGATCTTTAGAGATCATGGGGAGTAGAAATAACCACATGGAAATAGATTATATCAATAAGACTAAAGATCTTATTATGGATGTGTTACAACACAATCATATATTTTGGATTAAATTTTCAGACTCTATTCTTGAGGTTACATTTTACTAGAAATGGGTTTTGATCAAATGAAAAATTAGGAACTCTCTTATAAGAATAACGAGGAATAACAGTAATCTATACTGGGTGTAAATTAATGACAATATGGGTCTCCTTATAATGGATGATGATAATAACATGTGAAATTGATGGTTATGACACATTTACCAAAATACAAAAAAAATATCTAATATTTGACCAATAGTGTACATACTATGTTTTAAAAGAGATTAAAAAAAACACATTTTATTATTATAACCATGTAATAATAGTATGGAGTTATTATTAGTTAAATAAAAACGTGGAATATAATCTCATTGATATTGTCTTCATGGATTTATGTGTCATGATGAATATATATAGAACATCTGAAGAATGATATTTAATTCTTTTCAATGATTAATTTATCATAATATCATGTCCCATGGTTATGAAAAGAAATATATAGGTTAAGGGATACATGAATATGTATTTGAGAAGGGTTAAAAATGAGGTTGGGTGCATAATTACTATATTATTGTCTAAAAATGTAACCTAGTATACCACTATTGTTTTAGAGAACTATCATAAGAATCATTTCATAAACAATGAATATCATTCATGAAAACTCCACAACAAAATGGAGTTGTTGAATAAAGAAATTGTATTTTAAAATATATGACCAAAAATATACTCATTGAATGTGAAATTTCTCACCACAATTGGTAAGAGGTGGAATAGGGAATTTATAAGCCCAATGGAAGATAGAAAATGATAATTGATGTCATTGAATCTAGTCAAATGTATTTTTTTAAACCCTACATATAACTAGTATAGTGATGAGAGGGGTTTCAAAACCATAGGGAAGGAAATAAATGATTGTGTGAACAAAAAAGTTAAAAATAAACAAAAAACTATTTTAAATAAAATAAGAAAATAATTAAATGATGAAGTAAAATGTGTGATAATGAAGTTGATATATAGAGGTTGTGATAGGAGAACAAAAAGAGAGAAAAATAAACTAACTATGTTTGACATTTGGGAGATAGGTTTGATATGAATTGATTTAAAAGGTTTTCTACACTTATAGAAGCTATCCAAAATTATATTTTTACTTACAATATTATGCTTTGAGTTACTAAAACATATCTTAATTTTAAACATGGATGTATAATCTTCCCTTATAGATTATCACTCATTCATCAATCAGGTGTTGAAATATTATTTAATGGGGAAGATAATGTTAAACTTTTACATTTTCTGTACTTTGGTGCCAACGAGCCCATACCCGAGTGGTAAGGGCACTTGCTTGGCATCCAAAAGACCCAGGTTCAAAACCAGGTGGAGTCGAATTTCCGAGGGTAATGTAGCATTATTGTAGTAGTACTGTAGCAATGCTGTTGCAGGCACTGTACCAGGCACTGTAGCAGGAACTGTTCGGTAATGTAGCAGCCGGACTATTCACCTGATTTGGGCTTTCGGGCCACCGGTTTGGGCCTACGGGTCTCAAAGAATTCGGCCCATCAAAGGCCTTCGGGTCATAGGGCCTTCGGGCCATTGAAGACCTTGAGGTAGCCCAGTTCACACAGAGCAGGCCCTAGATGAGGATCAGAGCACCAGTAGCAATCACCAGATGTAGAGCTAACCGGATTGGAAGAATGAGAGGGTATGGAAACCGCCATCAGGACCAGGTACCGTGTAGCTTTGTACAGGGCAATGCTAGACGATCATAAATGCAGGTGGGGAGCTAAAGTAAATCAATGATGTAGAAGCTGGGTTGGGGCATCTCTCGTGGGTTGGGCCTATGGGTCATGTATTGGGCATGGTATGCCTATGGGCCTTCGGGTCATGTATTATAGGTCACGTCGGGCCTTTTTCCTTGGGCCTACAGGTCATGTACGGGTTCCCCTTCAACCCTTAAAAGGGCGATTATCTATAATAAAATAAAAAACAAGGCCCTAGGGCCATTCGGGATGCAGTACTTTGGTAAAATATCATAGGAAAAGTGTTCACCACTATCACATGATGGTCCTTTGAATAGGGTAAAACTAAAAATCATTAAGAACAAAAATGAGATATCTTATCTTAAGTCATACTAATACAAATGTGGAATCAAATGCAAAAAATATTAATATTTCAAATCACACCAATATGACTCCACTAAATTATTTAGTTATACATATAGAAAATAGAAATAACATTTTTATTCGATGAAATAATCCTAAAAACTAAAGAATGAGAAGAATGAGAGTAAGGGTCAAGAAGCTCATCTAGTTGAAGTCACTTATGTCCTCCTATTCCCATACTACTTTTGATGCGTATTCAACTCTCCTAATTATTTTGTACTCCAAATAAATAATTTATATCTAATCTTTTTTAGGATTCTCAATTTTTATCCCACTTTAGCTCACTATCTCAATAACCGACATAAACTGGGTATTTTTCTCCACAACCTACATGTGGAATCTTCGACAATTTTATGTGAACTCCATGTTAGACAAACTTATCCCCTTTAAACAACTTTATAGACCCACATGAAATAGTTAAATCTCTAAGTGAATTAAATCATGATGTAATTACATATTGACTCAGTCTCCCCAATATTCTTTTTGTGTTCAAAATTATATCCTAAAATTTTGTTATTCAAAAAATACTACTAACATAGCCTTTCTTATTCTATTGACATACCATGAGTAAATGAGTATTAGAAATATTTCATTAAACTTATTCTTGAATATCTTTTCCTAACATCGTCTGAAGATCATCTGGTTAGACAACTACTTCAACTAACTTTAATTAGAATATTAATATATAAAAAACATCTGTTGGGTGTCTCCTAGATATTAAGGTTCCAGCCTTAAATACAAGGCATCATAGAGGTTTCCAGTAGCATTGTCTCTATACATATTATATTTTTTTTAATTGTGTTTGTAAATATATCATCTATTGCAAATAGATCTAAACTTTCCTTCATCAATATCGATCAAAAATTCAATCTAGGTCGCACTTGAATCTATAATACCTAATGATAAATATTTCAAATCTCATAGACTTGAACCCAGATTTTCACATCATTGTGATCATATTTCAAACACCATTTATAATCCCAAATTCATCAATACAATCAAAAAAAATTGAAGCTCAAGGCCTGGACAACTTCAACTATGAACCTACAAAAACATCATAACAGTGAACACATATCAATTTAGCAACAACAAAAAATCTACCAAAAATGAAACATCTTCTTCAATTGGTGCATCTTCAATTGGGTTGAGCTCGATATCAAAATAATCACAATATAGATAACATCAATTCAACATCCCTAATTTGAAAACCTCTATTGTAAATCTGATATTCCACTTCAATGCATGAGATGACTCCTACCTCAAATTGAAGTCTTCCACATATTGGAATTTCTTCTTCAAAAATATTTGATATATGTCGATAAAAATGATTCATCATCATACATAAATCTTAGGTAACATATTTCAGACTCTCATTGATTCATTGATCTCAAATTCTCTTCATCTGAAAATACTTAGACATATATAGACATCACTCGCCATCTTTCAGTTTGAAAAACTACATTAATAAAAATAGAATCTCATTGTGGTTAGTTTGAAAGTGAAAAGGTAGGAAAGGAAAAAATTGTAGTTGATTTAGAAAATTAGGTAGGTCAACAGAGAATCCTAAGTTGAAGGGCACGATGGTAGCATAAGTAATGTCATTGTAGTAGCAAAATCACCTTCATGATGGTAGTAGACATGGTGGTAGAGAAATCATCCTCACTATAGTAATAATTCCCCTACTATAATGAGAGCAGGTTGAATTAATAAGAGTATATAGGGCTAACATTAGTAGGTCTAGAAGTTTGATGTTAACAGTATTATAAGTAAAAAATATATAAACATTCTTTTAAAATAAAATTAAAAAATAAAATTTACATTCCCTGAATTAAATAAATTAAATTAACTCAAAACTGAAACACATTAAAAACAATATATTTCAAATTAAATTTGAACACACTATAAAGTTAAAACTATAAGAAATTATAAATTAAACTCAAATTATTTTAAAAAAAATGATTGATTAATTATTTAGAAAATAAAATAAAATAAAATATTATTTTCAAAAAATATAAAAAATTAATCATTAACCCAGTGAATTAATATTTATAAAAAAGAAAAATTAATTAAAAGAATGAAAAAATGGTATGTTAAAATATATAGAAAAAATAATTATCCTAATTATCATTAATTTACAAACTAAAATAAAAATAACTACAAAGCTATAAATAACCACATAATGAATAATTTAGATATTAAAATATATAATTAATAAAATAAACTATGTGAAAAAAATATCAAATAAATTCCACATCAAATTCTTCCACAATTAAGATATTTATTTTCCTTAAGTAACCATTTAGTAAAGAATCAATGGCAGAAAATGAATCAAATATTTGAAAAATAATAATGTCAAAAAGAATTAATTTTACAAATGATTTTCCCTCATGAATTATCCCTTGTAGAAATATTTATTACCATCTCCAATTATAAATTCTTAGTAAAAAGTGTTTAATATTTCAGAAAAATGATTCCATTTGAAAATTTTAAATAAAATTTAACAAAATCAATTTTCATCCAATTGATAATTCAAAAATGTGTCATGACACGACCCAACTGGGCTCGAGCCGCGACTCCCCAAGCCCGCATCCAATAGGCCAGGGGCTAGCGACTAGCGCCGAGTATGCAATCACACACATGGGAGGCATTAGCCTAAGGTACCTGTACACACGCACCCACATACACCTCCATGAAACAGTGCAGAGATATATAAAACTGAAATGTAAAGGCATGCATACAACTATCCCAAACCAGAGTGCAACAGAAGTAAAAAAGGGAAAGTTAGGGCCCTCCAAATGAAAACCACAAAAGCGTCCAACCTGCTCAGAACAAGGGGTATGCTGCCAAAAGCACCTCCAGAAAGCACCTCGGCACCGCTCTGGTAAGACTCCACGGTCAATCCCGCTCACTCAGCTCCGCCGGCTCTGGGTCATCCTTGGACACCATTATAAGGCATGTGGTCTAGAAAAGACACAAACATGTGCGGGAAAATACCATGTAGGGGGGATTATAAAAATACTTAGTAGGCACCCCAAAAACCCAAAACAAAAGAGAGCAACTGAATGGCAACCGTCCGCTCATCCCGGCCAGAGGTAACCCATATAAGAGAGAAACTCCATCTCGTGACCATCCTCAGCTAAACACAACTAGTCATCTCAAATCAGGTGTATTCCCATACATATACCATGAACATTCACTCAATTATACTCCCATACATATACCAAGAGCATCCACATAGATATACATCCACACATATACCATTAACATCCAGATATACTCGATACACACACCAAGCCACAAGAGGTACCAACCTCATCACTAGAAATGGTTCAAAACCAGGAGAACACACTCCATGAGCACTATCATCCAGATGAAAGTCATCCGAGATATACACTCCATCAGGTCCCACAAAAACATCTCAGACGCTCACCCAAGATATCACGCTCGTTGGATATCGTCACTGAGGAAACCTCACTGAAACAATATAAACACCAAACTCCTTGGATAAGGGATCGATCCTAGGGTCCACAAGGCGATACCAGAACCAACGCTGGTATACGAAGATCTCACATATAGTGGATCACTCCCAGGGTCTTCTGGGGTATACCACAACCTGATCTGGCATTCGTAGATCTCACATATAGGGGACCACTCCAAGGATCTACTGGGGGATACCAAAACCCGATATGGAGCTCGACAGAATCATGTCACTCGAATATAGGATCTTCACTCATGTCACGACGGTCATGAAAATACTGAAAATCCTATCTGGTACATCTCGCGATGTTGGGGATCGAATTGATGATGCTGCAACCCTACAGAAACCACACGCTGAGTAGGGGATCGTATAACCAACGATACCACAACCCTACTAAAATCCTCATGCTGAGTAGGGGATCGTATCCTAATGATGCCACAACCCTACTGAACATGGACCATTGTGTAAGGGATCATATTCCCAATGATGCTGCAAACCCTACGGGGTTAACCTTCTCGATTGGGGATCATCGCCCGTGGATAAGCAGTCAGAGCGATACAAAGAACTCGATCTAGGTAAACGATGCTAAAGGATCCCACTCTGGGCCCACCGGAGGGATGCCTCAACTCTAACAGATTAAATATCCCATCGAGAGGATCACGAACCTTTACTATGGTTGTGATGAAACGCGAACCCTCATAGGAACGAACCAAGGGAGTACCCTCAACCACTTCTGGTCCAAACGTTGCTAACGTGATCGTCCTTCAACAATGCCACACTGCACACCTCCAAGGCCGATACCGAGGCCACCATCGTGATCCACATGAAAAAACACGCAGGATAGGCTATTTAATCACCCGAAATTGAAACATGGTGAAAAAGGAACTATTCACCATAGCTACCCCATGTGGGGCCCACACTACGATCCCAAAACTCCTCAAGTAGATCATACCACAGCGATCCCCATGAAAAAACACTCGGGATCTACTACTCGATCATCCCAAACGGACACCCAGTGAAAAAGGTAATAATCACTGAAGCTAACCTTGGTAAGGACCACACCAGGATCCCCAAACTCATCAAGAAGATAATACCACTATGATCCCCTCAGAAAAACACACAGGATAGACTACTCGTTCCTCCAAAACGGAGACCCGGTGGAAAATTTGTTTTTCTCCGAAAACGCCAAAACCTGGCCTCATGGGGCCCAAACCCTGTTCTCAGTCATAACACCCAAGAACCATCAAGAAAAGTTTGTCGTACCATCAGGGTATCAATTCCACTGACGGCACGTCAATCAAACACTCTGGGTAGAAGATACAATGGGCTGAAGTTGAATAATAATAAAATATAATTATTTTATTCGACGTTTCTAACACCTGGGACATAATCCTAGACTTTGAAACCCCCAAACCCACACTAAAGGGTTCGCCTCATCACCAGGGTCGCGTCGCCACACACAGCACATGATTCGGATCTCTTGGGAACAAGAAACAGGGGTTCTAAAACCCCCATGTACAAGAGGAGGGTCGGACCGGCCTGAACCGACCGGTTCGTCCCGCGTCGGCCGATCCAGCATGTGAACCGCACCGCCCCAGTGCGGTGCCTTGAGCACACATGGCCGACCCCCCCCCCCCCCAACCCCACCCCCCTCATGGGGTCTCCGCTAATTGGTGGTCGGACCTCCGCCCCTACGGGGGTCTGATTTCATCCTCGAGGCCCACCGCCAGCGCCGCCGTGCAGGTGCCGCACCGGCAGACCTTCTGAGGGCCGTCGGGGGCAACCCCGTGGGTCCAAACGCACATCTAAAGGCATCTGTGTGCCCCCTGAGACCGGATCTATGCATCTGCAGGATCAGAACATAGAAAAACCAACAATATCGGGATCCAGGATTTTAAAACGCAAAATGCCTGCCTGTTGGCGGATTGCCGAAGCTTTGGGTGCAGAAGGACGTCTGCGACGCCCTAAAGCCTGATCTACTGATGATCGGTGCTGAAAACAGACGTCTACGGCTCGATTTGGTGAAGAAAAGGAGGAAGGATGGGGTCGTCACCTCCTGCGCGTACAAGGTTGGAGAGAATGGGGTGATGATTGATTGATGTTTGTTATTATTTTCAAATAAAAACTTCATTTAACTCCCCACCAACATGACTCCTATCTGGCATCCAGCACCGACTAATGTTTTTTCGTGCCTAGGATAAACACAGTGTTATGAAAACAACATCGAACTCATATCTTCAATCTAAGACTCTGTTCAGAAGTTATTTGAGCTGACGCTCATAAATAAACTTTTCCATTTATTTACAAAAACGCCCCTAGTGGCTTTTCTCACAGCAGGCTCACACCCGCAAAGTTTACACCCCGCCTAGGGTAAACAGCATGCTCAGGACGCAACCATTCCCCCAGATTCCCATTCCTATCTACCTTTAAGGAGATAACACACCCCCACCATGGTCATAGTATAAAAATACTTAATATTTTTACAAAATTTATTCTGGGCACAGCGGGCCTCAGAATCGCACGCCGTCTTCACGCCTATCTCTGGAATTATTCATAGAAATATTCCAAAGTATGACAGGGTCAAAACCTGAGTTGCTACAAAATGAATTTTTCCTCTAGGAGGATATTGTCACAAAATTTAAGAGATCATTATAAATAGACATTGCATTGGTGGGGTGGTGTTATAATTAATTGTTGGAATAAAAAAATCATCTAATAATGAATTAATAATGAATAAATTACTTAAGAATAAGCATTTGAACCTAAATTTGGATTTTCATTCTATATTTCATTTGAATACAAATCTTGTTAGTTAATTAAAATTAAAATTTCAGATTAAATGGTTATTTTATAACATTTTCCGAAATATTTCCCAAAAAAACATTTTTAATAGGTTCAGGAAAATTATTTACCTTATTAACTTCATGAGGTAATATGTATTAACCTTCTAAAAGTAGCATAGAACTGCAAATTTGATAAAAAAAATCACCAACTACATATGCTTAAGTTATTCTTAAAAACTCAAAATTTTGTAACATTTTAAGGGGTTTGATAGGTTCTTAATGAATTTTAGTTTAGGTCAATTTTGAGGCCACCCTCACACTTAAAAAACATTTTTCCCAATGTTATATCTCAATGTTAGAGAAAATATTAAATATTTTGGTTAAAATAGATTTACAAATTAGCATGGAAATGAACATGTTCTGATGGATGATAAAAATGTTTTGGAAACAAATTCCATAAAAATCCCAATGAAAATTAAAAACATAAATAAAGTTCTATATAGGACACTTATTTGTAGGATTATCCAAGAAATATAATTTCTTAATGTTTCATGCATTAGAATAATTAAAATCTTAATTTCAAATAAACTGAAACACTAACATCGAATGGAATCGTAATTTTACCCAAAATAATCTAAAATTATGATAATGAACATAAATAAATTCAAAAAATATAGCAAAGATATAATTATTAAACTAACAAATGAAATAATTATAAATCACAAAACAATAAGTAGTATTAAAATACATCAGGTAATTAGTAAGTAATTGGAGAAGTTAAAATAATTACCCCTATATTTGAATTAGCTTTATCCATTTAAATAAAAATTTATAATGTTCCTATAATCAATCATTAAGATAAACCAATAGTTAAAAATAAATTATCCTACAAAATGAATAGATTAATATGAGATACTGAAGTTTAAATATCATAGAGAATATAATGAGATAGATTATAAGGGAGATTTTATATGATTAGTATCTCCAATTGTAGCTTCTTTATCTTGAAAACAAATATTGGTAATGAACATATCCAGGATGTAGCTACTCTCACATGAATACTTTATCTATTGTGACCAATTATTACCTTCATGAAAAATAGACAATAAACCTACCACATGACCACTACAAGTAAGGAACTTCACCTTCCATGCCTTCTTCATATCACTTGACCGACTGTGCACAATTAACCAATGAACTGTGTAATATAAAGGTGACCCTATAAATAGAGAATCATAGTTGGCTTCTTCTAAAAAAGTTACAAAAGGAAAATAATATTAAAACATAAATTTATTCATCAAAAAAATATCAAGAATGACCAATAATATTGTGGATAATGTTTCAACAAGAAAAGAAACATGTGATAGAGAGAAGCATTTATTCAGATAGAAAACAAAATATATTAACTTAAAAAACCATGGGTTACCTACCATAAAATAATAAATCTAATTTATTCATCTAGATTTAACCACATTAAAGTGTTTAATCCTTATTAATTTTAAGGGTATGATTCAATATGTAGGACCTCGCTATTTTTGTTTGGAAATATTATCAATTTAAATCAATTGTTCAAGTAACTTATTAGAGTAATTAATTCCACCTAAAAACTATAAGGTTCTAGGAATAAGTCTCCAACCGCGAGTATCTTTAATACTCATATATTCATTAAAATAATTATAAAAATGATAAAATAGGTTATAAATTTCATAAAAAAAACAATATTTCCCTTCACTTTATCACCCCCACCCCCCCCCCCCCCCCCCCCACCCCCACTCCCCATCCTACACACACTTGAGACATTCACCAGTTCAAACAAAATATGTAGTAGTGAAATAATATAGCTCAATGTTAACTAAATAATGACTATATAAGGGTAATTCACTGTGTTATATAGAAGAAGTGTCCCCTAATATGTTTAATAATTTATTAAATTCCTAGATTTAAATTATTCATCCAATAAATTCAATGAAGTGTGGAAAGACCTTCTATCCCAATCTGGTATAATTTTAGAAACACATTTATCTCACTCTTATTATATTAGAAAGGTTTGTTTTCATCTTAAATTATGAATTTACTGACCGAATACTTTACCTCATCTTTGAAGCACTCACCTCCCAAAAAAGAATCAACAAAAACACACTTACATTTAAAAGGTTGTAAAGAAGAGGAAGTAGTATCTGAGTTGGGAATAAGAAAAGATTGAGATTTGAGACTAACTTCTTGAGTGACACTATCTTCTAAATAACATGTTTTGGGATACAAAAAATCATTTTCACCTAAAATGTACTTCCTACTTTGGATCTCAATTTTCCACAATATATTCAGTTCTAGTGTATATTCAGATTCAAAAATACAAGCATTAAAATAAAAAATGATACACTTAGTAATAATTAAATCAAAATAATGATAATTTTAATTCCTAAAATCATCTATAAACACTTAATAAATAATAAAAAACAACTTATGACTCAAAAAATAGGGTGGTCTTTAATTAATTGAACTCCCACTTGGACCTCACAAGCCTGAAGGGTCATCTTAACCTTTGATGCATCGATAACCGCCCCATCATGGCTAATAATGGACTTCCAAAAATGATTGTTACTTTGTTATCACACTTTATCTCAATAATAAGAAAGTCTATGTGAAAAATAAGTTTCCCAACAGCAACTAAAAAATTTTCCACCCTTCTATAAGGATAATCAAGTAATCTACTAGCTAATTGTGTGTCACTGAAGTTGGTTTCAAACCCCTAAGACCCAACTTTTTGACCAAGGAGTACGTCATATGGTTAATAATTTAACCTAAGTCACAAATGAACCTAATCTCATCACCTTCAAAAATTATACAAGATATGAAAGTGGTTACAAGGTATCTTGGTTTTGGAAGAATATTCATTTAGACAATTTCACTACAATTATCATTAATTATAATTATTGAGATCTCATCCCAATACTTTTTCTTATTTATGAATATATTAAAAAAAATTAAAATATTAGGGGATATAGTTAAAATCTTCCACAAATGGGAAATTAACTTTAACACTCCTTAACATCTGGTGGGATTTTTGTAATCAGGTTCATATTTATTTTTTAGTCTCTGTGGAAAATGAATGGTAGGGGCATATTTTGTAACACCCCAAGCTTCCACGGTACACTTCTTTTTGAATAATACAATAGCTTGCGATGTACACCACTTCAAGTTCTAACACACCATGACCAATCAAACGGGCCATTATGATTAGTAATACCCACTTTTTGAAATTTTAAAAATTTTATTTTTCAAAATGGACATCATTTTGGGATTCAGAATATCAAAATTTTCTTAGGGTGATGTTTTGGTATTTTTCTGAAGACATTCAATTTTTGATGAATAGTTAAAAACAATGCATTATTGTTTAAAATGGACTTTTTATTTAAATAATTAGTTATTCTATTTAATTTTATTTTAGGTAAAAATAGATACATAATACCTATATATGTTCAATGTAATTCATTTTAGTCATTTTATAATAATATTTGATATATAAATTTTATTGAACGTTTTACCGTCTTTTACCCACCTTCTAGGCGTATTTATAAATTTACATAAAATGTAATTTTCCAGATTTTGTGAATTTAATTTAAAAAATTTGAGAGACTCAGTTGAGATAAGTAAGTAAAATTTGGTTCAATAAGATGAAAATAATGTTTGGTGAATAGTAACTTTGGACTTTTATTTACCATGGTTAAATGTAAATTGGGTAATTAAAGGTATGAAATGTTATTATAATTACCCTAACACATTTTCTAATTCTATTTTATAAGTTTATTTCGGCCAAAATCAACATTAAGAATAAAATATGATTCTTTTGGTCCACTTTTATTAGATTAGGACATTTATTATTATATTATTTAAAGAAGAGTTAAAAGTGTTAAATTCAAAGTTTAATAACTAACCCATTTTTAATATAGGGTTGTACATAATATAAATTTGACTATAAATATTAATTAGAAATATAAAAATATTTCCTACATAATGGTATTTTATTAATAATTTTTAGACATTAAATAATTAAATTTATTTATGATACAATGATGACAGAGTAATTGCCTTATTATTGAACGATTGAAAAATAGATATTATAAATATTAATATAATTTTAAATTGAGACTTTTGATGAATTAAAATAATTTTCTAGGTTAATATGACATGTTAGGGTTCATTGAATAAATTTTTTTCGAAGTGATAAATCTTTTATGATGTTCACAAAAAAATACCAAATATTGTCAAAATTGGCATAAATGAGTTTTTAAAACAAATACTATATTATTAATTGATATAATATTCCTAAAAATCTAATATTTGGAAAAAAGACTTAGATAATGATAGATATATCAATAATTAACCACTTTTGGTTTTCTTGTCTTTTTATAGTATCTTTATTATACATTTATTAATATAATACAAGAATACATGGTAAAAGTTAAACTATATAACTAAGAGTTAAAATATAAAAGATAAGGTTGATATGGTGACCTAAATATGTAAAAAACCTATTGGTTTACAGTTTTTCTACCCAGACTTACCTTATCCTTGAAATAAATCCTTTTGGAGCCATTATAAGCTGAATATGATTGTATAATAAAATATTATTTCAAGCTTTTCCTAAAGTGACCCTCACCTCTCTTATAAAAGGGTACTTCTCCTTCTTTCAAAATCACACCTCCAAAGTCATTTGTCTTGGCCAACCCCTGCTCAAATATCCTTCCAACTACACTCAACTTATCCTAGAGGCCTTACATTGACCATAAATTTAACCTAAGGATCCCTTTTGATCAACTCAAAAGGAAACACAAGAAGAAGTGGTAATAATTTCACCACCACTTTCAAAGTTATTTTCTTCTTCCACATCCTCTTTCTTTGTGGTTTCCATACAAAAATAATAACTCAAGTACCTTATAAATTTTTTGATCTTATTATCAATATGATACAAAAATATTCATTATTCTATCCATCCTATGAATGACAAGTCACCATACATGTGTACGTATGACTTACCGTCTCCACGTCGTGGTGTAGTTTGTTATTCAAACACTTCATTATTTGGATGAATATAATAATGAGTATAATTGATGTAAATAATTAATATAACATGTTAATGATTCTGTATATATTATATACCATCAAATTACACACAATTTCACCATAAATAGAATGGTATTGTTCCTCGTGCGTTCGTACGGATTATCGTCTCCATGAACATGATGAGATTCATTCCCCATCATAACCATTCAAGAATAATATTCATCTAATGATTAAAAATAACATTTAAGAACTTAATATAATTCTATATATGAATATAATACATAATATAAATAACAAAAAATACTTACTTAACAAAAAATATAAATTAAAACGAACCATTTAACACCCAAAATGATGATACTACTGAAATATTATTAACGAATCAATATTAAAATATCATATATGATATCATATTTATGTATCTGGTTCTTGTATAATTTAATAAAAAATATTTAACTACTATATAAGAGGTAAAATTACCCTCTATCAAGGAAAATTACAAGGTATAGTTTCATTCTATAATCTCTTCATTATCTGAGGTTGTTATACGTGAGTATCTACTGAGACCTCTTTATCATCCACATCCGTGTTTCTTAAAAATGTATTTCAAAACATTATTACTATTTACTGGACTATGGGTTAACGTCATTTATATCCACATTTTATTTTTTTTAAATAGTTTTAATGGAATATTTTCATCATTTTCCAAACAATATACTTTATGATCTTTTCAACATAATTAAGGAAAGAATGTTTTTTTAACTTATACAGAGACTGCGAATATTTTCTGCCATTAAAACACCTTTGAATCTTCCCTCAAAAAATTATAATAATATTTTCAAAATAAATGTTTTCTTTTATAATTATGTGACTTTTAAATGATTTCAAAATAGAAAGAGATATTTCTCTCAAATAGTTTTTATATCATCTATATCAACATTCTTTAATGGATTTTACACTAGTTTGAAGTTTATTTATTATTATACAATCTTCCATAATATATTGAAGGTTTTTTTGATATTTTTTATGTGGATGTGTTATTTTTATACCATTCATGGTTTATGGATAAAGTATTGACATTTTTTATGCTAGTTCTAATACGAATGTTTATTTTATGCTTCAACCTTTTCATATGAGGAATACATTGGACCTCGTAATTGATGGGTGGAACCCGCTATATCTCCTTGATGCATCAGTGGATCTCATGAGACAAACTGGTGTCATGGCACAAGGCCTTGAAAAAATCTTATTTGTAGTCTTGGAACTAGGCTTTGACTATGTGGTTATAGTATCCGTAAATATGCATTCCATTATTATTAAATTGGCTATTGATATTAAATGTGATTATTTGACTAGTAGAATATCTATTTGAATAAGTAAATGGTATTATTGGATTTATCTTTTCCATATTATTCTATAGTTTAAGTGTAAAAGTATTGTGTTTTCATCTTATACATTTCCTTAAATGTTTATTCTTATTTATGAAAGCTTCAACTATATTTTTATCTGTACTAAGAACCTGAGATCACCCATTTCTATGTTTTATTTTTCTGGGATGCGAAGAAGTATATTATTACTGACCATTTGGGTAGTCTAAGGGATATTATTATGTTGAAAATAGACAATTTTTTCATCATTTTTAATTTTATAATGTAATGAAAAACTTATGTATGTACCTAGTACTTCCAAGGCTACTAAACTAATAAGTATATTGGGATTTTATCCACTGTGATCATGCCAATGTTATGTAATAATGCACTAACTTTGGGTAACTAGGGTCGGGGAGTTATATATTTTTTTCAAAGCCTATTGACCATCTCCCTACTTATCATCGAAACATGCCTTATTATTTCCTACATTAATAATATTCCTTTTAATTTTACTTTGTTCTGGGTATTATTTAAATGAATATTTTCCATTTTATATGATTCACCAAATCTATCTAGATTTCATGTTTTTGTATTTTCAAGATTTTCATTTTTAGTTTCATCTTTTTCATTAAGTTTATATTCCTGAGATTCTTCCCTAACTGGCTCTTGAGTTTTTAGACCCATCATAGTTGTTACATATATTACATTCCATCTTTGGTTTGGTTTAGTTGTGCTGGGATATGTAACATTATCTTTCCCACCTATACCTCAAGCCATATGACCAATTTGAAGTTTCAGGATATGAATCCTAAAGTCTGTGTCTTTTTTGAAAGAACTAATATCACTAAAAAACTACTATGAAATTTCTATAATATTCCCCTGATAATTTAAATATTCAAAGCAATGTTGATTTAAATAATAATTTTTGGGTTGTGATTGTCATTTTTGGATTTCTAGAATTTATACTAAACCTTATTGTTTCCACATAAAAATAGGATTATTTTTACATCCAATGTTGAATAAATTTAAAAATGGATCATTAACCCATTGATTTGTATCCCTATAATCCACAAATGAAGAACTGTCACCAAACTATACATGGAGATCAAAGTTGGTAAAAAATTATAGCATGAAAAAATATCCCACAGTGATAGAATTATACCCTAAGTGAACTTTCATTAACTATATAATATTGGGTACTAGTTCCATCCCTGTGAGTGGTTCACTTCTTAGTACACTTGTGTTATATATTTTTTGATAAATTTTGAATTATTGTCTTAGTCATATCTGCTGTCATATCAAAGAGTACTAAAACATAAGATTCAACAACTATGTTCTAATTTTAAGTTGGGAGAGAATTATAAAATGTATCCCTAAGAATATGGGGAGCTAAAATATGATTGATAATTTATTTGAGAAGATATCTAAATTGATCCCAATTATTGTAAAATAACCCTCTCTTATCCTAGAAAACCCCTTATATCTAATGCCTGACTTGAATTTTAGTGTTCCTATGATATAATTCAGAGACAAAAAAATTTAAAAGATCATCCTAGGTTTCAAATATTTACTCATCTAAGTAATGAAACCATTTATTAGACATACACTCTATACATATGGTAATTAATCGCAATCATAAATTATCTACAATCAAACCTCATTGAGGTAGCTATTGGACAGAATTTTAAAAAACCAAAATAAACACTATTGAATCCTTTACTAGAAGACCAGTGAATGAAGAAACCATAGGTAGATGAGACTGTTTAATAACACAGTTCCCTAACCAAAGGGTTCTCATTATGAAATATATAATGCTACATATTGAATTTATCTCATGCTATCTTATTTTAGGACTCTCATGAGTTGGGAAAATGGGTTGTACAGGTTTCATATGTTCATTTTCAACTCTATATTCAATATTTTCATTATTTTTAGTTTTATGTTTTTCAAATAAGCATAGAAATATGTTTATTTATTTTAGATGGTATATTTTATATTTCTTTCTTTTATGTTCATGTGTGTACATAAAATAAATTGAATATGGTGGAAAAAAACACGCAAAAAATTTCAATATTTATTTAAGATATATTTTTTATTTTATTTTTTTTAAATGTTTTTTAAATATTTTTTTTAATCATATGTATTCCATGGAAATGACACCAAAATTTGACCACATATATCATGCAATATAAGCAACTTTTTTTAACCATACATACTTATAATATAAAGATAATTAGGGTGTTGAAACCACCTAGAATTCTATAGATGATTGTGTGACCAAAACATAGTAGAAGCTAATAAAAACCACCAAGAAAAACAATATAGTAATGAAATGGTGAAGTGATGTATGTGATAATGAAGTTGTGTTCGGGGGGTGCTATAAAGGAGGGGGAAAATGAGAGAGAGTAACTAAATGTGGTTGGAATAAGAAAGATAAAAAGGATATGAACTGATTTAAAAGGTTTTCTTCTCTTACTGAAGTTAACCACAATTTTATTGTTACATAAAAGATTATATATTGAGTTACTAAACTATATCTTAATGTTTAAGAAATTTAATATTTTCATAGAAATGATCTCTCAATTTGTACTCAAGAATTTAAAAATTATTAAATAAAGAATATCAGGTTAACCTTTTCCATTTTCTGTACTCTAATTAAAGTTCAAAGGTAAAGTGTGCTCTAACATCACATGTTGGTAATTTGAATAGTTTAAAATTAAAAATAATTAATAATGGAAATGATTTATATGATGTTAAGTAAAACTAATACAATTATGGAATAAAAATACTAAAATACTAGAATTTCAAATCATACTAATCTAAATCCCCTAAATTATTTAGCTACAAAAATTCAAAACAACATTAAAAAATTAGTTAATGAAATAAACATGAAAATAAAAGAAAAATAAGAGAGTAAGATTAATAAATCTCCTCTTATTGAAGTCACCTCATTCCTCTGGCTCCTAGTTTACTTCTGAATCTCATTTAGCTCTCCTAACTATTATGTTATTCAAGTAAATGATGGATCTATAATATTTTTATGATTCTATATTTTTATCCTTCTTCATCTCACTATCTCGATCCCCAAATTAATCCTAGAATTTTCATCTTCCGCCTACATTTATAAACTAAGACTATTTTATGTGAAACAAAAGTGGAAAAATTATCCCCTCTAACCAACTTGGTAGACCCACATGTGATAATTAAATTTCCAGGTGCAAGTAATGTGTATGGAATTCTTATTACTATTTTTTTTCTTCATAATTATATCATTAAATTTTTCACATAACTACAAAAAAAAACATGTCCTGAATTCTTATACTATGTTTCAATGATTCAATGAGTATCAGAAATGTTTCTTTGAACATATTCTAGAATCTCATGTCCAATAATCATCTCAAGATAATCTGTCCTGATAGCTACTTCAACTCACTTTGACAAGAATATCAACAGATAACAAACTTGGCTTAGGTTTCTCTTAAAAAACTTGGTTTCATCCTCAAATTCAAGGCATATGATAGGTTTTTAATAGAAATTTCTTCACATGGATCATACTATTTCTATTAGGTTTTTAAATAACCTATTCATGATGAATAGATCCTATATTGGCTTCTTTAATCTTGATTCTAATTTCAGTCAGGGTCAAACTCGAATATGTAAGACCTAGTGATCGAAATTTTAAATCTCAAAGACTTGAACCCAATTTTTAACTTCTTTTATAACTTTAGTTGAACACTAATTATTTTCCCTTAATCAAAATTATAATCAAAACAAAGGATGATCATGTCCAGGAAAACATCAACCATGAACCTGTAAACAAGATCATAATAATTAACATATATCACTTCAATGCCAATAATGGATCTCCCTTAAAAATTATTCATTACCATCAAATGGTGCCTCCTCAATTCGAATGAGATCAACATCAACTAAATCTTTGGACCAATAGCCTCAATTCATCTTCCCCAATTTGGAACCCTTGACAGGAACTAGGATCTCCACATCAAATCACATAAAGACTCTATCCTCAAATAAAAATCTTTCAAAGATTCTGAGTACTTCTTCAATATTATTTGATATGCATCGAAAAAAATTTGTCATATTTATCCTTAAATATCGAGTGACACAGTTCCGAATCACATTGATTCATAGAACTCTAGTGCTCTATATCTAGAAATAATTAGAGTTGTCATGACTTCACCCATCATATTTCTTTTCATTAGGGTTCCTCAGTAATAACTAAGTCTCCATTTGTTTTACAGTATACATGGTATAAAATGAAAACCTAATAGTCGATTCAAAAAATTATTCATTATATATTAGAATCCACATTAGTAGGCCATTATATTAGCAGAAGAATGGTTGTGGCGGTTTCAAAATCACCCTCATAGCAGTAGTGGATTCAGTGCAATGGAGATAGAGAAATCAAGCCTATTATAGTAATAGTTCCCCCACTAGGATGGTTGAAAATTGAAATACTGGTAGAATATAAGGATGATAGAGATGGTAGAATAAGTGAAAAATATAAATTAAAATTTTTGAATATTAAAAACATAAAAATAAAAGTTACATTCCATGAATTAAGTAACATAATTTAACAAAACATTAAAACATTTAAAAATAAATATATTCAAAGTCAAATTCAAAATATTTATAAAGTTAAAATAATAAGTGATTATATATTTAATTAAAATTGATTTAAATAATTGATTGGTTGATTAATTGTTTTAAAAAATTAAATAAAATATATAAATTCACAAAATATTAAATATTCATCTTTATCACAAAGAATTTATATTTTAAAAGAAAATAAAAAATGATATAAAAGAATAATTCAAAAAATGAACATATGGAAAATTAAACTAGAAAATAAACAAAATTACCATAATTACCATTAATTTAATAAATCCATTATAAATTAACCATAAATAGTTTAATAACCACTAGATTACTAATTTATAAATTAAAATTCATAATTAATATATGAAACGATTTCATGAAACACCTAATATAAATGTCACACCAGTACCCCAAAATGAAATGTGGTAAAAAAATTCTTCATGGAAATAATTTCATTTATTTGAAAGTAAGTGCTATATTTGAAACTAATAAGTAAATCAAGGAAATTATTGTGCTACTATAGATGAAATAGATTTTATAGTATACATAATAAAGAGTAAGTCAAGAAAATTCTACAAAAACCTATTGTGTAATATTATATAGATAATTAACATCAATATCATTGAGTAGAGAGATGTAAAGAACTATATAAGAAGAAATATTTTCATCTTATATGTATTAGAACAATTAGATAATCATTTCCATGATACAGTTGAATTTATATTGTTGCATGTGAAAGATGAATTATCTTAGGATGATTCAGAATGGGACTTTGTTATTGAAGAAGAAAAATCTATCAATGAGACAATAAATAGAAGAATAGAGGTGGATCCATCCAATATAATTGGATAAAGATATGCATTACTTAAAACAAGGAGAATGGGAAATGTTGATCCTGTGGATCTACTATCAATAGTGTAACTGCTCTCAATTGAATAAGTGGAAAAATATGAATCATGTGTTATAGATATTAATGAAGAATTAGATCATATTGATAAAAACTAGACTTGTGATGTAGTTAAAAGGAAAAGAAACCATTATGTAATGGGAAAAAAATTAAATCATCAAGAAAAAAAATTAATGAGCATTGCAATGTAATAATAAACAAATCCAAACTTGTTTTTTAAAGTCTATACACATTTTGAAGGCACTGATACTGAGAAAACATTTTATCCAATTTTCTAAATAGATTCCATCAGTCACTTTTTGGCTCTGGCTATCTAAATAGGTTACAAAGATTATCACATAGATGTGAAAATAGAATTATTAAATACAATTCATGAAAAATAATTTTTCCTTGAACATCCAGTGGCCTTTCATATTAAAAATGATAAAACAAATGTTTGAAAATTGGAGAGCGATCAATAGGGTCTAAAGTAGGAACCAAGAGCATTGTATTCATAGAAAGATTCATATTTGAAGAAACAACAATCCAAATGGGATGTGTCAATCAAAATCTGTATTTTATGATGTCTAAGGAAGACCAGTTTATAGTTCTTTTACAAATGGGTGGTATCATCTTTAGATAACGAAAGATGAAATGTGTGGAATAATATTTTAACCATAACAAATATAGACTTAAAATATCTATTATTATTGAAATCACATATTTACAGGGATACAAGTAATTTATAGAATATGATATACTTTTGTCTCTAATAAAAATTATGCAAGAGAGCTACTAATGAAATTTGACTTGCATGATTCAAAACTAATAACACCTCTTATTGGAGTTAGAACCAAGCATCAGAATCATGAGGAGAGAAAATCCTTGGATCCCACTTTGTACTAGAATATTATTGAGAGATTATTATTTTCTATTGTAACATGACTTGATATCCTCTTTGTAACATATTTATTGGATTAATTCTCAGGTAAGATAATGGAAGAGCATATTTCAGTGGTTAAAAAACATTAGGTATGTCAAAGGTACTCTCAATTTTGAATTTTAATTAAATACTATAAAATATCATGAGTTATATGTATTTTATAATGTATATTGGACTGCAGATGTGGTGGTCTATAAGTACACTAGTAATGATGATTTATTTATTTGGAAAAAATGTGTAGGTTGGTTGAGTAAAAACATTAAATCACATCATTGATCGCTATATATATATAATATACTTCTGTGATCAAGGATTTCACTCAATTTTTTTTGGATGAAGCCACAATTGGAAGATATTGGGGATAAATTGAAAAAAATAATATTGATATTATATGATAAAAACATTGTGATTGAGCTCAATAGAAATCTATTACAACTCTCTTGCACGAATTATATTTAGATTATATATCACATCCTTAAATAAAATTTGGATCAAGTTGTGGTATCATTGAAACATGTTGGAACTAATGAATTACTAGAACACATCATGAATAATTTGTTTCGAATAGCATCATTTTAGAAACATCACATGAAACTTATTGTTCAACTGCAATGCCTTGAAAATCTAAAGTAGGGACATTGTATTTGATAGCATGTATGACATGCAACACCAAGAATGTAAGGGGATATAATATCCCATGAAATTATAATATATTTAATATTTTAAATAAATTCAACATTTTTTATATTTTTTAATGCATGTGACACTAATTTTGCATATTTTTCAAGCAACAACATGTTTTTTTATGGCTTGTGTTACTTGCAGGACAATGTTTTACTGAACTAAAATATATTATTAAAATATTGTTATTTAATCTACTAATATATAACATAGTAATTAAATTAGAAGTTATTATTATGGTTATATAGCTTAAGAAAATTTATGGTTTACACAAATATTAAATGAATTAATCGTACACTAATTAATTAGAAATGAGTATAAGAACCAATTGAATATAAAAGGACTGTTTTTATAGAAAGCAATTTTTATGCTCACAAAGTTGTTTTAACCAAATAAATTAAATTATTTAAAATTATTTAGTGATATTAATGTAATATAAATATATATATATATATTTCAATAAAAAGTTTTTATATTAATCCAATATATTTGATAGGCATGAGATAATAACAAATCCAATATTACACATAAAAACCTATATTTTTATTAAGGGAATAAACCGTAAGATTAAGGGAAAAATTTACCAATAAAATTTTCCAAAATAAATATATAGGCCATATTTAGACCCTATTCTACCTTTTCCTGAATTTTTACCATTATTGGATCAACATGAAAAAGGAAAAACATGGTTGCAATTACCTTTTCCAAAATTTACAAGAGTGTCACTCCTCCACCACTATAAAAAGGCTTCCTCTTATCCAACTTAATCACACCTATCAAGACACATTTTTTTTTACCATGTTCTACCCAAATAGATCCTAAAAATACCTCCACTAATCATAAAATATTACCATTGGGTAGAAATAAATCCAAGGAATCCCTTTGCTGCACCTCAAAAAGAGTTACGAGAATAAGAGATAACATCTTTCCTCAAGCTCTGTAGTTTTATTTCCGTTCTAAAATCCATCATATTTCCTTATAACATGATTATATAACAAAACCAGTATCCTAAATATATTGAGTTGTTGTTATGTTATGGTTTAGACCTAAAAATACACTTCTATCTATTGGGTAATGAACTTATCGTTTATGTATATAGTGAACTACCACCACATGAAATGAATTTGTTCATTTTTTCTTTACCACCTCTCATTGTTGGAAATTTTTATGGAAACTCTATTTATATACGATATATATGGTATTTATAACGTCTTTATACCTCTATAATAATTTTATAACATACATCTTTATTCTTTCCATTTTGTGTAAATATGATAAAATTGCTTGTAGAAGTGTGGACTACCACCTCCAAAAAGAGATGTGATTCAATTATATGATACATGGAATTTATAAAGGATGGTTTTAATTAAACATATATGACATAACAATTTATGTGATATTCAGGAAATAATTACCCTTCTATAAATATAATATATATCATTTTCTTTATCATCCTTTTATGCACTTTAAAAGTGATAACGTCGTTCGTGGACATGTGGATAACCACCTCCTCAACATGATGTGATTCATTTTATATCACAGTAATTATATATATAAGTAAATAGGATTAAATAATATTCTATTTATTATATAATTATCATTATCAAAATATTTAAGTTGCTTTCCTTCTTTCCATAACAATCATTAAAATATGGGAACATTACTCATGCATACGTACGACCTACCGTCTCCATGATTGTAAAATTGGTTCATTATTCATAACCATATTTAATTATTGGTTTTAAAAGAATATTTTTTGAATAAATATAATTATTATTTCATTATTTTTATTTTTGAGATGATATATAATGACTCCTTTGACCATAGTTTACCTATAAAAGTAGTTTTTGATAGATAAACTGAATTTGATCAAAACACCTGATGTAAAATTAATTGATTATTTAGATGTATACAACATGGTAATAAGTGAAATATAACTTATTATAATCATGAAAAAGGTTCTAAAGAAAGTAAATAATTTACTAAATTGTTTTATTTGGGAATATAAAGACAGGCATATCAATTCGGACACAAGGTACTGGATTCCTTCTAAATTTTATTTCCCTGATACATTTTGTAAGGTTATGCACCTAGTTTCTTTTACACGGTGTATACACTTCCATTTGACATGTTGAATCATGAATTTATTCATTATCATGATATTAAAAGTTTATTTAATGTTATTACTTCATGTTAATTATGATTCAAATTTTTCAATGTGGTATGAGACACATTGGAATGTTTAATGTTTATTTCCCTCAATAATGTTTTTTCATAGGTATATCTATTCATCAATGTCAACAATACTTGTTTTTTTATCCTCCACAAGGGAATAATCGAAAAATAGTTATTATTCATTAAATACGTTTATTTTTTTATTTTTTTTATTTAATATAACGAATTCATTGGACTATAAATGATAGGTAGGTCTTGAAATTTATATAGCCCCTCGATGCATCAACAACATATCATGATAAAAATAAATTCTTCTTATGAAATGGGTTTATACCTGGAGTTTTAAACCATAATTAGAAAGGTATTTATAGTATAATTTTTCAGGTTCCTAATACAAGATTTCAAATAATTAATAATTTATATCATTTAGCTTAATTATCATTTATCCATGATATTTTGTGTCAACATATCTGTGGATACATTTCATTTTTAGTTCATTAGTTAAATGAAATTTGTTTTATTTTCATATATTTCCATATTTATTTTTCTTAATCTAGTTATTTAAATGGAATGTACTTAATGTTTTTACATTTCCAAATTTTTTACACACTATTGTTTAGTTTAATGATTACATGGTATGTGCGTTTATTTATTTACCTTCCCATTTGATTATTCTAATTGATTTATTATTTCCTCTATAGTACATTACCCTTACCAAACATATTATAATTCCCTTCTCCATGAACTCAAGAATTATAATTATAATTTTATGTAAGGTTATTCTATATGTAATAAAGTTATCAACCTCAAAAAAAAGTATGTTGTAATTAGTGTATTCTTTTCTCATGTATGTATCTCATTTACTAGGAGTTCTAAAATGTTTGGTACTTTGGAACATGATTTATTTTTATCTTATTATAAGTTAGTTTTTTAGACACCGTATCTGGGATTTTTGGGGTCAAGTCCCTACATCAATCACCTCCCTTAGTTTTAAGAGATTCTAATAATTCCACTTTCTTAGTTTTATATCATTATTTTTATGTTTTTTCATGATTGGAAGGTTCTCTATATCTTTGGTTTTATTGTAAAAGTGGGAGAAAATTTAATTAACTTCAAGTTTTCATCAATTGGTTTTAGTGAAATATCTCGTTTAGTGGGAGTTTATAGTGTGAATTTTGGATAGAGATACAATCCATGGATTAATGTATGAAGACAGTGGAGTTTTGGAAAGAGGAATAGAATGTGGCATAAAATCCTCTATTGATCTTGATATTCCCCAAATATGAATACTGATTGATAAATTTTATTGATTACAAAACCCATTTTTTGAATAATTGTTGTTTTATGGATCAAATGCTTTTATTTTAATGTATATGATCATTTTTAAGAGTTTATAGTAGAAAGAACTCATCCTATAAAGATCTGAGAAAAAATCATAAAATATATGATGTGTAATTTATAAACACACATTATGTAAATTTGCATGGGACATGACTCAGCTAACTTGAGTACATGCCCAAGTTGAATACTAGACTAAAAATTCCATGTATTGACTATACAAATTGTGTACACACATACAAAAGAAGTTGGTATTATAAAGGAAATATACTTTCTAAGTATGTCGGCCCCACATGTTGTGTACTTTCACTAACTGACCACCAATGCATAAAATTAAATTAATGGTCTGGTTGTCTACCTACTATTAGAAAAAACCAAGACTTTTTTGTTTGACTAGATTATGTGTCATTTACCTTTCAATAAAAACTATATAGTTTAATTTATTTAAATAAATAGGCAGCCCTCTAAATTATTGGTTCGATATTTATTGGGGGGAGCTTCAACTCTATTGAATTTATCTCTCCCCAGAACCAATGGTATTATTTATATCATTTCCCACCTATTTTTTGTAATTCTTCTATTATCCCATTATCCTATCATATCCATTTAAGGGGTCGAGTTTCTATTTAACCCACACACCATGACCATGGTAATAAGAGGTTGATTACTTCATGGAAGGGTTGTCATAATTTTTTTGCTATTTTGTAAATGAAATTATTGTTTGTTTAATTTTATTACGATATTTTTATATAAAACTTTTCATGTATACATTTCCAAATGCACCAGTTTCTTCATGTTAGACTAAAAATGACACAACTTGGACAAGCTAAAGGAGTTACAATAGATGAATTGATGAACATTAAATGATAATATTGTTAATTTTTTAGGGGTATGGACTTAAAAACATGTTTTTTAGTATTTAATAAATTTTAAAAGGGATTGAACTTTTAATATGCAATTATTTTTTATTATACTAGGAAACAATGATTTAATTTAGTCCCTATGGAGAACTATTTCATTAAGGATTTTATATTCTATGGAATGTCATTTGTGATTAAATTTAATAAAATTACAATACTTGTTTTATAAATTTTATTCTCCCTTTTCTAAAACCCAATATTTTCAAAAATTGTTACACTCCAATCATCCATTTTTATTCATTAATTTTTCTGGATAATGGGATGATGCTCATCAATTCATGCATGTGATTTTGTCTCCATTTGTCCACGTGGGATCAACACTAACTTCCACTATCTCCCAATTTAGTTTATTTAGGGAATTAATTTGGAACATATCTCAATGGATGTGTCAAATTCTTATAATGATTCCAAAGAAACTATGGAAAAAATAGTGTGATTCCAAATTAAATGTTTCTTAATTTAGATTTTTCTTTATATTTTCTCCATTCATTTCATGGGAGCCAAAATATCACATCTTCACTGATATTTGTTCAACTAAATGTCAGTATAATTTTTATGGATAGGATTTATATCTGTATGATTTTACAATGTTGTAATATTATCGTGAATAATTCTATCTCAATTTGAATTATGGGTTCTAGTATGAGGAAAAACCATGTACATCCTTATTCCCACCCATTTCTTCTCTTCTAGAACCATTATCGGGTAACACAAAAAATTTATTATAGATTAAGGAAACCTTTATCACATGCTATTTGGACCAAGAAGAAAGATTGTGATGACTTGGGAATTTGGTATAGTAACTTTCTAATACTATTAGTAATATGTGTCATCTAGTTGAGTGTGAAGTTAGTTGTTCGTATTCTGTTTCAACTAAGGAAGCATGTAATGAATTAGACCATACTTTTTTGAATTAAAATTATCTGAAAATGATATTCTATAAATTGAATATGAATATGGTAACATGTAATTTCATGTTTGTACTAAATTTGATAAATACATAGATTTTGAACCCTCGGTTGGTTCATCACCTACTCTAGAGGACTCTTTTTATTCTTTTCAGGTTTTCAACATTTCATAGTAAGAATACAAGGAGTTGTTTTATTTATAAAATCTAACAAAGGAATAATTTCACCTTCCACATATGATGTCCATAGAGTAAGGTTTCTATAATTCACTTCCCTAACCACCAGATAGATAAGAAAAAACTTGTTTAAAGATTATATAGTGGGAAACATGTGGTGGTTATCATAGAAAAATCCACACACTCCATCAGATCGTGAGTAAGGGATCTTACCATGGTCAAGTCAAATACCTAAAACAATGGTGCTTTCTAGGAGGAAACCTAGAAACTCTCATTTTCACTCAAATAAAATCATGGAGTTCATTTTTTCTTTACACACTTTATAATATCCTTTTCATATATTATTAAAACTATTGTAGACATGTGAATAAAATGAGGTTACATGGTCTGTAAAGAAATATAAATGGTGTGTAAATTTATATTTAGTGTATATTATGATATTAATTTTTTAATAAAACAAATATGGACAGAGTAAATTAACAGGATTGAAACTAGTGTCAATGGAATGGTTGTTAGAGTGTATCTATGTAGTCACTAGATAGAACCAATTTTTACCCTCCTTTGGGGGAGGATTCATTATTTTGACACCATGTTTTATTAAATGTTGGGTTTTATGTGTTCATAAGTAATAAAATAATTTCAAAATAAAATTAAACTAATGGTGGGGTAGTATTAGATGGAAGGATCATAATTTAAGGATATAAAATACCTTGTTTTTAATTTGTTTTAGCCAATTCAATTACATCCTTTCCATTAAAATAAAAACACACATTCTGTATTTTAAAATACAATGTGTGTCATGTATATAGTATTTTCATTAACAACGTACAAAATCATTTAAAAATAATAATTCAATCAAGGATGATAAGGGTTTATTGGTAAAATCATAGCCTATGGTTCAAAAGACTTGGGTCCAAATTTGGATAATCTCCTTACACAATCCCAATCATTAAATAAATATAAACACACATTGTGTTTTATTTATTTCAACACATAAGTATTTAAACTATTGATAAAAATTAAAAAAGATAATTAAATTATTGGTACAAAAAAATTCACTTCAGTGGTTGAGGAAGCTCACCTAGATCAATCAGGTCACAATATCGTACCTCAAACCAAGAACTAGAATGAAGTCTATAGCTCCCTTTTTCAGGTTTAGAACACAAATCACATATTTACTGATGCATTGTGTGTATAGGTTTATTTTTTATGTATTTATACATATATTTAATTTTTGATAATAATAAATAAATAGTTAATAATTATAATAATAACTAAATCATGTAAATAAGTAAATAAATAAAGAAAAATTTAAAAAAAACATATACACAATGTGTCCCATGTTATACAAGCTGTGTGTCCTAGCTATAAAAGTTGAAGGAACTAATCTGGTATTTTCCCATGCCTCTCCCCATTCCCCCTATCGGGCGATGTACAATACTCGATCCCCTATTGAAATCCTTCGTTTCACTATGTTTAAAGCCTAGATTTCAACCCCATTTCATTCCCAGATCGTGGTATATACTCCCTCTACCTTAATTTTAGTGATTTTAAATATTATTAAAAGAATTAAGGATATTTGTGTATTTCAATCGAATCCCAACTAGTACGTAGTCACGCATGAAGAACACAGACTGTGTACACCTTATACACAACCAATGAATTGTTTATTCCAAATTTCAAAAACATACAACATGTTTTTTTGGAACCCAATTTGTACTCATGCCTCTTCCCTATGTACGATTAACCATGTCACAAATTACACACATCAAACATTCCCATTTACTAACAAATGAAATGTGAACTACAGTATATGTCATGTGGTGTTTCTACATAGAGGAGTCTATTCCATGGAACATATGCATCCTTGTTATCTTTTTAAAAGAACATAGTGTGTGTGTTTAGTACACATCATGTAATCTATGATGACCGAACATAGGGAATCTTGGGTTTATTTTCTAGAGAACAAGGGTTGATACTAAAAAACACTACATGTTCTATACCCTAGAAATACACATCCCGCATTTAAAAAAAATATTTTCATTCTTTTTTTTTATTTTTTTTCTTATTTTTCATTCTTTTTAGATCATAGTAGATAGATATATGTTGGTTAGGAAGAGGCCAATGGTATCACTAGATGAATGGAAAACCAATCTATGTAAAGTTTTTGTTTAGAAATGTAAAAGATATTCGGTGATGGATTTTCCACTTCATATCTATCGGATTCAGTGGTAAGACCTCCAAATCTACTTCCCACTCTACCTACTTTACCAGCTCCCTATCTTGAATCCAAAAAGGCTACACCTACACCAGTCACCTTGATATTATAACATTCCACTCCATTGTTTGGGGCACCACCACAGCTATCACCCACATCTAAGTGGCCCCAGCCACATCCCAATATCATATTTCAGAAGAGGTATCCTGCCAATAACCCCATATAGTGACTTTTATGGTGGATGATATAGCTGAGAAGTTTATTCCTTGACACTAGTATCACAAAATTTTTTGTAATCTAGGAAGAGATAAAGGATATTTTAGGTAAAATCCATCTAATCAAATTTCATCATTTCAGGACTCCTAAATTTTAGGGTTTATTTTTATATATTTCTACAAGTTTCATATTTTATTGACTGACTTACAAGGAGTCATCGAGTGACATAGCTACTATGATTAGATTTTTTCTTAGTGTAAGATTTTTTAAAGATAGTGATGGAATAATTTTGATGAGGTTGTGGGTTCAACCCTCATACAGCCACCCCACCCCCTATTTCCACCCTCACCCATCTAGACCACTCGGACCTACTCACTGTGTGGAAATATATTTCTATAATTGGTGTATGGTACACCCCCACATCACATAAGATCACTATGATCATCTCCCCCCCCCCTTTTGATCCATCCATTGCTACTTTAGTTTCATTATTTTCCATTTCCATGAGTACATGGGTTTTTCATCTGAATGGTACATGGATCTTCTTAATTGCATCATATGGCATGCTTACCTCAACCTCCACTACTTATACAACTCATACTTCTATTCCATGTTTACCAGCAATCATGTTAACCTAAATAGTGGGTTATATATCACAATGTTGGCACACCATCTAGGGATTTTTGACCTATCTCTTTATTGTGATTTCTTAGGTTCTGCTCAGTGGATCATAAATCTCATGCTTACTCGCATGGGATTAGTCTGGAAGTTTGGGATCACCTATTTACTAATGAAGGATTTTCTAGAACTCGTTGCACTGATAGAGGATCCATCTACCCTTATGGATGATGCTAACTAGATATCACCACTACCAGGTCAAGCAACAGATCTTCCTTCTCAATCCCTTCTTACTTCTTCTACTACTATCACCTATTCTACTATTCCACCTCATAAATCATCCACAACCCCACCTCCACTCATAATCTCAACTGATCCTTTCATACATTCCTTTTTGAACATTTTGGATTATTGTATCAACACTTTGGATGACCTCATCAACTAGATTGAGGGTTTTCTTCACCTTTTACTTTAGAACATGGGCGTTATGATACTGTTGGATCCTTTTATTAAATCTGATCCTCATACTTTGGTCCCATATTATTCATTGAAATCCTTTGGCATCGACTATGTGGTTATTTAATTCAATAGAACAAGAACCACTTACACTATTGGAGACCTATTTTTTATTCTGATCCAAGAAAACAGGTATTATGACCCATTTCATCAACATCTTCTCTAGTTTCACCTACCCTACAGGATCCCCCGAACTTAGAAATTACCACACCTAAGGCCATAGAATGACTATTTTCACCACACTATTTTTATTTATATCTATATGTTTAGGATTATTTTTAGATGTGATGGTTTTCATGTATATAGAATATTTTTTCTATTGAATCGATAGTCATAGTTACAATAGAGTGTTTTGGGTGTCATATTTCAACTTCATCCCACTTTTCAGGGGCTCTATGAGTGGATTTGTATTTCTTAATATATTTTTATTACCTTTCATTTGATTATTTCTTCCACTAATATAACATATTATGGTCTACCTTTTAATTTCACATCCTCTTCCCCCACTTGGTGTTTCGCTTAGAGTACTCAGTATAATACTAAGTGCAAGGGAGAGTCTCTCAAATACACTAGTCTTTTCCCTCTGACTAACCATAGAGATATCGTTAATTACAAGGTATATTTTTAAATCAATAAATTTAATCATTAATTATAATTATAAATAATCAATACATGGGTGGTCATTTTGAAATTTAAATGATTTTTTAAAATTTTATGTAATTTGAAAATGATTTTTGATATAGTATTTCATTTTGATAAAAAATTCTTCAAAATTTTCATGTATTAGTCTGATAATTTATATTCATGTCATTACTAAATTTACCTAATTTTTTAATATTTTTTTCAAGAGGTATTCTAAACCCTTCTTAAAATTCATTCTTATACCCGCTTTATAGATAGATTCTAAAAATATACATAACTACTAGGACATGCATTTTTTCTTTTAAAAAATCAATATTTTGAGTCACATTAAAATGACTATGTAATTTAATGGATTGTTTCATATCCATTTGACATTGAGACCCAACCTATATTTTATCTCTATGAAACATCTATAAATCTTGAACTCCCTTGATAGGAATCCACATTACAATACTAATTTTATTTTCTACCATAATTCATTGAGTATATTTCATGATTATTTATTTAAGCTTTAAATAAGGTGTTTGGTGAACGACGGTATATTTTGGGGAGCACCATGTAATTAAGTGTAGGGGAGAGTATATCTGTTTCATATGAGTGAAAGGGTGAAAACCACACCACTCCTAATATTCCAAATTGGTCCTCCTTAAAAAATATAATAAAATAAAAAGGGGTCAAAATTCAGTCATTACACTCATAAACGATTTATGAATATGTGTTAGGAAGGGAATAGAATGGTTATATTGACCATTGAGATATTTTTAAAGGGATTCATTTTCATTGAGATTTTCCATTGAATATAATTATTTATTCTTAAAGAATTAATCCTCATTTTTGAGCCTCTAAGATTATTGTCACATCATTACCTACCTAAAATTAGCCTCAGAATCATCATAACATTATTAAAATACCTAGTTATTTTTATGATTCAATTTCTAAGTAGATATTTACATCACTTGTAGTTTTATGGATAGTGTTCATATACTTGAGGTTGATCAAAACTCTAATTACATAATCTTGAGTGATGAGTGCATCATTTTTCTTGGTGAGGTAAATCATCAAGTGGCATGAATGTTTATGAAAAATTGAAAATTATAAATAAGAGTATGAATATATTTAATTGAATTATATATAATACATGATTAGAATATCTTATGAAAATAGGGTTTAGAGTATCGATTTTTACTGATTCGATGATGAGATTTCTTTGAGGGATAGAAAATGACTATGTGTGGGGGGTTTGATGTACCCGATATGTGCAAATTATTTCATAGATTTTATTGATTATAAACCCTATTTTCAAAAAATACTTATTTTTTATTGATAAAATGATTTATTTTGGTGTTTATGATGATTTTAAGAGTTTATAGTAGAAATAACACATTAAGGAAAAATATGAAAAAAAAAACTGTGTGTAATTTATAAACCCATGGATTTTACATTTGCATGGGACATAACTCAGCTTGTTCGAGTACACGACCATGTTGAGGACCCAACCACATATGTCACGTATTAACTATACATGTCTTGTACTACATTCCCGAATTGTTTGGTAGCATGAAAAGAGAACAAAAAACATGTATATCGGTTCCACATGACCTTTACTTTCACCAACCAATAGCCAACGTGCGGAATTAAAAGGGCAGTATAGTTGGCCTCCTACCAGTGGAGAAAATTGGGAATTTTATAGTTGACCAGAGTTAATTCCATGTACTTTTTTAGTATACTCCATTAAGTTTAATTTCATTAAATAAAGATTAATCCATCTAAATTTATGTTTTTCTACTCTAGAGGGAGGTGATACTACTCTACGGACTCGATCCCTCCTCTAATCCAATAAATTCTTCTCCCTATTATTCTCCCAATTGTTTTATAAAGTTATTTCACTTAAATCATTTATTTTTAATCATTAATTTTCTGGGTAATTGGATAACATTATTTAATTCATACATGTGATGGATTCTCTCATTCTCTCTATGGGATAGACTCTGACTTCCATTAGATACCAATTTTGTTGATTTAGGGAACTAATTCGGTACGTCTCACAAATAGAATTTAATATCTCTATTTTTCTATAATATAAACTACTCAAATAGACATAAAATGATATAAGTGTTATTGAACTACCATAAAGAAGGTTTTAAGTGTGTATGTAGAACTAACTTTCACTTTGGATTTGTAAAAAAACCCAAAGGGGGCGAATATTGAAACCATTATGATCTGATTTGGAGAATGATGGTGTGTTTTGTTTTTTTCCATCATTTCTATGATAATCAATGATTTTTCAATCTATTTTCAAAAAAAATATTAAAATATTGTTGTAAATGGTGTAGTTCCACAATGTTTTCTAGATTTTGGGTGAAAATTTTATAGGGATGAGGATGGTTTTCTCATATTAGGTAGACTGTGATCATGTGATACGTACATGAACCACATGGTCAATGAACTCTAAAAACCCTACATTAATCATTAGTACACAACACATGTATCATTTAGGGAGGGATTCAGGATGGAGTTACCTTTTAGGGATTTTTCAAACTTTACAAGAGGTTTGTAGTTAGAAAGTGGAAATTTTAAGTGGATCGTAAAGAATGGCCCGAATGATTTTTAAGTGGTGGAAAGCCTATTAAGGAATATGTTTCATGAGGTAGTTTTGTGGAAGGAACGTCATAAAGGGAGTCCACTAATGGTAATTATTGATGTTTTGAATAGTAATCTGAGTTTTAGAAAGATATTTAAAGGATTTTACATATAAATACCTCATTATTCACCTCATTTTGGTGAGGAAAAAACTTAAGAAGAAATATGGGAGATTAAGAAGAGTGAAAATGAGATACTATGAAGTAATAGTGTTGTATTAAAGGTACATGATGGAAGTATGTAGATAAATAGTTTTTGAAATCAGTGTGTAGAGAAGTCTTGTGTATAAGTGTTTCATGTGGTTGTTGTGTGGAAGGATGTGCATGTAGGTCTCACATGGGTGTCAGTTTGTATAAGAGTCAATTTTGGGAGGTGAATGCTAATGTTTTCATGTGTGTGTTTAATGTTGTAGTTTAACAATGGATTATTCACTACATTGATAGTATGTGGTTGATAGTAGTTCATGTAGTGAGTGTGTGCAATTCTGTGTAGAGCAGTTTTTTCCCACACTATATTTTCTAATGTGTATTATTTAGTCCAAAATAAGCATTGAAGCATCATACATAGTCTATCATGATTCAAATAAAATTATACATGATTGATGAAAAGAATGTGACTCTCAGGTCAATAAACTAAGGTAGACTTCATCCAAATTACTATATGAGGAGGATTCAATAGAAGTGATTCAAGAGAGGTAGTATGTTATCACTGAATGCTTTATAAAGGAATTTCACCTTACACAAAGTTACAATAAATGAACAAATTTAAACTAAAAAATCATTTAAAGATTAGTGGATTTAGTTGTGACAAAAATATCATCATTTTATTCTTTTTTTACTATCCCTTAGTGGTGAACAATGTCAAATTGTTGTGATATATTTTTATCTATATTTTTTTATTTGGTGAATGTGTGTTTCAATTACACAATTTTAATGAGTTCCTACCAATTTGTGGATAATATCCTTAAAATAAAATGAATAATTCAACACCTTAATTCTATTATCCTTTCATTGGGTATCTTTTGGTATAAGAATTTATATTATAGCATAGGTTTAAGGTATTAAATCTATTATAAGAAAGACTTTAAGATTAATAATTCAGTAAATTATAAATATATTCCTCTATTTTATGTAAGAAACTACTGTATTTTTAGGAATATAATTAAATCTCATATTTGATTACTTAGGATTGAAATTCTCTTTAATACATTCCATGGTATGGAATTCAATCATATAATAATGTAGTCCATGATTGAAGTTGATAGTAAATGGATTGATACTAATGTCAAATATCAAAGCTCATTCTTTGGATCTGTATAAAATATGATATATATATATATATAATAGTTATAAGAATAACCAAGGGAAATTCCACGTAAAATAAATTTTCTAATATATTTAAAGGTAATTTTATGGTGAATGAGTCCATGATGAAAATCCTCCATAATAGATTTTAAGATTTCAAAATTCATTTGTAATATATTTTTGAAATCTTATTCATCTGAATCACTAAAGTGGTAATAGATATTTTGAGTAAATGGGTAATAGATAAAGGTTATTGATATTATTAAGAAAATATTATGATTTTTTATACCGATTGAAAATTCAATTTTTTCACACTAGAAGAGGGTTATTTGTCTCTGATTTCTCTAGATGATATTTTAAGTAGTTTGGTGGCTTACGAAAGAAATTTTAATCCATAAGGGACATAAATTCAAGAATTTAAAGAGATGTAATTTAGGTCTATGGATAATACTGACATCTTTAATGGAAAAAATAGTGTAGAGTAAATGGATAATGATGTTCAATCTTATATGGATAGAAATTTCATCCCCGATGAGGATAGATTCCATGGAAATATTCCCGTCGATTATTTCTAATGTGGTAACATTGGGCGCATTTTTGTAATGTTCCCAAGAATATTTTATGACAATTAAAGTGAAGGAAAAATTACAAATAATATATAATGAGTCTTCCCTCCTAGAAGTGTCTGCAAAACTATGATTTCAATGAGAATTATATTTCAAAGAAAGAACATTGTGAGAAAAAAAGAAAATGGTAATAAATACTATCTAGAGGAAGGAGAAATATAATTAAAGTATGATAAAAATTATTTGATGTATTCTATTAAGGAAGAAAATCCTAAAAAAGAAAAATTTTGTGAATAGGAAGGGGAAATTGATCTCAAGGTGGTACTTCAGTGAGCTCTCAAGAAAAATTATATTCAAAGAAATAAAAAATGAAAGATTAATATTAGGATTATCTCGAAGCATATATTCAATGATTATAAGATGAGTTATATAATAAGTTTTATATTTAGGAGAATTTATAATGTCTCTTGAGTTTCAATATGAATATTGAATAATAGAAAAAAGTGATTAATAACCTTAATTTAAACCTAGAGGGGAGAGTTAATAAGGTTGATTACCTTGAAGAATAGTTTTTTCATAGAGAAAGAAACTTGAATCAACTTTGAAATTATGTGATTCAAAAAATAATATAAATTTATTGTGGTTCATAGATATATAATTGATATGAATGGTTCAGGTGAGGATCTAAAGGTGATAATAATGTTCTAAATGAAGAAATACCCAAATTTGAAGGGAAAAGTGGAATTATTTATGATTCAGAGATATAAAAAGTAGTAAATATAGTATATTTGAATAAGTAAAAGTAGAAGGCATGAAATTATTTCTTCCAACCTAAGTCACTGAAAGTTCTAAGGTGTGTTTTCTTTGAGAAAATAAAATAGTAGGGATGATAATAAACTAGTATTATCCTATTATTTCATCAATCTAGCTGATATGTGATGTCTAAGAACATGTGGAGTAATAAATGAGATAATATTATTCACCTTATGACGTGTCAATTTGGTATCTACCATGGACACATTATTTCATCCTATGAAGAGGAAATAATCTATTATAATTGTGAACCAGCAAATAGTTATCGAAATATAATGAGATTGTAATATTCATAATATAAAAATAATTTATATAGATATAGTTTTTGTTATTTTAACATTGGGAATAAATTCATTGAATTCAAATGAAGGGGAAGAAAAAATAGTAACTAAAGATATCAAATAAAAATAAATACAAGCCAACCAAGAAAAAACCTTTTAAACAATAGGTACTAACTGTTAGAAGACAAATATTATTATAATTTCACTACTCATACTGGGGAGAAATTAAATAGGCTATCTTTTTCCACTACTCAACTATATATCTTGTGAAATAAAAATAAGAAGATTGATATTGAAAATATAGCATAAATTTCACTCAAACCAATAATTAATAGCATCACTGGGATTATCCATAGTGCTTGTTCATCGTATATGATAGGAAATTTAAATCTATTAATAAGTGTGAAATGTAGTGTTGAGAGAACTATTTTATTTGGAAACAATGTAACCATGAAGACCAATGAGAGTGAAAATAACCATTTCGTATGAAATGAGATAAAGAACACTGAAGTGTTACTCATGGATGGTTAAAACATGGTATTTTATGTGTGAATAAACATTTTAACTCTGGTGTTTATATTAAATTTAACCAAAAATAGTAATAATTAAAAGGTAGATCGAGAAAATATCTTATGATGGGAATATGAATAAACGAAAATCTTTATCAGGTGGACAATCATAATAATACATGTCACCTTATAGTGGGTAAAGAAAATAACTTGTCCCATGGTTAGGTTACATTTACCAGCAAAACTTGAAAAACTTATCCAAGCTTACAGTAGTAGTGGACATACCAATTTTGAAGAGAGACCATGAAAAGACATGTGATTCTTGTAGGTAGAAAAAATGAGGTAGAATCCTTTTCTTCTAATGTAAAGAGGGAATATAATCTCTTTGATATAGTCCAATAAACATATGTTGTCTATTAAATATATCTTGAACATATGGAGAAAAATATTTAATTCTTTTCATTAATGAATTTAATAGAATTACTTGTTTCATGTTTATACGAAGAAATATATAGTAAATTACATGCATGAAGTGGTATTTGAGATGATTCAAAATTGATACCAAGTAAAAAATTAAGATATTATGGTATGATTATAGAATATATTATAACTTTATATAGTATAAAAATTATCTTGTGAAAATTGGAATAAAAAATTAAGTTTCATCTATTGGAACTCCATTTTAAAATGAAGTTATTGAATAAAGAAATCATCTGGTGAACACTATGGAAAAAAATTCTCATTAAAGGTAAATAGTTTCACCATTATTGGAAGGAGGTAGTACAAGTTGTAGTTTACACTCAAAATTATGAATTTATAACTCATGCGGAAGAGAGGACCCCATATGAAATGTGGTATAGAAAGAAACCTTCATTGAAATAATTTAATGACTTTGGAAATAAGTTCTACAATGGAAAAAAATAAGGAAATTAGGGTGAGTATTGTAATGCTATGGATAAATGAGTTTTTTAGAAAAATAAATAATGATTTAGGCTATAAATAATAAAATAATGGGCTAAGTAAAATTGTGCAAAACCATAACGTCAAAGTCATTGAGGATAATGATATGAACAACCCAACAAGTGTAAATGTTGTTGTTTTATATAAAGAATAAGAGGAATAAAATGATGTCATTTCAACTCTAGAAAATTTATAGAGTTATGTGAATGATTAATACTCTAAAGTCATGTCAGGAGAGAAATTAAATATTTTAGAAGAATAATATATAGCATGGGGAAGTAAAATGAGAACATAGGTAAATCCATTAAATAAAATTTGATATCGATCTTCACTAAAATAAACAAAGAGAATGAAAAATATTTATCATGTGGATCATCTCTCAAAATTATAACCAATCTCAATTAAATAATCGATAGAATATGAATCACTGGTTAAGTCTATGAATGAATAATTAGATCATATGGAAAAAAACTGGACCTAGGATCTTGTTAAAAGGACATAAAATCATAATTTTATCAGAACAAAGTGGATCTTCAAGAAACAAATTATGTAAGCATAGAAATATAATAAGAAATAAGTTTTCCCTAGTTTATGTTGTCTATTAAATGATTCAAGGTGTTGATATTGAGGAAATGATTTCTCTAGTATCCCAACTGGAGTCAGTCAATATATTTTTGACTATAGATATTCAAAGAGGATACACAACCTATCATATATATATCAAAAAATAATTCTTAAATAGTGTTCTCAAATAATAATTTTACATTGAATATACAAAGGTGTTTCATACTTTAAAGGATGAAATAAGGGTTTTAAAATTAAAGAAGGCTCAATATGGTCTAACATAGGCACCACGAGCATGGTATGATCAACTGGATTCAAATTAGAAGAATATTTAATTCAAAATGGATCTTTTTTATCATAATCTATATGTTAAGATATATAAGGAAGACTAGTTTATATTTTATTTATATGTGGATGACATCATCTTTGTATAAAGAAAGAAACAATTCATGGAATAATTTTAAAAACATTTGAAATAATAATCGTAAATTTTCTTAATTCTTGAAATCCCACAATTTCTAGTTCCATAAGTAGTTAGAGAATGATATATAATTTTTTTTACCAACATAAGTATGAAAGAGTGATTCTATATAAATTTAACATTCAAGCAACCAAATTAATTTTTACTCTAATTACAGTTGGAACCAATATTCGGATGCATGATGATAAAAAATATTTGCATCCCTCTTTTTATATAATTATTATTAAGAGCTTATTTCACTTGATTACAACACATCCAAATATAGACTTTTAAACATGTTTATAAACTAATTTTAAAAGAAATATGAAGTAATATAATCTCATAGTTGTTATAAAAATCATATTGTACATTCAAGCCACTGTCAATTTTGTCTTTTTATTTGATGCCAGAAAATATCATGAGTTATATTTATTTTCTAATATGAACTAGGTTAGAGATGTTATGGACAATGAGCCTCAATTTTATGTTATTTTATTTATCAGTTAAACCTATGTTAGTTAGTTGAGTAATGAATAGTAAATTGCATCATTAAGCACTAGAGATGTGGAATATATTTTAGAGACAATGGAATAAACTAAAAATTTATGCATGAATAAATAGTTCGAATATATAAAGGATGAAGTGAAATAGAAAATGGTGATATTCTGTGACAAAAGAAGTGAGATAGAGCTTATGAAAAATCTAATAAAACAATATTGTACCAAGTATATAGAAATATAGAATCTCTTAACTAAATAAATGGTTGGTCAATGAATGGTCATAGTATAGCATATTGGAATTAGCAACTAAGTGGTATAATTCATGAATAAATTTTTGGACACTCCATAATTTGAGAAACATTAGTTGAACCTTGGTGTTGAACCACCTCCCTTGGCTTGAGGATATTTAAATAATACTCCTATCCACAATATATATATCTTTATTTATGTGTAACTCTAAATCTATTTGGTTATACTATAAATGGGTGAGAAATTATTGTAAAATTAAAAATTTCATCAAGTGGTTTTAGCATACTCTCTCTTTTAGGGGGATTTTATAGTGTAGAGGTTATGGTAAGATACAATCCATGGGAAAATTCATGATGATAAGGGTAATTAAAGGATTTTGGAATATCCAAATCCATCACATCATATCATGATCACTTATTTTATACACTTATCACTACTCACATAGACATACAGTGATGGAAGAGTTATTCTATAACCATTAAAAAGAAGTGTGTTTGAGGAGATTAAATTACATTTAAATTTACAATAATCAAAATGGGGGAGAGTATTGGTACCATAGTGATCTGAGCTAGAGAACGATGGTATGTTGGGTTTTTTTCAATCCTTTATAATTTCGTCGTTGTGTAGGGACACTTTGATAGATTTTTTCAAAATAAGAAACCTCGGAATAATATTTTAAATAGTTTCATTTCCTAGTGTTTAAAAAATTTTGAGTTAATATCTCATAGTGATAAGTAAGATTTTTCTACTATAGGTACACATTTCCCAAATGATAGGTATGTGGAATTCATGGTTAGTGTATATCAGGTATCATATGTTTATCATTGGTTTACTATATTGGGAGTACATGTAGAGGGATTCAGGAAGGAGTGACTATGTAGCCATGTAGTAGGGTGTTGGTTGGAAGGAGGTGATTTAAGGTCAACCAAGAAGGATTTCTTGTGTAGTTTTCACATGGTGGAGATCTCATGAATGAGGATGTTTTATGAGTTAGTTTCATGGTAATAAGATCACAATGTTATTCCTTCCATGGGTAATAGTAAAGGTTTGAACAATGATTTTAATGTTTTGTGGGATATTTAGTGAAGTGTTATTAAAAATACCCAATCATTCAACTCATTCAAGAGAGGAAAAACATAATAATAAATCTATGAGATTAATAAAATCATGAAGGATATTTTTTGAAGGAATAACATGGTATATATGGTCCAAAAATGATGTCCATGGAGCAAGAGTTTTAAAAATTAGTGCACATAGAATTTGTTCATGTGGGTGTCTCATGATGTAGATGAATAAATGGAAGTGTATAAAGAAGTTTTGTATGAGGAAATTCATAAAGGAGTCATTCATGTGGGGTGTGTGGTGAATTTATTAACTTAGGTGATTCACATAGTGGATGATGGCCCCCAAGGTTAGTGTGATATTGAAGGTATTTTAATGGTCATTGCACACAAGTTAGTGTAGAGAGGGTTATCCCTACATAGTCTTTTATGGTGGGTATTTTGGAGTCTAAAACTATATTAGGGAATACTTCATTTGTTATCATAATGAAAATTCAAAAAAATAATTGTGATGACATGGATGTATCCTTTTAGTTGATAAACTATGGAAAACCTTATCTAAAGTAGTGTCTAAGGAGGAGTTAATGGTAGTGATTTGATATAGGAAGTGTATTGTCCTTGAAAAAATTGTAAAGTTAGTTCTATTGGAATAGATTGATTGTGGTAAAATAATTATAATCCATAAAATATAGTTAATCTTATCATATTTAAGTATAGATGACATATCATAAGTGTATGATCCATGAACTTGTCTTTAGTGGTGAACCAAGTAATATTTGTTTCTATTTAATTTTTGTATCTGTGTGATTGGTGAATGTCTGTTTCAATAAATTATGTTTAAAAAGTTCCTACTGACATGGGTATAAGATCCTTTAAATTAAAATAAAAAATTGACTTCATTATTTACTCCCCCCCTCTCATGGTGTCTCAATTTATAGTTAGTCTAATATGTGATGATGGTCTTGACAGTAAGACTTAACAATTAAAATGATTTCCTATACTTCTGTATATTTTACAATATTGTTCCATTTTCTTATGCATATGTTAATATCTCATGGCTTGTGATTTATTGATGTTTCAAAAATATATATGACTTTCAAGGTATTATTTTCATGTATTTTGATCACCTACCTTTATTATGTTATCATTCCCTTATGCTCATCTTATTCTCACGTATGATGTCACATTGTTATCTCCTTTGTTTACCATTACTAAGAAAATAATCATTCCCCTTATTGTTATATTATTCCCCATATTTTGAAAAAGGGTGTTAAATATGATATATCTATAAGTGTATAATGTTTTCAAATTATTCATGGGAAATGTTAAAGATTGTTTGTGAAATAAATTGATTATATATCTAATATTTAAAGTCACTAATATTTTTTCTTCTATGGTGTGATTTATTATGATATGTATTGAATATTAAACTAAAATCATGTTATATTCATGTATGTTATGACTGGGTCACATAAATTAGTATTAGGGAAGGGTTTGGTTATTTTTAGGTATTATGTTATGATAAATATGAGGATACATAATAAAATAATCTTTGATAAAATAGAAATTCTATTAAATGAACCAAAATCTCATTGGTTAAAATAATATGTAATAATTTTGGAAATATTATGAATTATTTTCCTCATCATATGATTTATCACTCAGATTATTAATTCTCCGTACTCTCATTAACCATTTTGGGTTTATTTAATGGTTTTATCCCACAATAACTATGTTAACAAAAAAAATTATGTCTAATGTAATGACCATCCTCATGAGAAAACAAATAGAAAGGGAGTTAGAATAGATGATGTTGTGTTCATGATCACCTAAATCTCTCAATCTATAAACAAAACATGAATCATGATAAACTAAAAAAATGAGAAAAGTAAGTAACAACTCACCATTTATTCTAGCAAGCCGAAATATCTACCCTCCTTTATGGGTATTCTGATCCATTAATTTCTAATAAGTGGATTAGGATGATGGAAAATATATGTTCTATTCTTCAGTTCTCAATCCAGTAAATGTTTTTCTTTGCTATGATTCCTTTTGAAGGTTGATCTGATAAATTTTCGAGTCTTATTAAAAATATTAGGAAAAGTAATAAATTAAATCCATGGAATATGAGGAGTTTAAGAAGGTATTTTTAAATAAGTATTTTACCCAAACTCTTCACACTAAAATGGAGAGATAAATCTTGGTGTTAAAATAGTAGGATGATGAATCTATTGGAACCTATAGAGAAAACATTCAATGAATGATTCTTGTTTTATCATTTACCCTAAATGAAAAATCAATTATTTCTTTATTTGAATAAAACTATGTCTTAAAATGCATTGGATATAAAGGAATTTGAAAGTATCGAAAAATAATTATGTGTTCTCAAGGTATAAATGGAGACTCGAAACTCCCACTATTCTTATGGTTTTGGGGATAACAAAAGAAAGAGTGATATTCAAAGATACTATAATAATAAAACAAATGTAGTAAATAAAGTAAATATTTCATCATTATAGAAAAACAACCATGCTTGAAATTTATTTAAGTTTACTGGTAAGAACTTCATGTTTGTAGAAGAAATATTTTAAGAAAATGATTTCTGAAGAGATGTAAAGATTCTATCCAATTAAATGGTTGAAAATAAAGTTTGTCCTAGTACCCCACCCACACTAAAATGCTTAAATTTTAAGGATTATATTAATTATCCTAATTTTTTCACCAAACCAATGGTTATTGATGATACTAAACATCAATAACATCTAAATCTCTGGGTCAAAGGAAAGTCATATGAAATCGCAAACATTGAAGTGGGTCATGGGCACAAAGTGGTAAGTGATACACTTATTATCCACTCAATAAATACTAGTGTCTTATATGATTATAGTTCTAAAAAATCTATTACTTGTAAAGAATTTTATAAGGGTATCACATAACCACTTAAATGATTAGATGTTGAATTATTTGAAAAAAAATACTAATGAAATAATGATTTCATCTCAAGTCTATAACTCATCTCTAATAGAAGTTTTTCAAAACTTGTTTCCTAAATATAATATTATAATCCCTATAGTATAATTTTATGTGATATGGATTGGATCTCTCAATATATAACCCATATCAAAAGCTAAGGTAGAGAAATCACATATAATATCTCAAATCAACCCATGATTTTCTATTAATGAAAGGATGAATATTATCACACAATATAAATTACTTCCATTATATGGGTTCTAAAAACTACTCATGGGAAGTATCAAGAACAAATGGTTGGGAGTAAACCTAACACTAAAGTTATGTATAATGTGTGGGAGTGGATAAATGTATTTTTTAATGCCCCAGGTTTTTAAAAAGAACATTTTTTATATAAACTATATGTTTATAATTATAATTTTATTATTTGTCCAAACTAATTGAAATAGATTTGGAAATAAGTCATACAAGATAATAATTAAATTAAAAAATGTATTCATTCATATAAAAACATCACAACAAAATCACATGAAACTAAGTATTACACACCTTCCATTATTAATCACCATCTAATATTACACATTTTAAAAGTTCACGAATTAAAACATGGATATTTAATTGAAAAGAATAAAATCTTAAAAACTTAGAGAACGTTGGGATCACCTCCACCATTAAATATTATTAATATCTAAAGAAAAAGAATATTTACGAACAACACCATGAAAGTACAAATCTTATTATGAGATCTAAAGTGAAAACTATGGAAATGAGAAGTGTGACTTACGAAATTTGAATAGAATGAATGAGTTTAGTAAGGCTATATATAAGAATTAAATCTGACCATTATAAATATGGTTGTTGGAAATATAGTCCATGGAAATATTTTCATTAGATATACATGTATCCAATATCTATATTGATTTTGTGTATTGTTAGTAGTAATTTTAAATAACAAAATTCATGAATAATAAATTATGGGATAAAAATATAATATTACAATATGATATTTATTTATTTATTTATGTGTTACTTATTATTATTAATGTATGATGTTATATATTTGAGAAATTAAAATATTGAAATTAAAATAAATGTATTAGTAAAATTAATTTTTTGAATATAAATATTTAATTTTAATGATATTTACTAATGGTTATTTAAAATAAAAATTAACATTTTTAAATATGATATTTTTTAAAATATTATACGCTTTATCCTAATAAATTAAATTTTCCATATTTAAAATAATATTACATATGAAATAACATATTAAAATTCTTTAAATTAAATTTTCTATACAATATTCGGAACACTTAAAAATAGTATTTTCCCATAAAATATTTTTTCTTTATATTTTGTATTTTCATTTAAAAACTAAATTTTATAACTTTATAATTTTAATTTTATTAAATGAATGTCATTTTATAATTCAAAATTTTAAATTTATCTTAAGATTAACTTTTGATATTTTTTTTAAAATGTTTAATTTTGAGTGAAAATAGGAAAATATAAATTTTTTAAATACTGTCATTTCATGACATTGTACTATTACAATAATAATTTGAATGTTTATAAAACCAATTTGATAGGAAAAATAAATTTTTTTTATAAATTAAAATAAATCATTTAAAAATACAACATTAAATTTAGAGAACCCCTGTTTAAAATATTCAAACATAAGTAGTCTTTAATTCTAATAAAAGGATGTTTTTTATCTTTTTCATTTAATTATATTTTCATAAGGTATAATTATATTTTTTTAAGGATTTGGAATCCATATAAATATTTCATGGTTAATAATAAACTATTAAATATCATCTAAATAAATAAATAGGATAATTTTATTATAAACAAACAAATATTATTAAAAACACTTTTTCTAAAAGAAATGGGTCTTTACGTATTAAATGTAAAAATATTAAAAATATTTTTTCATGAAAATATAAATATATTTTTTAAAAAATATTTATATTTTGAATAATATTGGTATAAATTAGGTAATTATTATCATTTTATTTTTAGTCATTAAATGTATATAACATAGGTAAAACTTTATTACTGTGGTAAAAACCCAAAAAGGTAAAAGTGAAAAATCTATGTGTAAAATACATTAAATATGTTTTAAATATGTGTAAAATATAATGGCTCAGATATTATAAAACTAAAATCTTCCACCAATACATTATTGTCTAATTTTTATCCATTTTCCATTTGAAACATGTTCTCTCTCTATATTGAGAAATTATATTTACAGAAATGGCATTCCATTCACCTATGAAAGGATCTCACATACACCCCATTTATATACACATTAAAAATAATTATATCAACCAAAAAAACTTCTCAAGTGTCTCATAAAATATCTCCCCATATCCTATAAACCTTTTTCTTACCAAAATACCAAGCTAAAGAGCCTTAAGCTTTTACCTAAGAGAGAACATCCAAAGGTAGAAGTAATGTTCTCAACCAAGAACTCTTACTTATTTTCTTTTTCCTCCCCATAAATCCTATTAAATCCATGAAAGTATGATAAATATTTCATTATGGATATTATCAAATTTTAATATTCTTATGGAATATAAATTGTCTACATTCCTCCAAAACCATCAAAAAAATAAGATGTCTCTATTTGAACGCATAGACTATGGCCTCCATGAATGGTGTTCTTGAATTTTCATCACCACCTTTCTAATATGGTTATGGAAGTATATTTAAATTATTAATGTTATATTTAAAAAATTATTATGATTACGAAATTATAAATCATTACCTTTCTTCCTCCAGATCTTTGGAAAATAAATGTGTCACATGTTCGTAGGTGCAGACTACCTCCTCCACGAAAGTGACATATTTTGTTTTTCACTATAGTTTTTATTATCAATACAAATCTTTTAAAATATGGTTAACCAATTTAATAAATTATATATAATATCATTATTATTTTGTGATAATTTTATTGTTCTAAATAATCACTTTCTTAACCATACTCTCCCATTGATTATAGCATGTTCCGGTCTGGGTCGGTTGAACCACATATATGGACACCAATATAAATTTTTATAATGGATAAATTAGAAAACCTGCATTATAGTTATATTTTAAAATAATATATAAAAATGGTTTTCTTATGTAATGTTAATATTAATATCAAACTTTTTATTAAGATACAACCCTTCATTCATTAAAATTACCTAAACAAGATCATTACTAAATTCATCATCAAAAATCAAAATTGAAAAATTATGAAATAAAATTTCAACATTATAAATCATCATAAAATATGTACTATATTACTTATTATTATCTCTAAATGATGAAATTTTAATATATAAACAATAAAACTCATTTTCATTATGAAACTAGTAATAAAAAACAATCAAAGAGAATAACATCTACTGATGAAGTAAAAAATATAACTAACTGATATGATGGAAATAAATGATTATAAATAAAATATTATAAGTTTATAAGTATTAATGAGGTTTTAATTTGGTAATTAATATAGTTATTGTTTTATATAGGAGGTTAGATAATTTATGCAAAGAAAGATTTAAGGTAATGTATTTTTCTAGACTCAAGTTCTTTTCTTGATTTATAGTGATTCCTTTTTTACCACGGTTATTAAAAGTTGGTTTTATTCTATTATATGATGATATTAAAATTACATTAATTATTACTTTCTAGATAATTACATTGATGGAATTATTTCATCCTAAAAATTTTGGATGTTAAGAATAATTCTCATTCTTCCCAAATAATCTTTTTTTCTTCTATATCTATATTTAATTATATCATAAATGTTCACCATTATTATTTTAAATTAAAAATATGTTTTATTTATATTAAATTTTAAATTTATCTTTAACTATTTGGAATTGAATGATTTATCACTCTTTTTATGATGTGGGTTTCAATAAAGTTATTTTCATAATATTAAAGATGATTTCCCATTAAAGTATGTATTTTTATCATTCACTTGACATTTCCTTTGGAAAAATAACTCTATATATCTTTTAAAGATAAATTATTTATATTCTATTCAAATTGGTGTTTTAAATAAATATTTTTTTAGGATACCTTATTGAAAATGATTTTTCAATGTAATGTGTAATTTTTTCTCATTATGACAGTGCTAAGGATTGATTTTTAAAAATATAATATTCATGGTTTCACTTCTAATTTCATCATTAAATGATCTAAATCTTATGGAGTTATGTTTTCTGAAACATCCTATAAATAACTTTATTAAAAACTTTTTGTATAAGATTTAATATCGGTATCCACCGATCTAAATTTTGAAGTTAGTTTATGTGATACCATTCGAAAATGACATGAAACCCATATTTTTTCCACGGGTTCTTTATGCTATGATAAATTATTGATTAAAATTAGAACACTTATGTATGGTTGGTTAATGGGTGGGTTCCAATATCTCCCTCCAATGCATTGGTTAAGAATTTATATCTTATTAGATTAGTATGTTAAGCATGGATGTTTTTTATTGATGTTATAATTACGATCTTCTTTTGTTTGGTACAAAGTTATTTGTTATGATATGTTTCAAGGGAATGTTACATTTCAATGTAATATTCATTTTATTATTCTCTATTTTAATGTTTTATGATCTCTTGATTATGCACCCTTTTTCCATGGTATATGTTTGTCTATTTTATATTACATTCCCTTATATCAGGACTTGTGTAAAAATATTATTGTTCCATTTTCTTTTTAATAATATATTTATCCCTCACTCATCTATTCTCATATTCTTATGATCAATCCTTGGATGAAATGTTTATTCATTGTACCTTTCTGATTATTTTATATCACACATTTCTTATGTTTCTATTCCCAAGGTTATGAAGAAGAGTATAACTTATGAGAATTGTAGAAGGGAGTATAGGGTGGATAAATTATGAATACATTCTCACAAGTGTTATAAAATAGGTTTCTTACGTAACTAGTTTTTAAGGAGAATAAATCCTTAGTTCATATTATTATTGTTTTATTATGAGTTGTAATGTTTATCTTATAAAAATGATGTAAAATAAAGGCATGTTTAGCTTGTATCATCTCAATTGGTGTCAATTATAATGTTCAAAGAATGTTTTTTTAGCACTAAACCCAATTGAAAAATTATGGGAACCTTGTTTTGTATTAGGGAAAGTTTTAGTTATTTTTTTGGAATATTTTAGTTATTTTTTATGGATTTATATTAGATAAATTTAGTGAAAACAATATGGATAATTCTAAGTATAAGATAAAATCCTGAAATTTTGGTAATGTTTTGAGTATGTGGTTTTCAAAGAAATTAAATCTCTATCTGGATACTAAAAAGTGGATATGGTTATGGAATAGATACTTCTAGGTGTAATTCACCCTAAAAACTTTTGGTTATGTATCAACTCAATCTTCACTCGGTGAAAGATTATTGGGAATAATACTGTACACTTGGCTAGAAACTCCTAAGGAATATACATTAGTTAATTAAAATTCTCTTTATAAATAATTTTGTGGTATTAGGATATATTTAATTTTAAAACCCTATCAGAGTATTAGTATGGATAACCTAGGTTAAACTAAGAGAGTTATAGGATAAAGAAAGTGTGACATAGTTTAAAATAAAGTATCATAGGTTGGTGTAAAGCATACACCGAAGAATACATCTTAGGATTGAGTTTTCATATTCATATGATCATTTAAACTAATTATATTTGACATTATCATAATCATTTTGGTTTTAATATTTAGTTGGAAATAGGGTCTTGAAAATTAAGTTATCGAAGTTTTGTTTCTATAAACTCCAAAGAATTAACTATTGGGAAATATTTTGAATAAATTGTTGAAAATATTAATAACTACTAGTATATAGTAAAATATATTATACCTATTTTTTCAAATATATATATGATTGTATCTATTTATAATATATATATTGAGTCATGATATCTTTTCGAAAGCCATAGCTATTGTTATTAGAAAGTGATAATTAAAATTATCAAGAAATAATTTATTAAATGTTGGAATGTAATTCAATTAGTTTTTAAAAAGTGTATTCTCTCCATAAACAATATTTTTATAATACTAAACAATGTTCTTAGTTGTTCAATTGAATTTAAATAGATTAGAAAATAATTCATACAATATAGTAGTTAAACTAACAACACTTTATTCATCTATATTAAAAAATTAAAAAGACATGAAAATAAGTATTACACACCATGTATTACAACACAAAATGGATCATTAAATATATTAAAAGTGCATAAATTAAATGGGGGAAATAAATAAAATACTAAAATCATTAACAATTGGTTATCTGCTAAATCAACTTCACCCTTGAGGATCACCAATGGACAAGAAAAACCTATAATTAGGAAGATCATAATGAAAGGAGAAATAATTTTATGAGATATAAATTGATGACTATAGATATTATAAATGTGACTTAAGAGGTTTTAATGGACTAAATGAGTTAGGTAAGGTTATATTTAGGAATGAAATTTTACTGTTCAAAATTGATTCGTTGGAAATATGGTCGTTGAAAATATGGTCATTAGAAATATTATCTTTGGATATACATGTATCAAATTAGTATAATAATTTTATTTACTGTTAGTTGTAAATTTAAAATAATATAACTCATGAATAATAATTAAATAAACAAAAATATAACATTAAATTAATATATATATATATATATTTAAATTTAGACGTTGGGTATTATAATAAACATTGTTATTATTAAATGAGATATTATGTATTTATAAAATTAAAATGACTATAATAATATCATTTTATTTGTAAAATAAAATTATGATAATATAAATAATTAATTTTAATGGTATATAGAAATGATTATTTAATATACAATTAATATTTTTCAAATACTTTTTTAAAAGTTTTGTATATTTTATCCTAAAAATTAAAATTGATCACATTTAAAATACTATAATATTTGAAATAATATATAAAAATTATTTAAATTAAAAATATATATTATAGTACGAACACTTAAAAGGGTCATTTCTCAAAAAACATATTCCTCTTTAGATTTTTTATTTTCATTTAAAACTATCTCTATAAATTTTAGAATTTTAATTTTAAAAAATAATTTTTTAAATTCATCATTTCAAGATTAGATTATGATTAATTTTTGATGTTTTTTAGAAAAGGATTAATTTCGGTTAAATAATGGAAAATACTAATTTTGTAAATACTATCATTTCTATGATATTTTCATAAAACATGATTAATTTGAACGTTTATGAAACCATTTTTATAGAAAAACAATATATTTATATAAATTAAAATAAATAGTTAAAAAAATAATGTTGGATTTAGAAAACTCAGTTTAAACATTTTAAAAGTTGAGTGATATCTTATTCTAAGAAGAAACTAATTTCCAACATTTTCTTTTAATAATGCATTAAAAAGGGAGAATTATTTTTTTTTGTTCCCTTTGAATCCATATAAAACTTATTTATTTAACATAAAACTAATTAATTTCATTTAAATCCATAGAATTTATTATTTTATAATTAACAAGATTTTTAGGCCTAAAAATACACTTTTTCTAAAAATAGGTTTTTAAATATTAAATACACTAATTTCAGATATAAGTTTTCTTAAAGATATAAGTTTTATTTGAAAAATCATTTTTATATTTGAAATAATCATGTCCAAATAAAGTAATAAGGTCCATTTTATTTCTTAGAATTAAAATTAAATTACTTATGAAAGAATTTATTACTGTGATAATAACCAAAAATTGTTAAATTGAAAACTCTAAGTATAAAAGACTTATAACCATGTTTAAATTGTTGTAAAGACTTATTTTCTTCCAACATATCTCATTTTATGTGTTTTTATTATTCAAAAAATACTTACTATCATTCTAAACTTTTTCTCTTAAGTGTCTCAGATCATATCAAAAATAACTTATCTTACATTTTATTCTCTAAATATTTAACTTATGACATGTGAACTATATATTTTATGAAAAAGTTACATTATCTTACAAAAAATAAATATTATCTTCATCCTTATAAGAATATAAAGGATATGTTTTGAAAGGTTATCTTAGAATGTAAAATATTATCTTATGTGAATTGGAGATAATTTTATAATGACATGTCGTTATCTTACACTGAAGGTTTATCTTATATAGTATTGTGAATAGCTTTTCTTAGGAAGAAAGGAAAAATTAAATAATCTTAAGGAAATTCATAAAATATTATCTTATTTAGTATCAAAAGTTTTTTACAATCAATTATTACACATCATCACTTTTATCTTATGCAGAATATTCCTCTACATAACATGAAAAACATTTTTTCTTATGCACTGAATACTTGAGATATATTTTTTCACATCAATGATTCTATTTTGAGGCATTATTTTTTTAACTTTTTTTATATTTATTCCTTCATTTACTTGGATTTTTTATGGAAAATGGGATTTTGGGACCGTATATCAGGTGGCATGTGGTTGGGGCATGGTTTGGGGAAACTATATGCTAGCCGAGGAGAAACAATGAACCCTGGACAGTGGAACTATCTAAGCCTAAAGGATTTTCACATGAGAGTGCACCATCCCCCAGGAAACCATGTGTCTAGATTACTCTTGGACATAGTATACTCCATGATTACTGTATGGTTTTTAAAATAGTGCGGGCTTACCATGTGGCAAGTCCTAATCATTAAAAATTGGAAATTCGCCTTCATCATTACCCTGTATTAACCCAAAATCACCCATAATTCAATCCATGAGATATTTTCCTCCCTATTAGCTTACTAATCTCCTTCTAGGCACACTTTAACCAAATTTGTTTGTGTACTTGGTCTAGTAACTTCAAAAATAATCAAGTAAACCTCCATTTTCTTGATTATTCCCTTTTTTTAGGGTTCTACTTTCCTCTTTCTTGGGTTCTCTTTTAACCCCTAGTTTGTTTTCAATAATAAGGATTTGATATTGAGTTATTGGGTTAAATTTTGATGTTTTTGGTTGGATCATTACTTTATAGAGATTCTTTGTGGTGTCCTTTTGGTTTTTATGGTATTTTGGAAGTTTCCAAGTGTGAGGAAGGTGGTTCCATGCTTTAGCATTATTACATGATTTTGGTATGATTTCTTTGTTTCTTGAATGTGTTCTATGGATTGTGTAAAATCTATGAAATGTTTTTTCAAATGTATTTGTGGTATTTATATGTTTAAAGTTTGTCTTATTAAGGAAATATTTTGTGATTCATGTATACTTCCTTGTTATTGTTCTAAAATGTGCTCTTTAAATTTAGTAAGTGGTGAGAATTGTGTTCCTAAATGGTTTTGGTGTGAATATTAATTTGAAAGAGGTTTAATCTATTAATGTTGATGGTTTTTCATGTTTATTAATTATTATTTATGTGTTTAGGTTAATGTGGTGGTTTATGTGACATGTAAAGTGGAAAATTTAGCATAAAAGAAATTATATGTATCTAGGTGGGCATACTAGGACTAGTATGCTAGTTAGATTGGTGAGTATGAGGCCTAGTTTCTCCAGAAATATTGATGATGCAACACTAACAAGACTTTATGATTAATTAGAACCACTAGAACGTTGAATAATTCCTCTCTAGTGGATTGTGCAAAAGGATGTTGTGGGTTACGATTTTTATACCATGTTTCACTAAAATATGAGATTCCAAGGGCCCCACTGGTGTTAGTACCTATGGGTATTTCACGTGGTTGGGTTATTTCTTATGATGTGGTGGTCACCATTTGCATATAGTGGAACTTTTTTATTCCAAAATTCAAATCATGTTTTCTTTTAAAATGTTTCTTTTAAAAAAATTCCTTTAAAATATTTCCTTGAAGTTTTTTCCTTTGCTTTTCTTAATAATTGAATTCTAATTTATCTTCCTGTGTTTTTCATGGAATCATTATTTTTTGAGGTATCATATTGTGATTCATATCACACTATTCATACATCATTGGGTGTATATTGACTTTGTTATGTATAACTCAGGTAAAGGAAAGATGTTCCATGATGGTGATGGTGGATTCGTTTTCTAGGGCCCCTTTCTAGTTGGATTTGTAACTATTATGATTATGAATATTAATCATGGGATATTTATTTCATTTTGAGTGTTATTGATGTTTTTTTACCTTGAGTGAAATAATTTTCGAAACTACATTGTCGATACCCAAGTAATATTTTCCAGCATGTGGGAATTGGGAACGCCCTTTAGGACTTTTCATGGGTCGGTTTGGGTGTCTGGTTCAATGGCACTCCAACCTAGTTCCTTAAAAATGGTATTAGAACATTTTTTTTCTCTGTTTACATAGCTTATTATATCTAGGAGATTCTCTATAGATCGGAGCTAGGATTTTTGGGGCTTGATATTTGGCTTCAATTAGCGTGTTTGGGAACCACATCTCTTAATGGTCCTTGAGTCACCACAGGATGTTGGGAATTGGTTTGGCTTCTCCTCTAAGTGAGATGTATAGACTACAGACTTTATGTAGAATAATGGTGGGGTTGTAGTTGTCTAGTTTGGTTTTTTATGGATTAGTCTAGTTTGGTTTTTTATGGATTTGTTTTTTATTTGATCTATTAAGGATTTTAGAAATTTTTGGGTTGGTGAAAATTTTAAAAATGGGTTATTTCTAGTTTTACTTTGTGGTTTTTTCATAGTGTCCAAAAATTCCTCACCAAACAACTAATGTGTATCCATGGGAAGAGGCTAGAGAGATTCATCCCTCATCAATTCATCATAAACTAGTAGAAGTTTTGGTTCATGTTTTCTAAGCTTTGGGTCAATGTGTGCGCTATGTACTTTCTCTAGCCAAGGAAGCTAAACCGGATCTAGAAAAGTAAAAATCTAAAGAGTTCCTCAAGAACAATCCTCCTTCCTTATGGGGTATCATGGATCCTCAGGAGGTAAAAGAGTGTCTTGAGAAGATCGATAGGATTCATGGGTTCCTTGACACTCTTGAGGAAGTGAAAATGAAGTGTGTTTCGTTTTTGGTGGAAGGTCCTAGTTGGAGGGAGTGGGACTCCATGGTTGAGGCTGGGAATCAAGATTAGATGTGTTGGAAGGATTTCAAGGTTATCTTCAATAAGAAGTATTTCCCAAAGACCTTATCAATCTCCAGTATACAAAATTTTTTGAATCTTAAATAGCGGTATCAAAACATTATAGAATATTCCAATCACTATGTAGTGTTGGTACAGTTTGCACCTGAGGGCGATTCTAATGAGTAGCTAAAAGCTCAAAAGTTAGAAATGGGGTTGTATCTATATTTCTAATCTCAAGTATTTTTGTTCAAGTTAAATACATATGAGTAGTTTTTTGATCATACTTCGATAGTGGATATTGATCATGGGGGAATATTTGGTTTTCTGGAGTAGCACCATTAGTAGGTCATGGTAGTATAAGTTCTTCTAAGAAGAAGAGGAAGTAGTACTAGCAGCAGAATAAGGGAGGTGGTAGTTCTATTCATCCATCCTAAACAATTTCATCCAGGAAATTAAGAGTTGGATTAGTTTTTTATCATTATTGTAGAAAGGTTTACATGTGTGATCTACATTCTCATATCACATGCCACCAGTTTTGGACTATGGAGATCTTGCAGCAGTTTTGTAGAGTTACTCATCCTTATCAAGGTGGAAAATGTTATGTGGACTTCATAGGAATATCATCTAATAAAATCTATCCGGGATAGCTGGTTCTAGGTTTTGAGTTCTTGGAAGTAGGGCTCGGTCCTTTTCAAGAAATATTCGGCTTAAGGAAGAACCACACATCAGAGGCCATCCTCAAGATTTGGTAGATACTAAGAATCTTCATTCCCTGAAACCAAAACCATTGAAATATGATGCAAGAATAATAATATTTCAAGATACTATATGTATTTCATCATATTTAGTTGTCACCATGTTTGATATTAGTGACTCTATTTCTATTATTATTTTTCCATCTTGTGGGTGTGTTTACATTTTCAACCGATTTTATGTCATATGTGATGGATTTGGTGATTTCATTAGGTAATGTGATAGAGAATGGTGTTAGGTTTCTGTATTATGCACTCACCATCCTAGGGGTATAGTTATAATGGTATATCATTGTTTTAGATATGGACCACTTTGACATGATCCTAGGTATGTACTAGATGGTGTTCTTTCAAGTACACGTTGATTATTATCAACTGTGAGTGAGTTTTATGGAAACTGATGGTAGTGCCCATGTTTTTCAGCATTAATGGGAAACATAGTCATGATGTCTTAGACCTTTAATTTCATAATTAGTAAACCTTGTTTATTAGATTTGGTCTCTCATACTAGAGTGTGATGATGATGTTCTTGGTAGTGGATTAACTCCTATGGTGGATGAGTTTCTAGTGGTATTTCTAGATAACTATTTGGTTTTTCCTCTAGAGCAGCACATGGAGTTCACAATAAATTTGGCCCTAGGAACATATCTAATATCTATTTCCACATACCGAATAGACTCCAACCGAGTTGAGGGAATGAAAAATAAATTTGTATGATTTTTAATCTAAATTATTTATTCAGATAAGGGTCTTATCTTGGGAGGAACAAGTTCTATTCAAAAAGAAGACTCGTGGATATCTCCAATTTGTTGTTGATTACTAGATGTGAAAAAGGTACAATTAAGAAAAAATACCATTTTCCACATATTGATGAACGTTTTGACCTGGTTAAGGGGGTGAGATTGTTCTCCAAGATCAATATTTGTACTGAGTATCACTAGGTTAGAATAAGGGAAGAATATGTTCCGAAAATGGCTTCCCAAAGAAGGTACAGCCATTTTTTAGTATTTTCATATGACTTTCGGGTCGAAGAATGCTCCAAAAATCTTTATAGAACATATGAACTAAGTGTTCCACTAGTACATAGAATCATATGTTGTGGTATTTTTGGATGACATATTGGTCTATTTTAGGACTGAGGAGGAGCATCAGTGGAATTTAATGATTGTGTCAGGAACTCTATGATATCATTTCATATATACAAATATTTATAAGAATACCATCTGGATCAAGGAGGTGAATTTTATGGGTCATGTGGAGTCGAGACATATAGTTTAGGTGGACTCTGAGACGATCATGGGAGCAATCGAAGAATGTTTTTTAGATTAAGATATTTTTGGGACTGGTATGTTATTATAGATAGTTTGTTCAATAACTCTATTTTATATCTTCTCTAATGATAGTTTTATCTTGGAAGGGGTGAAGTTTGAATGGAATTCATTGTTTTAGTAATCCCTGGGATAACTTAAGAAGTGGTTCAACACAACCTCTATTTTGGCCTTACCAGAATCATAAAAATGATATGTGGTGTATTGTGATGCATCAGGTATAGTTCTTGGGTGTGTTCTGATGTAGGTTCATCATGTGGTAGCATATGGTTCCCACCAACCCCAACCGCATGAAAAGAATTACCCAATCCATGACATTCAATTGGTGATATTGATGCAATCCTTGAAGATGTGGTGCCATTATATATTCAGGGTAAAGTTTGTAGTCATATCACATCATAAGAGTTTGGCCTACATTTTCTCTCAGAAAGATCTAAATTTGAGGCAACATTGTTGGGTCAAGTACATTCAGGGGTTTGATTTTGATATCGTCTACACTCCAGGTAAAGGTAATATGGTTGTAGATTACTAAATGTAGTAAAGTTCCAGTGTAAGCATTGAAGAAGTCTAGTGATGAGTATAATTTTATGGGAATCTTTCATTAGTTTCATTTAATAACCAAGGAGAATATTGTAGGTGAATTCTTGCCTAGTGTCTAGATAACATCTTCCATTCTAGAGCATATTCAGTAGGATCATCTAAGTGATGATTTTTTCTAGAATTATTGCAGTTCGTAAGGGGTGGCGAGGTGCCTTGTGATTGGTTTTTTTACTCTGAGATACATTCATGTATTAGGGGTCACTTTATAGTGTTGGTGTCATTATAGAAGTTTGTAATTTAGGATAGACACTATTCTTAGTTGTTTTTTCATACCGGGACAATAAAGATGTTTTATGATGTTTGTCGTTAGCTCCGGTGGCCATGAATGAGGAAAGACATAGCTGAATTTGTATCTCACTATTTTATCTATTAGTAGGTTAATGCAGAGCACCAAAGGCCCTCAGGTTAGCTTCATCCACTCTTGATTCCTAACTAAAAGTGGGATGATACCACCATGAATTTTATCAGTATATTACCATGTAAAACCTAGGGAAAAAATTACAAATGTGTACTGATTGAACACATGATAAAATCATCCCATTTCATTCCATTCATGGATTCATCCAAAGTTATGGAATTGGGAAAGTTTTATATTTCAGATATATTGAGGATTCATGGAATGTTTCTGGAAATCATTTCATATATGGACCCCCATTTACCTAGAGACTTTGGGACGGCCTACAGAAGTCAATGGGTTTACATATCATATCCATCACAACATACCATCCTCAAACAGATTGTCAGACGGAGCGAGAAAATTAGATTCTGGAAGACATACTCCAGGATGTGTGTTATATTTTGGAAGCTCTTGGTATAGTCATTTCGGATTGCATTAATTTTCTAATAATAATAATTACCAATACTCTATATAAAAATTTCACCCTTTGAGGTGCTTTATGGTTGGCCATGCTGGCCCCCTTATGCAGATCAAAGTCATCAAGATTGGGAATTTTTTTGGTGATCTAGTGTTTTTTATGGTGGATCCTCACTTGGGTCACTATTTTTGTGTTATGTAGGGGAAGATTATGCAACAGTATGTTGAACCTTTTTTATATTATCAATATTTTTGTCAAGGTGGAATACTGATTAGACTTATCATCCCACTTAACTTCAATTAATCATCTGTTCCATGTCTCTTAGTTATATAAATATAACTCAGACCAATCTCATGAGTTGAATTGGTAATAATTATAGGTGGAAATTGATTTATCTATTTTTGAGTGGCTAGTACAGATTGTAGATTAACAAGATAAATTTGTTTCGGGAAATTCCATACCATTACACTAATTAATTCAGAATCATGGTAATGATGAACATGAGACTTGGGAGGGGAAGTATTGGGCTGAGTAGGAGTATCGGTTTTTGTTCTATGATCAGACTTTTGAATGACCCAAGGGTGAAAAGTTTTCATGGTGGGGATAACTATCACCAAAATGATTTTATTTTGAGTTATTATTTTTTTACTTTTGGTATTATATTTATTCCTTAGTTTCTCAAGGTGTTTTTAAATAAAAATAGAATATTTGGACCCTATATAATGTGGTGAACAGTTGGTGAAAAGTTAGAAGAAATAGTGCACCAACCCAAGAGAAACTATATTCCCTAGATAGTTCCATTATCTAGGCCACATAGCTTGTCACATTAGTGTTCACCCTCCACTAATAATCCATGTGGCTAGTATCCTCTTGCACATAATAGATCGCATGATTGTCTCATGGTTTGGAAAACTTTAGGAGCTAACCGTGCATCCTCTCCCGGTCATTAAAAATTGAATATTTACATTTTTTCCCTCCCCTATTTTAAAACCAAACTTCCAATAATTTGATCCATATGATAATTTATGCCCTATTATCTCCATCCTCACCCTCTTGGACCCCTTAAACTCTAATTTCTGGGTGTATTTGCTATTGAAACTATAATAATCATCAAGTAGGTCCCTATTTTCTTGATTTATTCCTTATTCTATGTATCTTCTTTACTCTTTCATGAGTTATTATTCTTATAGTGGGTTAGTTGATATGCTAAGGGTTCAATATGGATTTTTTGGGTTAAATATTAATGTTTGTGGTTAGATATTTCCATTATAGGGTTTTTTTGTGGTGATGTTTTGTTTTTCTAAAAAATTCTGAAATTATCCAAGTGTGAGGTAGGTGGTTCCATGTTTTAGCTTTATTACATGATTTTGGTATTCTTTATTATTCTCTTGAATGTGTTTTATGGATTTTGAAAATGATGAAATATGTGTTTTCAAAAGGACTTTTGGTTTGTATATGTTGAAATTTAAATTTTTCATGGAAATTAATTATGATTCATCTGTGCATACTTTTTCTTCTTCTAAAATATGAACTACAACATATGTCAATGATCCCAATTTCATTTCCAAAATTTTTTAGAGTTTTTATGAATTTGAAGGAGGTTCTTTATATAAAAATCAATCGTTTTTCTTTTTTCTTCTTGATTCTTGTTGTGTGTATGTGAAATTGGGTATCTATATGACATTTGAAGTGGAAATTTGAGCACAAAGTAAATCATAGGTATCTAGTTGGGCAGACTAAGACAAATATTCTTGTTGGATGAACAGAGTCGAGCCCTGGATTCTTTGATTAGGATTAATGATGTAACACTAACTAAACTTAAAGATGATTTGGAACCATGATAACATTAGACGGATTCTGATCTAATGGCTCATTCATGAGGATATTGTGGTTCATGGTTGTTATATCATAGTTTACTAAGATACTAGGCTCATAGGGTCCCACTACTACTAGTACCTATTTGGATTTCTCGTAATGTGGTTCTATCTTGGGTTGTGATGCTCACTATTGGCATAGGGTGGACCTTTTTTTATTTATAAATGAAAATCATTGTTCCTTTTTAAATTATGTATTTAAAATGTTTTCCTTAAAATATTTCCTTGAATGCTTTTACATTATTTTTCATAAAACATTCAAGTTAATTTTTCTTCTAATGTTATGGATTGGAATCTTTCGTTTGGGTGGTATCCTACTAGGATATGGATCACACCCTACATACACCCTTGGGTGGATGTATAATTTTTTATTCATGACCCATGTAAAGTAAATATGTTCCATGGTGGGGATAGTGGATCTGATTTCTAATGACCATTTCATGCAGGTGTTGGTGAAGGTTACATGACGGTGATAACCCTCTTGTTTCATAGATGTTTTTGGGTTGTGTTATTAGTCACCATAAAATTGTTTTTTTCAATTATTGGTCAATGTTTTAAATTTTTAACATGAAATTTTTTACCTATTATGGTTATGTATATTGATCTTGGGATGATTTTTTTTATTTTGAGTATGATTTATGGTTGTTTACCTTGGTTGAAATCATTCACAAAAGTGAATTTTTGATACCTAGGTAATAGTGTCTAGCCTGTGAGGACCGAGAATTACCTTCAAACAATGTCATGGGTGAGGCCAAGTGTCAGGTTAGATGGAACTATATCCTAGTTTGTGACATATTTTATCTCATAAAGTCTCATTATAAATTCAAATTAAGAAGATTGAGCAACCTAACACATAAATATTATAACGTCCATCTCTTTTCATACATTAACATTTCATTTTTTTTATAAATACATAATACATTATACAAATATATTCCCAAAGACCATATTAGTTTAGTGCCTTTGGAAACATGGAAACAAAAAACTAATACATGAGTGAGATACATTATCTCTAAATAGATTCTTCATGACTAGAACCCTTTTTAAACACATCATACATAACACATATCTTCATATCTTGAGCAAAGGAAACATAAAAAATGGGTGATCTCATATGCTCAGTAAGGTTAAACAATGATCATATGTAAGCATATCATGAGTAAAAGGGTATGAGAACATGATCATGAAAAAAATAAGATCATACCATGCATTTAAAAGATCTTGTACATGAGTCAGGGAATAAATATTGGCAGCTCATAATACATGAATCATAAGGGAATCAAGAGCATAATTCCTGAAATCATAACATGAAATAAGATATTAAATATGTTGAAGACACATAAACATGTAATATCATTCCCTATAAATCTAGGTGCATTGAAAAAAAATTAATAGGGAACTTCATGGGGACTACACCTACTGTGTGGGACACACCACCATCCCCATTTTAAGTTCTTTCATTGTAAGGGATCAAGTTTCCCCATCTTCCCATTGTGGATAAGATTTACACATCTTCCATTGTGGATCAATCTCTTTGACTTTATTACCATAATAATATAATGAGATATAACTCTTTACCCAATGCATTGGAGGTAGATATAGGTCCCACACTTCTTATAATGAAATCCATACATATGTTTTCCATAAGAACATAAATCATTCATAATTTTATAATCCATGGAATGAAATGGTTTTCATAAACATCATTCAATCATGACATAACCCATGGAAATAAATGGGTTTCATAAGTATCATTTAATAATAAATATAAAACATTATTTGGAAGAATAAAAATAGAATCACTGAATCATATCTATAGTAAAACAAAAGTAACATCAAATAATGTGATCTTAGATGAAAAATAATTTTTAAGAATCACATTAAAATAATTCTCCTTTTTTATTTAAAAAAATTATTCTCTTAAAATGACGTTTAATTTTAGAAGAAAAATTTTTATTTAAACAAAACCAAGGATTCATGTAATGGAAACTTCAAATAATTAAGGAGTTATAATGGTGGAAAAAAATTCATCCTGTATAAGTTAAAAACCATTCATTTCCTACTTTGTAGTAAAAGTCCAAAATGGGTAAAATTGAATTTGAAATTCCATAAGTGAAAATTAAAAATATTTTTGAAATCATTTTCCGAAATCACGGACATGGAATATAAATATTCCTTAATATATACTTAGAACAAAACAAACGGAAATATTACTAAGATTATGAAGTAAATACTCATTATATTATAAACAGTAGAATCGTATGCCCTGTCAAATAAATAAAATTATATGGACATTAAAATACCCTAACATTCTATTTAAAACTCATAAAATACATTCATGGTAAGTATGTACATCACATATAAGAAACATTTATCATATAAATCATACATCCCACAAAAATAAAAGTGATACATTAATCCCTTAATATATATCTTAACTCTAGTAATATACATTCTAATAAACTATATAATAAATATAATTTTATTATAAAACTAAAAAATAACAACATTAATTTATAAAATACCATATACGATTAACTTATGACTTTATATTTCTCTCTTATTAACAATTCTATGTTAAAGTTATGTTTCAGGTAATAATTACATTGTTTTTCATACCTGTTTTGAATTTTTCTCCTTCATCCTATTACATAGATAATGATTTAATCATATACAGAATTATAAACATTATATATTTATATATATCTATATATATTCCTTATATATGTAATAATTTTTATTCATAAAAGTTAAAGGTATAAAATAAAATAAATCGTTCATGGAGGCAGTGGGCCATAAATATGCATGATAGTGGTTTTCATTTTCTTTTTATATTAAAAGAATGCAAATAATATGATATATTGTTATTAAAGAATTTTTCTTAAGTTTTTTATATTTTATATATTCACAAAATTAGTCCTTAGTACATTCCAAATGAAATATAGATGAAAAATGAATCATGTCACTTCATGGAGATGGTATTTCATTCATACGCATGACTGACATTACCAAATTCCCAAAAGATATGTTTGTAAAAAGGTATATATGATATTATCATTAAATAAGAATAATTTTTTCATAAATATCATATATAAGCCTGAAAACACTCATAACACCCACTCATAAAATATGTTGATGGAAAATTAATTGTATCTCTATGTGGAGACGGTAAGTCATAAGTACGCACAAGCGATACATTAACTTCTTGTTTGATGGGAAAGGGGATATATAATGGAATGTTAATAATAATAATAAAATTTCATAATATTTAGTGTTATGAATTTATTATTTTTATTATATATATCCTTGAATTATGGGAGGTATAAAAGAGTATGAAAAGTTATTGGTTAGGGTGATTACCTCTTCTTTGAAAGATTCCTTTATATCTCCTCTAAAAGACTCTAGAGTGGGTCACTTGGGAAGACCATAAACTATATAATGTGGATAGGGAAGTGTAAAAGATAATTTGAAAGGTTTTTTTGAGCTATAATACTCCAAGTAATAAAATGAGATGAGGTAGGACGTTTCCATTTATAATTAAGGTAAGGGGATCTTTTGGAATCTCAAAAATATTAATTTATAAAAAATTAAATCTCAATCCAAATAACTAAAAAAATAAAATTTATTATAATATAATATATTATTGGGTTTTAATCTCATAAATAAATATATTTTATGCAAGTTTTGGTATTATTTTAAACCATATCATTTTTCATAATCTTTAATTAAACTATTTTAATTTTTACTAATGTAGAAAAAATTTCTATATTAAAAGGTTGTCACTTTTAATTATATGATGTTAATTAAATAATAAATGACTTATTATTAAAATTATATACCATATTATAATTTTTTAATTTTTAAATATGTTTAGTTATTTTTAAATAATTTATTAAATTATTATTGTCATAAGTGTCAATTTTGACACAATTCATTACATTGATTTTAAAAAATAAATATAACAATATAATTTGAAAAACAATTATTTTAATACACCCTTAAAATAAAAAATTCACCCACAAAATTCATGGATCACCTTTTCAAATTATTTTCTATTTATTATTTTTAATATCATTTAATTGATTGTTTTATTAATTTAATAATTACGCCATCGTCATTTTCAAATTAATTATGAGAATAATTTCTTTAAAATAATTTTAAAATAAATTTATATGATTTATATAAACATTTCATATTTCATATGAATATATATATTCGATCATATCTTCTATTCATCCCCATATTAAAAATATTGTACTTATTTAAAGTAAGAGTGTGACATTTTTTCTCTCTCTTTGATTTTAATCATATTTAAATAATTTTTAGGGAAAAGTGTCCATTAAATAATTAAATTTCTAATAATTAGGTGATATAGGAAAAATAAACTTGAAAATAATATTTTGTAAATTTTCATGGTAGTTTTGTATTATTTATAATATTATTTTTACCATTAATTACCTGATTTTACCCTTAACCGTGGTGATAAAAATTACCAGTTAATATTCATATTGTGCACAAATAAAAGGGATCTAATTAATAAAATTTGAACTTTTGATTAATAATATGGAATCCATTTTTCACAATTCAAAATTCATAGTTGTATAAAATTATCTTAAAATAAATCCCATTGAATGAAATAGAAAACGTGTTTTTATAGTGAAAATGTCCAAAAGATTGAATAGTTTTTTTATCCAAATTCAATGTGAAATTTTGTCCAATTACCATAATTGGATAAAATTATAAAAAATTTATCTAATTATATTTTAAAACCAATCAAATATATAATTTAACACTATGAATTATTTTTAGGAAAAAGTTGTTTTCAATTAAAATTTGGTATATTTCACTTTTTATCAAAATATAAAACTTATCCAAAAAATACCAAAAATTAAACCAAATTAAATTTTGATATCCTAATTTCAAATAATAATTTTATTTTTTCAAATATAATTTATTAATGGTTCAAAAATATTTTTAAAACAATTTTTCCATCAAAAGGTGGAAAAACTGTCTATTTAGAAAAATACTTCTTTTATTCATAAAATTTGATTTGATCTTATATCAAATCTAGAAAAAACATAAGGTGAATGTTAAACATTAGATTGAATATTACATATATATATATATATTTAATATAGTTTAACAAGATCTATTTGTTTATTTATTAGTATAGAATACACTTATACACATTTAAATAATTTTCCTGAAGAACAATTCCTTTTATTTTAAAAAGGGTTTTACATTAATTTATAATTAATTAGTTAAATAATTATGTGTATACCATAGTTTCTTAATTCATTTAATCATGTTAATACTTACCATTCTAATGGATATGTTATAATTTTCTTGTTTAAATAAGTATAATAATAAAATTATGGTTCCTAGAAACTAAGTGTTTCATGTAAAGAAAGCTAAGTCGATGTTTCATGTAGTACAAGACTAACTTGGTGTATCATACAACAAAATACATCTAGGAAATTTAATTTATTCTAAATAAAAGGATCATAAAAACTTATATTGTTATATTATACCCCACCTAAGATTAATTACTCCCTCTAAATTCATTATTCTAAAAAATGAGGATTCTTCATCCTCATCTTATCGTAAAGTTCCCACGTAGCTACCTATAACTAGTGGTTTCTCCACAAAACTCTGACCAGGTTAGTAGTCTAGTTTCGTAGAACATTATATGTATAATCCATAATTTCAATTGGTTATTCCTCATAAGAAATATCATGATATAATGGTATTACCTATAATTTCAATTCATGTAAAGGGTTAGGTATAAAATTTCTCATGAGAGATACATGGAACACATCATGGACTTGACATAGATTTATAGGAAGTTCCAAGTGATATAATACCATATTGATTCAATCATGAATCCCAAAGGGATTGATATACCTAGGTCAAATTTTCCCTTTCCTCTCAAACCTCATAACCTACTTCCATGTATAAATTCATAGAAACACCTTCTCACCAACATAAAATTCTAGATCTTGTTTTCAGTTATCAACATAAATTTTATACCTAATTTGTACTAACTTTATGTGATGTTTAATGATTCTATCCTTATCATTCATCCCGTAAAAATCTCAGGTCCCAATATCTTTCACCCTCCAACTTCATCCCATCACATTAGAACTCTACATTTCTTCCCATATAGGGATTTATAAGGATCCCTCAATATTTTTGAGTGAAAGATATTATTGTAGGAAAAAAAACTGGAGTAAGATGTTAATCCAAACCACCTTTGAAATCCAGAGAATAAGTTCTGAACATATCATTTAGGGTTTAAATTTTTTTTCAAACTGACCATCTATCTAATGATGATAAGTAGTTTGGAAACTTAATTATGTATCATGTATTTGCTGAGGACTTCACCAAACTTTTGTGGTAAACCTTGGGTACATGTTAGATATAGTAGAATGTGGCACTCCATGCAACCTTACCACTTTCTTAATGTATATCCTATAAATTTGATCCATAGAGATGTCTTCTCTGATACCAATGAATTGTGTTGACATAGTGATTCAATTGAATACCACCTATATAGTATTGAAGCCTTTATATTTTTTGGGAGTCTAAGGATAAAATCCATAGTGATGTTCTTGAATTTCCATTTTTGGTATGAGTAATGGATGAAACTTCCCCTTATATTTCTCTCTTTCAGACTTATATTTCTAGAATACCAATAACCAAGATAAAAACTCAAAGATATATTTCTTCATGCCATCCCTTTAGAAGTTTTCCTTCAAATATCTTTAAATTTTTGTACTTATATAATGAATAGAGAATGAAGAAATAAGAACATCCCCTAATAGATCCATCTTTTAATCTGAAATGGACGAAACCCATACATGGTTCCTGAACTTTATCATTCCATCCTGATCATGGTTAAACATTTGAATATTTCTAACCTTATTTTACATATCTAAATATTTTTCCATCACCTCTTTAATATTCACTAGTATGGAGGGTTGCACATTCAATTAATCATGATAATATTTTTCTCCTTACATTAATATTTCCAGATCCATCCTTTAAAAATCAATAAATATATAATCTTTTGTGATCTTGTCATGGATATTCTATCATGATCCTTTTGAATAAAATCATCGACCACCTTATTCTCTTTCCTAGGGTGATAATTTATTAATCATCCATAATAATATATCAGCTCAAACCAACTCCTATGGTGCATGTTAAACTCTTTTTATGTAAATATATATTTTAGACTTTTATGATTGGTATATATATCACACTTTTCCCCGTAGAGATAATTCCTCTTTACCTTTAATAAAAAAAATTATAAGGCTCACTCAAAATCATTACTTAATTAATTTTTATCATGATTTTTCAATTTTTGTGAGGTATAAGCGATAACCATGTTATTCTGCATAAGGAAACATCACAATCCATTATTTTATGTAGCACCAAATATTGAAACCTTTCCCCATTATAGAGAAATGTTAGCACATATACATTAACCAATATTTTCTTTAGTTCCTTGAAATTTTCCTTACATTCATATTTCTAGAAGAACTTGGCACCCTTCTATGTTAACTTGGTTAGAGGAATAGATATTCATAAGAAATTATCCACAAACCGTCGATAATATCCTACTAAAATAAAACAATTATGGATCTTATCCATTGTGGGTGGTCTATTCTAGGATTTAATAGCCCCCTTATTTGATGAATCTACTGATATACCATCTCTTGAGATTATGAGACATAAAAATGAATCCTTTTGTATCAAAAATTCACACTTTCAAAATTTTTCATATAGTTTCTTCTTTCTTAGTCTCTTTATAACACATATCAAGTTGTCTTCATGCCTTCCTTTATCTTTTAACAGATAAAAATATCATCTATAAATACTACCACAAACTGATTAAGGTAATCTGTAAAAATCTATCAATCAAATATATGAAAATATAAGGGAATTATTAAGACCAAAATGCATCACTATATATTCATATTTTTCGTACCTTTTGTGAAATTCCATCATGATATATCCTCCTTATTGACCCTCAATTAATGATATCATAGACAAAGGTCAATCCTGGAAAAGTATTCAACTTAGTGTAGCTTATCAAAAAAATCGTCAATATGGGGAACATGATATTTTTTTCTCGATTGAGATCTTGTTCAACTCCAAATAATCAATGCATAGTCACATTGATCCATCTTTCTTCTTTAAAAAATGAACTTGTTCACCCCAAGGTGACACATTTGGCTGAATGTATCCCATATCAAAGCTCTATTGAAGTTTCTTCTTCAATTCTTACAAATAAATCGGGGCCATTCTATAGGGATTCTATGAAATTTGGGTAGAACTAGGTATGAGTTCTCTCAAAAAGTCAACTTTAGGTTTTTGTGGAATACTAGGAAAATATTTTAGAAAGACATCCACAAATTCAGGAAAAATTTACTTGTCACTGATGTCAAATCTCTCCCTAACCATTTTATATAAACATCCCTTCTACATGGGAGTTAATATCAATATACATGATTTAATCTCCATATGAATTTCATACTTATCGTCACATAGATAGATGGTCATTGGTTGGTTTGAAACATAAAATATAACTTACCATCCTTGAAAATTAATGTAATATTTATACAGACAAATACAACCAATTCCTAAGATGATATAAAATTAAACCATATAAATAATGAAAATATTTTCAAGAAACACATTCCCTCAAACTTCAAATAGTTATAAATAACAGAATTGAGATGTAATCATCATACTATTAGGGGTTTTAACTTATAATTCCACATATAATCATTTGGATGGAATCATGACACCCTTATAAAATTCTTTAGATATGAAATACATGGTAGATCCAGAATCAAATAATACATTTGCATCTCCTGATTGTATGTTAATTGTACATTTCACCACATCGTTATCACAACACATATAAAAAAAATTGATCACATGATGTTTCCTCTTGTACCTTCTATTAAGATATTGCTGATGCCAATCATCATCCCCCACCCTTGGGTTTGGGAACTGGTATTCATAGTTCCCATTCTCCTTATATTTGAAACACTACAGTGTGAGAGGTTCATTTACTTGGAATTTTCTTTTATTTATATCATTGTACAACTTATTCCCTTCATTTCATCAGTCAGTTGCACAATGGTCATCCCTTCCACACATAAATCATTTATTTGACCCCATAAGAGAATTTCCTCAATACATAGAGCGTGTATGAAGGCTTGGCTTATTTTCCAAAAGGTTTTATATTTTTCCTTGAACTCCATCTTCCTATCCTAGTTAATACCATGATATCGATATGTACCTCCAACCTCCATTTCCACCATGATTAAAAAATGACCAATATCTTCATAACTACTAAATTATCTAATGGATAACTCCCTTTTGAGACTTGGTTTTAACCCACTGAAAAATCAATCAACCATAATTTCTAGTTGGATGATAATTCCAGAAGAATACCTCTCAAGTATTATAAAATTAGTCTCATAGTTACTGAAGAATTCATCATAATGTTTCTTCAATTCAAGGAACTCCTTTTTCATATTCATTTTAAGAACATGAGGAAATTACTTATCTAATAATATGTTCTTGAACTCTCTCAATCTATGGATTATATATCAATATACTACATTATATTCAATATTTGAGTCCACCACCAACCTACTTCACCATCTAATCAATAAAAAGACAGAATGAATTTATCATGTTCTGAACAGTTTAGAATGGATAATATCATTTTAGTGGTAAAAATCCATTATTTTGAAACAATCAAATCAGAAGGCCCATGGAAATATGATGGGTTTGGCATTATGGAGGACCTAACATATTGTTTTTCCTCCTTTTAAAATTTGTAATTCCAACATGATTCATAGCTTGAGAAATTTGGGTGAACATAGCAACATGATTTTCACTTCATCTGTCATAGAACTCGATTTATTAGGAGGACATTGGTTTTATTTTCTATCGAAATTAATATTAAAGTGGTTAATTTTTGTTCCAACCATTGAATAAAAACAAAAAACATAGTTTAATAAATAGTTTTCATAGTGAATAACCACATAATCTGGAAAACCACTTATATTATGTCTAAATTATGACATATTATTTAAACTATGACACCTTAGGATTATCCTTATAGAAATTCCAAGAAATATCATTAGAAATATATTTAAAGATCTCACCAAAGTTTTCTCATCCCAATGTCCAAAGGATAACTAAAATATTTCTCTAATACCAACTATAACTTCCCTCAATTTTCATTCATTAACATTTCATCATTTTTTTCAAACACTTAACAAATTTCATAAATAGGTTCTTAATGACTGTATTATTTTAATGTCTTTAGAAACAGGGAAACAAAAACACATGAAAAAAAGTGAGCTAAATTATATCCCAATAAATTCTCCATGACTAATACCCTTCTTAGACACATCGTGTATAATACATATCTTTATAAACTGGGGAAATTAAACATAAAATGGGGTGATCTTAGATGCTTAGTAAGGGTAAATAAGGGAAATATGTAAGAATATTATGATCATAAGGGTATGAGAACAGGATAATTAAAATTGAATATCATACCATTCATGTCAAAGATCATATACATGAGTCATGGAAAAAATATTTTCAGTTTATAAGACATGAATAATAAGGGAATCAATAAAATCATCCATGAAAGCATTACATGGAATAAGACTTGAAAATTATTGCAGACACATAAACATGTCATAGAATTCCCTATAAGTCAAGGAGAATTGCCAAAACATAACAAGGAACTTCATGGAAACTAAACCTACTTGGTGGGATACACCACCATCCCTAGTCACAGTCATTTCCTTGTAAGGGATTAGGACTCTCCATCTTCCATAGTGGATCAATCTCGTCGACTTGATTCTCATCATTATCTCATGATATAAAAATATTTACCCAATTCAATAAAGGGAGATATAAGTCCCACCTATAAAATAATGAAAACCATACATATGTGTTCCACAATAACATAAATCATTCATCATATCATAACCCAAGGAATAAAATGGGTTTCATAAATATCATTCAATCATAACATAACCCATGGAAAAGAAATGGGTTTCATAAATATAATTTCATCATAAAAATAAACCCTTATTAAGATGAATATGAATGATATAATTGAATAATATCCTCAGTAAAACAAAAGTTACATCAAACAATTTTTTAATATATGGAAAATAATATTGATAGATCACATGAATACAATTCTTGTGGAAAATATCCTATATTCTTCAAAAACATTTTCTTTTCTTAAAATGACGTGAAATTTTAAAAGAAAAAATATTCTTTTAAAATATCCATAGAATATTGTAAAGGAAACTTCAAATAAATAAGGAAACATGATGATGGAAAAAAATTTCATGTTGAATAATTTTAAGAAAAACCTTATTTTTGTACTTTTTCTAGAAAAGTCAAAGAGTATCTTATTTGGAAAATGAGAAAAAATGATTCCTTTTAAACTGTGTAGTAAGAATTAAAAAATGGGCAAAAATGAAATTAAAAATTCATAGGAGAGTAGTAAAAACATTATTGAAAATATTTTAAGAATACATGGACATAGAAGATAAATACTCTCCAATAGAGACTTAAAATGAAACAATCCCAAATATTGATGAGATTTTGAAATAAATATTTATTACATTATAATAAATAGAATCGTATACCCTGTGAAATAAATAAATTTAAATCGTTATTAAAATAACATAATAGTATAGGTAATAAACATAAAATATTTTCATTGGTATTATATATACCACGTAGAAAAAACAAGTATTGTATAAGGTGTGTGTCCCATAGAAATAAAAGTGAGGCAAAAATCCCTTACCCTATATATTTAATCTCTTAATAGTCATTCAAAACTCCAATATAATAAATATAAGTTTATTATAAATGTACCACATAACCATATTCATTTATATAATATCATAGAGTATTTACTTATGAAATTATATTTCTCTCTTATTAACAATTCCATGTTAAAGTTATGTTTTAAGTAATAACTTATTTTTTTATACATGTTATGACTTGTTATCGTGGGTCCTATTACATAGATCATGATTTAATCATCTACAGAATGACAAAAATTATATGTATATATATATATTCAGAATATATTTATTAATGGTGATTCATAAAAGTTATAGGTAGAAAAAAAATGCATTGTTCATGGAGACGGTTGGTCGTACTTACACATGAACGTTATTTTGATTTTTTATCAAATTAAAATAAATAATATCACATTATATATTATCAATAAAGAATAATTTTTATGTTATATATATCATAGATATTAATGAAATTAATATTTATAACCATCCATGTGAAAAATCGATGAAAAACAAATCACATCGCATCGTGGAGATGGTAAGTTATTCGTATGCACGATCGATGTTATCATTTCCCAAAAAATTAGATAGTAAAAAGGTATATTTAATATTATCATAATATAATTATAATTATTTCATAAATATCATATATAAACATTAAACCCATCATAATTCCCACTCATAAAATATGGTTATGTAAAATGAATTGTATTTCTAATGAGAGATGGTAAGTTGTACGTACGTATGAGAAATACATTCACTTATTATTCAATAGGAAATGGGTTTTATAATGGTCTGTTCATAATAACAATAAAATTTTATCATATTCATTTAAATTTATTTTTTATTTTATTATATATATCACAGATTTAGACAAGGTGTAAAAGAGTAAAAAAGAAGAGTGATCGGTTAGAGGGATTACCTATTCTTCGAAATGGCTCCTTTAGATCTTTTCTAAAGGACTATTGAGTCAGTCCTTTGGGAATACCATCACTACTAGAATGTGTATAGGAAAGTTTAGAAGATATTTTTGTAGATATTTGTTGAGATATAAGACTAAATTTAATGAAATGATATGAGGTAGGAGGTGTCCTTTTATAATGAATGTGAGAGATACTTTTGGAATCTCTAAAAATATTAATTTATAAAAAAATTAAATATTAATAAATTACCACCTAAATGAAATTTATTCAAATATAATATGATATAGGTTTGTGATCTCATCATTCAATAGATTTTATACATGTTTTGGTATTGTTTTTAACCTTATAATTTTGATTAACCCACAGTTAACCAATTGATATTTTAACTAAGGTAGCAAATTATTCTATATCAAAATATTATAATTTTTAATTAGGTTTTGTTAATTAAATCATAAATGAATGATTAATAAAATTTTAGACCATATTATTACTTATTAGTATTTTTAAAGTAGTTTTATTCTTTTTTAAAAATTTAATAAAATATTATTTTCATAAAATATCATAAGTGTCAATTTTGACATTATTCATTACTTTGACTTTACAAAAATAAATGTAATAATATAACTTCAGAAAAACTAATTTAATACACCAATAATATGTAATATTGACATATAAAAGTTTTGAATCGCCATAATTAAGTTAAATTATATTTATTTCAATATTTCTAATATCATTTAATTAAATTTTACATTAATTGAATAAATGACGCTTCATCATTTTGTAATTACTTATGATTATTATTTCTTTACTAAAATTTAAAAAAAAGTGATGTAGATAAACATTTTAAATTTAACAGGAATATATATATTCAATAAAATATTCTATTTACCCCCATATTAAAAATATTTTACTTATTAAAAGTAACATTGTGAAATTTTTTCACTCTCTTTGATTATAACCATATCTAAATCAGTTTCATAGGAAAGTGTCCATTAAATATTTAAATTTGTAAAACTTAGATGATATGGGTATAATTAACTTCATATAATAATATTTCATAATGTTTTATCATAGTTTTATAATATTTATAATATTATTATTACTATTAATTTTCTGATTTTACCCTTAACCACGGTAATACAAATGACCAAAGTTACTATTCATATTATCCAAAAAATAAAAGGGACCTAGTTACTAAATTTGGACCCTATAAATAAAAATATGGAATCCATTTTTTAAAATTCAGAATACATAATTTGAAAAAATTCATTTAAAGTTAATCTTGTTGATGAAATGAGAAAATGAGTTTTTTAAGTGAAAACGTCAAAAAGATTGAATTTTCTTTATATCCAAATTAAACATAAAACTGATTCCAATGTCCTATATTAAATTAAATGAAATTTTTTTTTAATTATACTTTTAAAAAAATAAAATATATAATTAAATATTATAAATTATTTTGATGAAAATAGAGTTTTCAATTAAAATTCACTATTTTTCACTATTCATCAAAATATGGAACTTATAAGAAAAATACATAAAATTCAACCAAATTAAATTTTTATATCCCAATTTCTAAGAAGAAATTAGTTTTTTCAAATAAAATTTATAAAAGTTTTAAAAACTATATTTAAAAAAAGTTCACCATCAAAATGTAGCAAAACTACCTTTTTAGAAATATACATTATTTATATGTTAAATTAGATTTGTTCATATATCATGTATAGAAAACACATAAGTTGAATTTTAAAAATTATTTTTAATATTATATATATATATATATCATAAATATAATTCAACAATGTTGATTTGTTTATTTAATATTATTAAACACGCATCTGCACATTTAAATTATTTCTCAAAGATACAATTCACTTTTATATTAAAAGGGTCTTATATTCAATTTTTCATGTTTATACCATCCATTATAATGGATAGGTTTTATATTTATTTTTTATATACGTATAATAATAAAATAAAGTTTCTTATAAACATTGTGATGTGTGTAAATCAAGCTAAGCTGGTGTTGTGTGTAGCACAAGCTTAACATGATATAGTGTATAACACAAGAAATCAATAAAATTTAATTTATTGGAAAAAAATGGTTCATAAAAACTTAGTTTTCTACAAATATCAACATTATTACCTATCAAATTTAGTTTGATAAGTTGTTTCATGTCTTTCAAAATTTTAGAAAAATTTTTTCAATTCAAGGAAAATTCAATGTTGTGTTTCCATAAATACAAAGATTCAAAGAAGAAAAAAGTCTCTAAAATTGCTATTATAAATGTATATTCCATGTTTGGAAAGAAAATTTTCATATCACTAGAAGAATGTATTATCAACTCTCTCTCTCTCTCTCTTTCTCAATGGATTTCCAAGCTGACTGTTGTAATTATCTTGTATGATAAACTTCAAAATTAAAATAAGTAATATAAATAGAAGAGTTATAGGCTTTATAATGAATATGGAACACAAAAAAACACATATGTTTACGCTTGGTCAGAAAAACAAAAACACCATATAGTCTATATATAGACAGCTTTTAACTATTTTTTAATAATAGTGATTGTAAGTTAATCTTTTTCATCTAAAGATAAACCATAGAAGTATCTTTAAGACTATCATCCTCTCAGGATGAATCATCATATGATTTCAATTACTTCTTACAACTTTGTGTCTAAAAGTATCTCCAAATACCCTTTTATCCATTTTTCTTGATATTTAATGTAAGAGTTTTTATTAATATTGTGGGTAAGACTTGTGAATAGAGAGTCTATTTGAAAGCTATTTTACCTTTGTAATAAGTGACATCTTCTGGTATATAGCTGGGAGCCCACAGTAAAAGTGTTTATTATGTTAAAATTACCAAACTCATAAAGTTGAGTGTTAGTGGAGTGGACTGTGAGATTTTTGTTCCCTAAACCACTATAAATCTATTTGTTCAATTTATTTTATGTGTGCTTTCTTATTTACACTAAATATATTTTTGAGTAAAGATTTGAACTCACAAACATTGAAGACGGTGGTCTAATGTCCATGAAAATTTTAGGATCTCAATTCACCCCCCTCGAGTTCTTCAACTAGTCATCATCTAGGAAAATATTTAGTATTAGATATCATGAATCTTGAATTCATGATTGTGAAAAGTTAAACTCAAAAGATATATTAAAATGGATTTTATGGATAATAACTAAGAAGGTGTGTCAATTCGTAGTGATCCATACTTAAATAGTGACAACTATGGTTTCTTTAAATCTCTCAAGATCATATATCTTAAAAATAATTTTTTTCAAGTTTATCTCAAGGAATTTAAGCACTATAAAATTCTTAATAGAAACATGAAAACCAAGATGTTACATCTAAAGAAAATTATGATCCAAACACCGAAGATATTAATGTTATCGTCTTTGTGTTAGGACCATATGAGTTTAACAGGATCTCCCAATGTCAAACAACACATGAAATGTGGACCACTATAGCAGTTCCATGTAAAGTTACACAAAATTTGAAATCTCTTAAATGTGATATGACTAAGATTATGTTCAAAAACATAAAAAAGGATGAAGGATATAGTATCACTCAACTAAATAGAAGACTCCCTGAAATTTTGAACAACATTTATTCTCAAGTAGTTCCTATCACTGATCCGGATCACGCGTTGAATGCTTTCAAAGTATTGAAACCTAATTGGAGTGTAATATCTATTGATATAAGACTATATTTATAAGTCAAAATTTTCAAGATAAAACTTCTCATTGGAAATCTCATAATGTATAAATTTGAAATGGAAGATGATTTTGGTGAAAATAAGATGATCTAGAAAGAAAATTTTCCCTTTAATGTTTCCACTTCTAAATATAGTAAGAAAATAAAAAACATAAAATTATCAAAAACATATGATGATTTGTCAGGAAATTATAGATAAAATGATGATTTTTCTTAGATTTCATAAGAATTAAATAAATTCTACAACAAGAGAAGAGGTTTCATAAGACCTTTCCACAAGTACAAGGTGAAAAAAAGAAAGGGTTAAGGTGATATAAATTAAAAAAAGATATCACACGTCAATGCCAATTTTCTACATTTTAAAGATGATAAAAAACCAAAAAAAGTGATAATTCAATAAATTTATTTATAAGAATAAATCTATGTAATATATGAAGTACTTATATAATGATTCTGAATTTTCTATATAATTCATATCATAAGAATTAAAATTTGATGATATTAGTTAGAAGGCCAACATATGTTTTCTAGAATAATCAGATGTGGTGCATTTTTTTACTCTTCTAGGCATGATTACAAATCAAAAAATGAAAATAGATCATATGAAGAATTAAATGATTATTTAGCCATTTTGGAAACCAAGTAATAAATCTAAAAAAATTAAAATAAAACACATATAAAATCTTAATAAAATTTTCAGTGAAGTGGATAACATGAAAAATAGATTTTATATTTTAAAAAAATAATTTGAAAAATATACTACCTCAAATACTGAACAATCCAAGACAATTAATAGCCTACATAAGGAGGTCCAGAACAAAAAAAAAGTTTTTGCAATTGTTTTTACTAAATGGGAAGATTATTTAAACAAAATCCCCAATTAGTATCAAAATAGAGAATAAAAATTTTAAATTATAGGCCAAGGTGAATGGTCTATATTTTATGGAAAACATTTTTGACCTTATTTTAAAATTAAATACCATTCCAATGTTATATGATTTAATTTTGGATAAGTTGGACACTTGAAAACATTTTTATTAAAAAAATATCATGTTTTTGGAATAAAAATTCCTCTTATTTGAAAAGATTTTCTAAAATAAGATGCAAACTTCACTGGAAAAAAATTTGGATTCCTAGATATCTTATAGCTTAAATTTCCTAAACAGAAAAATTTTAGGTACCAAAAAACTTTTTTTTTGATTTGTCATTGTATGGAACACACCATGTGAATAGAAATGAAAATTTTTTTATGGATAATGGTTGTTCAAGACATATTATTCATCATTCCTCTAATTTCGACTCACTTTCCAAAATTTATGGATGTTATGTCACTTTTTATGACAATCCAAAAGGAAATATAATTAGTATTGTATCATTTATAAATCCTTAGTAAATTATTATCAACAGAGTTATTTATGCTGATGGCCTGAAGAACAACCAAATAAGTATTTATCAACCTTGTGAAGATGGGTATTCTGTTAATTTTTCTAACAATTCCTTTTTAGTTCTCAAATATAGATTTCTCAAGTTTAAATAACTTAGAAGATATGATGTTTACACACTAGATCTTGGTTCTTTTCATAGACAGAATTTAATTTTTTAAAATACAGAAATTGATGAATTAGGTATTTGGAATAAAAGTCTTAGAAATTGTAATTTTCATTCCTTGAACATTTTTTCATAAGAAACATTTAATTTCTGACCTCCCTAACCTCAAATTGGACATAAAAACGTTGTGTGATGCATAAAAAATAGAAAAACAACCCAAGTCATATTTTAAACCAGTTAAAAAGTTTGTTACATATAAACCTCTTGAGCGTAACCATATGGATCTTTTCAGACCTGCTGGAACTTTAATTCATGTTTAAAAATCATTTCAATATGTGTTAGTTGATTATTTTTTTATATTTACATTTTTTTACTTTTTAGTACTCAAAATTGAAGCATGTTATTTTTTTATTTATTTCCATAAACTTTAGAAAATTGAAAAGGATACTAAAATTGTGTCCTTGAGAAGTGATCATGGAGATGAATTTGAGAATCATTGATTTAACTCTTATAAATCTAATAATGGAATTAAACACAAATTCTCTAACCCTAGGACACCTTAACTTAATGGTGTTTTTCAAAGGAGGAATAAGACTTTAAAAGAAATTTCTAGGAACATATTATGTGAATATAATATAACCACTCATTTCTAGGTTGATCTTGTCAGCACAACATGTTATGTCATTAAAAAGTTATAATAACACTGATTTTAAAGAAAAAAACCAAGGATTTCTGGATTAATAGAAAAGAAAAGGAAGGATAGTTCAATGTATTTTGTTGAATGTTTTATATCTTAAACACCAAGGATAATAATAACATTTTTGATCCCAAGGATGATGAAGGTATCTTCTTAGTTTAATCTACTAATTTCAAGTCTTATATAGATTTCTATAAAAGGATTACAGTTATTAAAGAATCAACTCTTGTAAAGTTTTATGAAAGTGATCCTTTTGATCACTAAATGATTCAATCTAATGATCAATGTGATTACCTCAATTATATGAGACATGAATGTCTTTGATAATAACAATGGTAAGTATTTGGAACTTGAATGATTTAAATCTAATCTAGCAAGGGATGATACTACAGATCCAATAAGTTTTTTTCCTATAATACCTAAAAATATTAAAAATAATCCTCTAGAAATAGTTAAAGTAAAATTGGATGTTGGGGTATGAAATAGAATAAAAATGGAAAATATAGTTGAATTATTCGTCTTTCTATCTCTACTATAACATAAATATATAAAATAAGCATTATTAGATGAAATTTGGTTCTTAGACATGAAAGAAAAGATAAATCAGTTTTAAAAAATAAAGTGTGGAAATTTTTTGAAAACCCCTCAAACAATCCTATAATTGGAAAAAATGGGGTTTTAGAAACAAAAAATATGATCACAGTGTAATAAGTAGAAATATAGATATATTAGTGGTAAAAGGATGAAATAAAGAAGAAGGAATATATTATGAATAAACTTTTTCTCCAGTAGATTGATTGGAAGCTATTATAATTCTTTTAGCATTTTCATCATATATAAATTTTAAATTATATCATATGGATGTTAAATCTTATTTTCTAAATTATTTTCTAATTGATTTTGTTTATGTCCAAAAAAATTCCTAGTTTCAAAGATCCTTAGTTTCAAAATTATATTTTTAATCATACCAAATCTTTATATAGCCTTTAACAATATCTAAAGGCATGGTATGAGATATTAATCTCTTTTCTTTTATCAAATGGTTTTATAGTAGGAATGAAAGACCCTAAATTGTTCAAGAAAACATCATCCTATGAAATTTTTTATTATAAATATATGTATATGGTTTTATTTTAGGACAAACAAAGAAAAAATTGTGAAATTATTTTTTAAAACATATGAAAAATTAACTTTAAAAGAGTATGATAGGTGAGTTAAACGACATTCAAGGATTTTAAATTTACCAAACATATTTTGGAAATGTTTTATATCAAATAAAATTCATACCTAATTTACTTAATAACTTTGGACTTCAATGTGTTAGGACTTACTCAACTCCTATGAGATCCAATATTAAACTTTATTTGGATGAAACTAGAAAACTAGTTGACAACAATTTTTATTTAGGAATAATTGGAAAATTTTGTATCTCAATACAAGTATCCCTCACAGTATGTTTTCTATATGTATTTTTTCACTATTTCAATCTAATCTAAAATAATATAATTTAAATGATTACAAATGTATTTTATGGTATTTAAAATAAATGGTTTGTGTATTTTGAGGTTCCCACTTACCCTTAAAGTTGTTTATTCAGAAAATGAAAAAAAGGGATTTGAGGAAAAAAAATGGTGTGTCTTTCTCTTATTTTTAAAAAAATAACTTTTGATTCAAATTTTAATTCATATTAATATAATGATATTTTTATTTATATATTCAATAAAGAAGTACCTTAGTAACCTATCACTTCCTTGGTAAATCCCAAGTATGTTGGTAGAAAAAGAAACAACACTCTCATGCACTATTAATTACCAAAACTGAATATATTACAGTAGGAATTTTTTCTTTACAAGTGTTATAGATAAAACACACTCTCAGGTACTTTGGATTTAATTTTAATTGTGTCATAATCAAATGCGATAACACAAGTTCCATCAATATTTCAAAGAATCCAACAAACCATTCAAGAACATATCACATTGATTTGAGACATCATTTATTAATACAACATTAACAAAATAATCACAACTCCTTAGAGTTTTTTTCCATATATATTAAATTAGTAGATATTTTTAATAAACATTTATATGATAAAAAAATTTATTTTATTAGATATAAATTATGTTTATTTCATTTTACATAAATGTTATATTTCTCTACTCTCTTTTACAAAATAATATGTTTATATAATTGCATGTATTTTACTTAATCATTTTGTTTTATTTGATATATATAGATATCTTATTAACTGAAAAATCATATTAGTATTCCATGTCCCCTATATTTTGTAATGATTCCTCTTCACATCACTGTGTGACCCCTTTATTAACATAAAATGAAAAATATAGAGATAATGTATCAAATCTATATGAAAAAACTTTTTTTAAACTCTTGAGACCTTATCCTTCCCCACAATGAACCCTTATTACCTAAAACATTAAATACTCTCTACTTCATTGAGAATAGATAAGACTAAAAAACCAATAGAACATCCACGATAGGTAAAATCATCAAATAACAACGAGAAACATTCTGAGTGGACAAGTAATAGAATTTTCATAGAAATATGTAATAGATATGCTACTAAATAAGTTTATAAATTGATAAGTATGGGAGTACTTGTTTGATGAAATATTAACCAAGTTTTTTTATAATTATTTCAATTCTTTTTAGGAAATAGGAGTCTTTGATTTTGGTGATAAAGAGGATCTTTTCAATGCAATTGTTAACCAAAAACACCATTTGGTAACTACATTTTAAATATATGAGGCGCTCAAATGTTCTCACAAAAGTCATACAAACTATAGTATTGTATTTAGTGAGATAGAATAATTCATTCAACCTCAAACTGTAAAGACCTTATCTAGTTCTATGGTTTTTGAGATGAAATGTACCAAGGAACTAGAACCTGAAAGAAAAGTTCTTGGGAAGTTCATCCAGGATGCAATCGCTAAATGTAAAAGTGTGTTAAAGAAAGTTATTTTTTAATATATAAATTTATTATCCATATTCATGATAAAAAATATTTAAATGTAGTATGATATATCATGAGAACTATAAATCTTGTTCAGAATAGGTTAGTTAGTTTTTATCCCAATGGAAGGATATTAACTTTTGTTTTTTATAATGTTGGAGTTTTCCAAAATGATAGAACAACAACTTATTGATATGGTTTGAAAACATTTAGTGAAACTATTTTACGGAAAAGTGATTTCAATTGGAGTTTATTAAAAAAATGGTATTTTTAATTTATGAAGAATTCATTGAAATAGATCCTTTCCTGATTCAAGGGGAGACATCCCAAATTGTATTATCACATGGTATTGGAATTCCTTTTGAAATACCATTTTTATCTTACAAAGTGTGATGTATTCATTTTATTAGAAAGTTAATTTATCTTACACAAATAAAAGAGTATTTAATTCCTTCTCAGAATATAAATTATCTATGGTAAATGTTTATATTACAGAATAAAAGATTATCTTATGAGAATCAAAGATAATTTTATAATGATATGTATTTATCTTATGTTGAATGTTTATCTTATGTAGTATTGAGAACAACATATCTTATGAAGAAAGAATAAATTGATGTATATTAAAAAAATTGTAAAATATTATCTAATAAAATATAAGAAGAAGTTTTTTAGTCAAGTATTACATTTCAAAACCTTTTCTCATACATAAAAAATTCATCTATGAAACATGAATCTTAGTTTATCTTACACACAAAATACTAGAGGTATATTTTATCTTATGGAGTCTTTTTATAAGTGCACCTTACAAATAATCTTCTACCTGACACATAAATATCCTTACAACTACCTATCACATTTATTGTGATATGTTGATTCCTTCCTTTCGGTCTTTTATAAAAAAAAATTTAAATTTTAGAAACAATTTATGTCTTGTTTCCATAAATACAATGATTCAAAGAATAATAGTGTTTATATCATTATCGTGTATGATTCATATTACATACTTGGAAAGAACGGATGCATGTCATTAAAATTATATATTATCTACTCTCTCAATCTCTCTTTCTCTATTGATTATCAACTTGACCATTGTTATTATCTTGTATCCTTTTGTTCAAAAATTCAAATAAGGGAAATAAATAGTAGAGTTAGTGGTTGCATAATAAAGAGAGAACACAACAAGGAAAAGGAATATCTATGTGTTTACTCAGAAAAACAAAAACTCCATCTATTCTATATAGAAAATTTCAAACTATTTCTTAATAAAAATGGTTACAAATTTACCTATTCATTATAAAGATTTACCATAGTAGTATCTTGAATACTATCATCGTCTCATGATGCATCTTCATCTACTGTCAGTTGCTACTTTTAACTATCTGTTTCATAGTATCTCCAAAGACCCTTTTCTCACTTTTTCATTGATACTCGATGAAAGTTATTATATTAAGGATATGGATAATACTTATAAATGGAGATCCTAGTTGAAATATCTTGTACCTTTATAATAACTGACATCTTCTTGTACTTATCTAGGAGCCACCAGTAAAAGATTTTTTTCAGTGAAAATCACTAAACTCATATAGTTGAGTGTTGGTGGAGTGAACTAAGGTGTTTTTATTCCCCAAACCTCTATAAATACCTATTTTAAATTTCTTTTATATTTTAATTCTTATTTCCATTGCATATATACTTAAGTAATCATTTAAAATCACACACCATGAAGAGGTTGGTCTAATATGAAATAAAATTTAAATAACTCGATCCCCCACACCCTCTTGAGTTATTTATCTATTCATCATCTGGGACAATATAAAACATGTGATAAAATTAATTTTTGAGGTATTATCTACCATAACTTTTTCCTCACTCCATTATTTTACACTTTGTATCTACATTCAATGTGAGTCATGTGATTTATTAATATTAAGATGTTATATTTAGAAAAAATTCATTCCATTCACCTATAAAAGGATCTCACCTCTACCCCATTCATACAGTCATTATAAATAATTATTGAAAAATTCCTTACCCTATTATCCCAAATTTCATGATTAATTTATTACAGTGGCACTCTATACATGTGGTCTCATCCCAAGGGGGGGTAGTTTTGTAGTCTTGGTAAACAATATGCATGATTGGATCTCAAATTACATTTGAAATTTTAAAATACAACATTTTATTTTCTTTATAAAAATTATTATTCTCTATGTAATATACTTTTATATCAATCATAGTACACTTCTTGGAATCTTGGGGAAAATAAACAAAATAAAGGGGTGAGCTCAAACGCTCAGTAATGGAATTCAGACAGATAAAGATATCATAAAATAAATATGGCATAACTTATACATGTATAGTATAAATATTAAAATAATCACATGGACAGCAATAACTCATCTCATAAATTCATAATGCATAATTTTGTCCTTCATGGACAAAATGTTGAGATCTCCTCCCAATACTTATAAAATAATTTGGTAAGGCCTAGCCAAAAAAAACCCCTCATGTTACCTATTGATTCATCAAGGGGATATGTAATTTCAATACCCACCCATAACATAATAATTAAAATACATTCATCATATAAATAAACAATAAAACCTTATATATGTGGCTTAATAATCAAAACTTGTATGCATTAAAAGAACTAGATTATGGAATGTTGATACTTTCCCTAGTCAAAATGATCATAATCCATCAAGATAAATTTGGTTGATACTATCATCATAATATATCTTCATTAATGAATAAGTTTCGTCAAAGGATATTGTAATGGATGAAAATACCATTAAAATATCAGAGGATAATTTCTTGAGGAAAATGCCATTTTTATTTTGAAATCACTAATTTAAAATAAAATATTTACAAAATATTAATAAAAATTGTATTTGGAAATACCCATGGAAATTTGTAAATTAATCTTCGATGAAAATTTTAGTCATCATGGTGGGAAATTTTCTTCATGTGGTGTACTTTAAAACAAATATTTCATTCACAACTATGGTAAAAAGTAACTCATTGTGAAAATGACAAGAATATTACTTTTAAAACTTTTTATAGAAAGTAAAATAAGGGTAAAAATAACATTAATAAATCATTAGAGGATATCAAAAACATTATTTAAAACATTTTATAGAAAATATGGAAGCGAAGTAAAATATTCAAGACAAATTGAAAAAAAAAATATTTTCCATAAAAACATGATTTTAGTCATTTTGATATCCAAAGATTGTAAAAATGGAACCAATACTTGAAAAACACTTAAATAAATCGAGGATAACAAAAGATATCTATTTTAATATAGAATTATAATGTAATTACACCATTGGATACTTAAACATAAATAATCTTGAAAAATGATGATATTATGTAATAAAATATTAACAATTAAGAAACGTTAAAATCAAAACCTCATGAAAAATATATCCTTATATGCACATTTAAATTTACATAATTTTTATGATACAATCACTGAAAAAATTTATAGATAATATATACACCATGTAATGGAAATAAGTGGTGAATATGGAATATGTATCACAGAAATAAAAGTGAGACAAGATACCCTTATAAAGATCATATCATTGAATTGATAATTAATCAATGGATCATTTTTATGTAAAAAAGCTAAATACACAAAAAAAATTAAATATATCATAAATAATTTCTATTTCAATTAACACTTAAAACTGATATAATATAATTAATAAATAATTTATATAACACAGTAAAAGTAAATTACTTTAAGATTCCCCTGACCGCAAATCCATCTTGCTTCGTAAGTGATTTTTACCTCATATATAATAAATTTAAATTTATTATACATATATAAAAAACCTTATACAAACTTATATTATCATATATGATCCACATATAACATTTTAACATCTATTTACTAATAATAATTGATTAAAATCATTGTTTCTAAGTGTTAACTGTAATGTAAGTTTTTGTTCAATAGTTTCAGTACATCATCATCAAAATTCTAATATATTATATAAATATCATATATATTAATTATAAACTTTTTGAGAATCATTATTTAAATTTATATATGTAAAATAAGTCACAATTATACATGGAGGTGGTAGACCACACATCTGCACTAGCGATGTTGTCATTTTTAACGAGTAGAAGGGTAAGAATGTAAATAATATACTATATGGTGAGGAAAATGGTGAGGAAAAATGAATTACACCACTTCGTGGAGATGATAATCCCTATGTACAGACGAGCAATGTTTTCATTTACTATATTATGTTAAACAAAAGATAATGGTTAACCCATAATCATAATAAAATCTCAGTATAATTATTATATTTTATTAATTATTTTATAATGGGTACAATAGATATATAAAATTTATAAGAAGAAATAAACTTCAAAGAGTCTATAAATATTATCACATCTTCTTTGAGATACCACTTCAGGATTACACCTTAAGTTTTGGAAGATTGATCCATGGATAAGACCATGGGATCTAGTATAATGATAAGTAATCTAGGAAAGTATAATTATTATTTTTTGGAGATATATTTCTCAAATTTTTTTAATAATAGTAGAGAGGAGGTTTCCTTTTATAATTGAGAGGAGGGGAACCAATGGAATTACTTAATGTATTAAATTGATATAAATTAATTTTCATTTTAAAGCAGATTTAAACTGATATAATTTAAATATAAGACAACAGTGGGAAAAACACTCATAAAATAATATTTAGAACTTTTTATGTGTGTTTTTAACCCTCATCTTCTGGTTTTAACCTCACATTAACCCTTTTGATGATTACCGCCATATCAAGGTTTTTTACTCTTTAGGGGTCAATAATGTAACTATAAAAATACAAGTGATGAATAAATGGAAAATTGTTGATATTTTAGACCATATAAAATTCTATTTTTTTAAAATTTTATTTTTATTAATTTTAATTCACTTAAAAAAATATTATTTAACATAAGATACCATTGAAGTAATTTTGAGGACTATTCACATAGTTAAATTTTAAAAACAATAAGTTTGAAATTAAATTTGAATATAAAATTTTAAAATTTCAGTAATATTTAATATTTTTATATAAAATTCTTGTAAAAATTTCATAAAAATATTATTACTTTGAATTTTTTTAAAAGGTGTTTTTTATTTTTCTTTTACCTAAACATGTACTATATCGATAATACATAAGAAATAAAGGTACTCACTATATCAATAAAAATTAAAAAAATAAACATGATAAAAAATTAATTAATATTTAAAATAACCACTAATAATAAAACATAAATTATTTTTATCCATATGAAATAAAATATAGATATTAAAATAAAGAGAGTGAAATTTTGTACTTATTCCATACTTAAAATAATATTATGGTCATTGTCAAAGATAAATGGAACAAAATTTAAATATCATATAATATTTTTTGATTAAGATAAAAATAAACTCAGAGAATTGAATTAATGTTTCTTTTAGATAAATTTTGAAGCCTTTCCAAATTATTTTTAACCTTAATTACTCGATTTTCCCTTACTGATATGACAAATATTTACCACGGTAACTACTCCCAATAAACAAAAAAAATAACATATATATCAAAGTGGATTCTAATAACTCTAAATATGGAATAAAATTTTCAAGATTAAATATCTATAAGTTTCATAAATTAATTTTAATGTTAATTCATAAAACACAATAAAAACATTTTTTAAAAAATGCATTTTTAACCATAAAAAATAACTTTTCTCAAAATTAAGAGTATTACTGATTCAAATGGAAATAATTATGTTATTATGAATCACATTTATATTATGTAACTTTATGACCCAATCCAAAATAAAATGGTAATTTCAAATTACTTTATTTAATGAAAAAAATGGAAATTTAAAAAAAATTGAATTTTCACTATACACTAAAAACTAAATCATTTTAAAAAAATCCTGAAATTTAAACCTAATTAATTTTTTATAAGATGGTTTCAAAAAATATTAATTTTAGAAAATAAAATTTTTAAAATTTTCAGAAATTAATTATAATTTCCCCTCATAAAATACAATGAAAATCAATTTTGAAAAAAAAACATTTTGAAGCTTAAAATGACTTCTCTAAAAGTTAATTCCTTATTTCCTAAGAATTAATAAATACACTTTTATGGGTTAAAACAATTATAAATATATTTAATAATGTTTTTAATCATATCCATACCCATAAATTCAACAATTAGGTGATAAAGGTCACATTAAAATAATAATATTTGTATAATATATCTCAATTTGCTTAAAACTTTGTGTTGTATGTTAAGAAATCGATCAATGTTATCATTGTTTTAAACTAAATTTTTATGATGTAAAGTTATCCCCCATTAAATAAATTTTTACCTCAAAATTTTATCTCATTCAAAAAATGTTCAATATTTGAGAAATAACTTTGTTCAAAACCCACATCATATAGAGGGGTAATCAAAATTCTTTTAAAAGGGGAAGTGGGAAACATAAAGGTTATCTAAAGAAATACAAAATTGGGTTTCCATAAAAGTATTACATTGGTGTGAAGTTAAAATATAGACATGGATGAGAAAATAAATGTCCAAGAAATAATATATAGTGATATAGAACATGGTAATGATAATGTTAATGACCAAAAAATCAAAAATCAGTGAGGGGTTAAAAGAGAATCAATTCATCAAAAATTAAGGAAAAAAATTATTATTTGGAGATGCTTTTATTATATTATTTTTTGTGTAATATATTAATTCCTAAATCCTAAAAACTAAATAAAAAATCAAGATAATTTCAAAGACAAACATAAGTATAACAAACATGTTTTCATCTTGGAAATAATTGTTCGTATTAATAGAAACTTCTCAACAAATAAGATTCGTTCTCGGTGTATTGATTGTTAAGTATTTCCTTAGAGTTTTAAGGGATGATTTGATATCTATAAAAAATATAAAAGATTTCATTGAAATAGAATCAAATAAATCATGAGTTTATGATCAAATTACTTATTATCATAACTTAATGGATTTAAAATATACAAACATGACTTTTTTCACTTTTGATTTTCTGAGATAAATAATATTGATGGTTGGGTAATTCATTTATATAGTTCCCCGTCTCCATAAAATTAAAATATTTCCAATTGGAAACTTCTTTTTTCCCTTACACTCACATGTCTATTAGCCTTTCCATCCACACATGAAACAAACTTCATTTCCCTTCAACGAAATACTAGTGTGTTTATTTTCACAATTATCACATGAGAGAAGTTTTTTTATTCCCTAATTTTCTTTTTCCTCATTTATTTTTTCTTGTTTCTCAATCATTATCTTCTTCTCTTGATTTACTATGAAAATATAAGACTTTCAGATTTCTTTCTCAATCTTGATAACTCTTGATACCATATCATCATATGATGAAAATTTTTAAGAGACTATTTCCATTTTAAGTATTGAATTAATCCCATAAAATAAATATCAAATATTAAATTATAAATTACATATATATTCTCTATCATCCCTTTCTTATCATGTAATTTTTACCTTATATTTAGAAACACTTTTCTCTTCCTTCTCTCTTCGATTAAGGAATCTTATTTCTATATCATCTCATTACTAATGTGGAAAGTATTTTTCAAATAATTTATAATTAAAAATATTTCATTCCATTATCTTGATTTCCTCACCCACTTTTTTTCTAATAAATTAACACCATTGATCAATATCTTTATTTAAACAATACACTACGGTAATAACATTCCCCCTTCCATTACTTCTTAAAGTAAAAAAAATATCTTTTCTAAGGACTTGATCAACTATTAAGCTATTAATAGATTTCTAGTTCCATTAATGGATGGAGTTTTCTTCTTTATTAAGCATTACAACATCAATGAATAATGTGGTAAAGAAATAGGTATCTCCATATGGGAATGTTTATTGTTTATAACCTGATTCAACTGTCTTAATACAGTCATAATCTATTCATCTCTAACATTACATATGTTAACTTTCTCATGAGGAAAATCCCTACATAGATTATGAGCGTTGATTCATTTACTATTCCAACTACTATGAAAAATTTCCAAATAATAGAACACACTATATTAGATTATAACATTATGAATCATAATATATAATTTTGAAATTGATTAAATGCATAACATAAATTGAAAATTTGTTCATACCTAATTTTAAAATCATTAGACTAGTATATTTGGGAATATCATCAAATAATAAATATATTTTCAAATATTTCATAACGATATGTAAATAAAATGTTAATGAATATAAGAATATCCCTCAAGATTGCATATCCACGTTTGTAGTCTTATACCCACTCATCATGAACCAATGTTGATTAAGTAATACCCAATCAACCCCTTTAGAGTTATTAACCCTAGGTGTTTCTATTCCAAAACCACACCCATTTACTAGTAACCATAAAAAGTGTATTTGATATGAAACCACACATTCTAAACCTTATGAAAGCATCATTATATTATCATATAATTAGACATACCCACAAATTATTTAATAGGATTACGTTACCTAATCTATATTTTCCTAAATCAAGTACCTAATATTTCTACTAAAAAATATATAATACCAACTATAATGAATTTATCCCTAGTATCTCATATATTATGGTTACTTTATTAAAATTTCACTACATACAATAACTAGCATCTCAGGGGACCAAATAGTTTATTAGTCTTGGTAAACTATATACATGAGTGTATCCCATATTACATTTGAAAACATAAAATACAACATAGTATTTTCTTTGAGAACATTATTATTCCATCTATAATATCCTTTATTTTCTAACATATTACACTTCCTTGAATTCCAAATAAATGAAACATAATAAAGGGTTTATCTTAGTTTCTCAAAAAGGAGGTACATATATCAGAGGCAATAATAGAATAAATAATCATGAGTAATATGGTATTGATAAATTATGATAAAATAATTCCATATAAATAATCACATAATCTTCAAACTCATCAAATGAATAGATAATTATTTAAATAATCTTATATATAATAATAACTAATTTCCTAATAATGGAATGCATATTATTTTACATATTAAACATATCATCGAGGCCTTGTTCCAAGACATCTTACATAAATGGATAAGGTATTGGAAAAAAACCCAACCAATTTCGTATCATGATACCATGAAATGAATCATAGGAATATATAATTCTAGACCCCACTTATCACATAATAAATACAATATTTATCATATTAATAAACAATATTACTTAATAAACATGATTCAACAATCAATAAAAGTTTTTATTAGAAGAACTATCATACAGAATGTCATCACTTTCCCTAGTCAAAATGATCATAAGCCATATATAGAAAACTTTTGGACGGTATCATTATATTATATCATCATTATATCATAATATTCACTAAAGTATGTTAATATATATAAAAATAATTTTAAAATATCACTTGAAAATTCTATGAGAGAAATACCCTTTCATTTGGAAATCACATATTTAAAATTGAAATACTTCAAAAATATTAGGAAAAAATATATTTGTAAAAAATCATGAAAACTTGTAAAGTAAACATGAAATCAAATAGGAGTCATGGTTATGGGAAAATTCGTTCATGTATTGTATATTAAAATGAATATTTTATTCATTCATTTGGTAAAAAGTACATTTGGAAAAGGAAAGTATTTCTTTAATAATTTTTATATAAAATCAAAAAAGCGTAAAAATAACCTCAATCAATAATTATAGGATATCAAAAACATTATTTGAAATATTTTATAAAATATATGTACACTGAAGAAAATATTAATGGCCAAATTAAAAAGAAAATTTGGATTTCCTTTAAAACATAATTTTTATTTTTGAGTTTCAAAGAAGAAAAAATAGAACAAATACTTGAAAACAAATTAAAAAACCATATTATAATAAAATTTATTGGTATTATGATATAATTATTATAAAATTACACCAATGTAATCTTAAACATAAAAAATCTATAATAATAATGATATTATGAAATAAACCCTTTCTACTTTTTTAAATTTCAATTCAAAACCTCATGAAAGTGAAAACCTTATATTTATTTTTAAATCAAAATAATTTCCATCAGAACCACAATAAAATAAATTCATGTGAATTATATACACCATACAAAGTAAAAAATGGTTGAATTAGATATATTTATCACAAAAATAAAAGTGAGATGAGAGGCCCTTACAATGATCATATCATTTAATTTATTAATATACAATGGATAGATTTTGAGTAAAAAATAAATTCTAAAAAAAGTGGAAAGAAAACATAAATCAAATAAATTACGTTTCACATACAATATTTTCATGATATAATCAATTAATAATTGATATTACCCAACGAAAGTAAATTGAGGGAAGAAACCCATTACCTCAATTCCAACTTGCAACATAAGTGATTTTAGCCTCCTATATAATAAATTAATATTTGTTATACTTATATAAAAAACAATATATATACTTATAATACAATATATTGCCCATCTACAAAATTTCAAGACCTGTTTTAAAGAACCATTTATTAAAATCATCATTTCTGGGTGTTAACTGTTTTGTTTTTAACATAAGTTTCTATTTAGTAGTTTTGGTTCTTGAATATTTCTCAAGATTCAATAATCTATTGATGTTAATAATGATATAAATATTATATATATTAATTATGTACATATTTATTATTATTCATTAAATTAGGACATTAAAAATAAATCACATCATTTTGTGGAGGTTGTAGTCCACACGTATGCAAGAGAGAAATTATCATTTTTTTTAAAGTTGAAGGGTAATAATGTAAATGATATATTAAATTTATTGACCACAATTTAATCATAAATATTATTTATTTTTATTGTTTCCATCTTTATAACTATCTAAGTAAAATATTGATGAAAATTAATTAAATTGTTATGTGGTGATGGTATGTCATACGTACAGATGAGCGATGTTTTCACTTTCAATTGGTTAGAAAATCGGGGAAAATAGTTGTTCAATAATCACAATCACATATTAATATATTTATGATATGGGATTAATTATTTTATTATAGGTATAATATATTTTTAGGAATTATAATAAGAAATAAACACGAAAGAGTCTGAAAAAATGATTACCACTTCTTTGAGAGACCACTTATACCTTACACACTAATCTTGGAAGATTGGTATTAGGAGAATACCACATGATTTAAAATAAAGGGTAATAATGTAATAAGGTTCTAGGGTAGGGATAATATGATATATTGTGTTCAAACTTTGTGAATTAGTGAGGATAGTATTTTCCCTTTTATAAGTGAGGGGAGGGACACCCTTGGAATTACTTAAAGTATAAAATTAATATCAATTAATTTTACTTTCATGTGGCACAAAATTTATATATTTATAATATAGGATGATTTTAAATATAAATAATATCATAAAATAATATTTAGACAAATTTAGGTAAAGCATTGACCCTTATCTTCCAGTTTAAACACCTCGTTAACCCTTTTGATGATTACCGTGACACAAATGTTTTTTACTCTTTAGGGGTCAAGAATGATAATATAAAATAAAAAGTTACACATAATTGAAAAATTATTGATATAATAAAACATATACCATTAAAATTTTCTTAACATAATAATTTTATGAATTTTTAATCAATTAATAAAAAATTATTTATCATAAGATACCACTAAAGTCATTTCTATGACCATTCACATTGTTGACTTTTAAAAACAACAATGTTTAAATCAAAATAGAATATAAAATTTTGAAAAAAAATTAATATTTCATATTATATATAAAATTATTATAAAACAATGATTCATCTGAAATTTTTTACTTTTACAATTCTTAAAATCATTTAATTTATTCTTCTATTACATGAAAAAGTACAGAGTTGATGTTACATAAGCATTGAAGATAATTCTTCCCCCACTAAAATTTTAAAAAAATAACTATCAAAATAAAAAACTCATATTTAAAATAACCACTTTTAGCTAAACATAACCTCTTTTTTCATATGAAATAATATTATAGATATTAAAACAATGAGAGATAAATTTTTTATTTATTCCTCACTTAAAAAAAATATAAACATCATTATCAATGTTAAATGGAACCAAATTTATATAAATTATAATATTAGATTATTATGTTTGAAATAAATTCTAAAATAGAAATAATTTATGTGTTAAATAAATTCTAAATCTTTGTCACATTATTGTCAACCTTAATTGTCCAATTTTCCCTTACTAGGATAGTAAATATTTTCCAGAGTTACTATTCATATTGATAAAAAATAAATGGGAAATATTTACAAAATTTGAACATAATAATTAAAAATATGGTATCCTTTCTTAAATATTTTACTAATATAAGTTGAAGAAATAAATTTTGATATAAATTTATATAAATCAAGGAAAACAGTTTCTATTGAAATGTGTTCTTAAAAAATAACTTTTATAAAAAACATGAGTATTCTAGATTAAAATGGAAATAATTATAATATCATAAATAAAATAAATAATATTTAACTTTAATACCAAATCCATAATATAATGTTACTTTTAAATTACTTGATTTAATTAATTTAAATGATAGTATTTCAAAAATGGTATTCTTCTATTCAATGAGAAATTAATCATCTCAGATGAATCCGAAAATTTCACTCTAAGTTAATTTTGATATGATATTATAAAAATTAAAGTTAAATTTATGAAAAAAATTAAAATTAGTGGAAATTAATTATAATTTCTATGCACAAAATGCAATAAGAAACAATTTTGAAGATAATACATTTTTGAAAAATAAAATGACTACTAAAAATTTAGTGCTTATTTTCTAATAATTTTATTAATACATTTGTTTTGATTATTAAAATTATAAATATAATCCATAATGTTATTAATAATATTCATACCAAAAAATTCAATGGATATGTTATAATGGTCACATTTAAATAATAATATTTTTATAATATGACATAATTCACTTAAAGCTCATTGTTGCGTGTTAAGAATATTTTAGAGCTTATTATTCACTGAAATTAAATTCATAGGGTGTTGTATGTAGGTCAAAAAAACTATACCATAGCATAAACTTAACTATATCCTCATATCCTCTAATTTTGGGTCTTTCTAAAAGACCAAGCTAAAGAGCCTTAAGGTGTTACCCCGGGGCGAACATCAAATGGGAGAGGTATTGTTCTCAACAAATTTTGCTTAATTATTTTCTTATTATTCCCACTAAAAGACATTAAATTCATGAAAGTATGATAACATAAATATTACTAATATGATTAAATTTTCTTTTACGAATGGAATATCAATTTTCCGCCTTCCTCTAAAACCATTCGAAAAATGAGGGTGTCGTCGTGCGTATGTGCGGACTACGACCTCCATTAATGGAGTGCCTAGTTTTTTATCACCTAATTAAATCGAGGGTTCTAAAATTATATTTAAAAGGTTAAGATTATTTTTAAAAAAATTATTAATATTCTTAAATTATAAATCATTTCCAATCTTTCTCTTGGTCTATGGAAAATGAACACATCACGCATGCGTGCGTGCAGACTACCACCTCTATGAAGGTGATTTGCTTTGTTTTTCACTATAGTTTTTTATTATGTATAAAAATATATTAAAATATGGTTCAAAAAATTAATAAAATATAAATTATAAAATTATTCTTCTATGAAAATGGTATTATTCCAAAAAAATCACTTCTTTATCCATACACACCCATTGATTATAACATGTTCTTGTTTGGGTCGGTTTAACCACATATATCAAAAATGTTATAAATTTATATAATGGATAACAAAGGAAACCTAAGTAACTATGATATTAGACAATAATAAGTAATTAACTATTATTCTTTGGCGCTTAAATGGTAATTGTTATATCAAACCTATTATTAAGAAACTTCCCCCATATCGTTAAAATTATTGAAACAAGATCTCCACAGACTTCATCATCAAAAATAATAAATAAAATTCTTATTAAAAGAAAGAATAAAATTAAAATTCATTATAAAAAATCTATTTAATTAACTATAATTTTATTTTAATTATGATATTTGAATCGATAAACAATAATTTACACCACCAAAGAGAAACTAGTAGGAAACATACAATCAAATCTAATAACATAATATAATAAAAATAAAACATAAATAACAAATATATTTATAACAACTCAGTTTAAATAATGTTTATAAAATTTTATAGGTATGATTATGGTTCTCTAATAGGGGGAATTTATAGTTATTTTTTATACATAATTTTAGAGCACTTTCAACTAAGCATGATTAAAGGTAAGCAGGTTTTTTTGACTCAAATTTTTTCTTGAGTCATAATGAATCTTTTTTATTATTGTTATTAAAATATGGGTTTATAATACTCTATTTATGTATTATATTTAATTTTCTTCTTATTTTCAAGATAATAACATTTATGAACTTATTTCTTCATAAAAGTTTATGATTTGAAGAATAATTCTTATTCTTTCTAAATGATCACCTTTTCCTCCTTATCAATAATCAATCATTCTACTAATATTATACATTCCTATTTTTGAATTTGAAAATATATTATTTCTATTACTCTTAAAATTTATCATTTCTTATTTTGAAAATAAATATTTACCACTCTTTTTATGATGTTGGTTTCAATAAAGGAATTTTCATAATATTAATAAAAATTCCAATTCAAGTTCATATTTTTATCTTCCACTGCATACTTCCTTTGGAAAAAAATTATAAATATTTCAAGGATACATTATTTTATTTACATTTAAAATGGTGTTTTGAGGAAAAAAATTCATTTTACCTTCTTCAAAAAAAAATTATAATGATGTTTAATTTTTTCACTTTCTGATAATGCTAAAGAATGCTTTCTAAAAATCACTTTTTTATGGTTTCACTTCAATTTTACTATTTAAAAGATCGAACTCATTTGTAGTTATGGTATAGGAATCACCCTATAAATCCTTATATGAAATAATACTTTTTTTATTATATTTTTGTGTCAACTAATATAATCTATATAGTTAGTTTATTCAATTAAATTTGGAAATGATATGAAACAAAACTTCTTTAGATAGGATCTTTATGATATGTTGAACAGTTGATTTAAAGTATCACATATATGTATGGATGATTAATGTTTAGCGTCCTATATACCCCACAAATTTAGTGGTTAAGGATCTATGTATCATGAGACAAGGATTTCAATCATGTAAATTTTGATTATTCACACCATAAATCATAAAAATTTTGTGTGTTCACAATGCTATAATTTCCCTATACTTATTTTTGTGCCAAAATTATTTCGTATGATTAATCTCAAGGTGTCATTGCATTTCCATTCCATATGTATTTGATTTTTCTTCATGGATCATGTTTATTTTATCATTATCCCACACTATTTTTCTATGGTATATGTTTTTTTATTTTAGATTTCATGTATTTATATCATGACTTATTGGAAGCTCTAATTATTCTATATTATTTTTAACAAGATATTTCTCCCCTGATCGTGTTTTAACATATTATTCTGAGCTAAACTTTGATGATATGTTGATAATTTTCACTTACTATGTGTTTAATAACATGGATTTCTTATGATTCTATTACCCATGTTATAAAATGTTAATATCTTATTGGAGTTCTAGAGGGAGTCTAGTGTGGATCAATTATCAAAAAATGTTCATAAATGTCATAAAATAAATTTATTATTTATTTAGTTCTCAATTACATTAAACAATCATTTTTTGTATTTTTTTTATTTTTAGAAGTAATTTTTTTCTTAAAGATTCAATGTAAAACAAATATATTTTTAACTTGGGTCATCTCACTTGGTTTCAAATCCAATGTTTGGATTAAGTGATTTTATAACTAGACCCAAGAGTAAGGGTATGTTGAAACAAATATTTCCTATTTTTTTCTTGGCCTTCCCCTAAATTATGAAGTAAAGTTTTCAATAGAACCCATTCCTTATAAAATACCTATTTCAAAGGATCCTTATAGAATGGATCTGATAGAGTTATAACAATTGAAGAAGTAACTCCAAGAGGATTTGGGTAAGGGATTCATATTCCCTTATTCATCAACATAGGATTCACTAATAATTTTTTCTAAGAATAAATATGACTCAATGAGTCATTTCATTGAATATTATAAACATAAAAAGATCTTGATAATGATAAATAATCATCTCCATCATATCGATGACTTGTTCAATCAACTATGTAGGGCTTAATACTTCTCAAAGATTGACCTTTGATTTTGATATAATCAGTTAAGTTTCAAAGCGGATGAAATAAATAAAATAGCCTTATATACGAGTTATAAAAGCTATTTATTTATAGTAATTCCATTTGGACTTTAAAATTATCCCATTATCTTCATGGATCTTATGAATAGGGTATTCAAATATTTCCTCAATTAATTTGTTATATTATTTAGAGATAGTAATATTATATATTCTAAGAGAATGTAAGATTATGAATATCATTTTAGGATTGATCTCAATACCTTGAGGAAGGATAATTTATATGTCTCATTTATAAATTGTAAATCTAGACTACAAAAAGTTTCATTCTTGGGTCATGTAATCACAAGAGAGTGTCTATCTATCGCTCTTTAAAAAACAAAGGTTATTAAATAATGTCCAAGATTAAACAATGTGACCTATATCCATATTTTTCTTAGATTATATTGATATTATCTAATCTTAATGAGAAATTTTTCATGGTAATAAAATCTATTAATCTAGTTAACTAGGAGGGGATCCAAGTTCTGTTGGACAAGATAATGTGAAGAAACATTCAAGGAGATTGAGAGAAGGCGGGTAATTTTACCTGTACTGAGATTACCTTGTATTGGAGAATAGTTTATGATATATATTGATGAATCAAATAATGTTTTTTGATTCTTCCTCATGAAAAAACGACATTAGTGTAGCATATTCCTCTCAATAATTGAAGTTTCCTAAGAAAAATTACTCGACACATGATTTGGAGCTAGCAGTAATAATATTTTCCTTAAAAATAAATACGCATTCTCCCTAGGGTGAAATTTGTTATATATATTAGTCATAAACACATAAATTATATATTCACACATAAGTATTTTAATATTTTATAATGTAGAGTTTTCAGTTCATCATGGATTGTGATTACTCAACACATTACCACCATGATAGAGTAAGTAAGGTGGATGACTCTCTATGTCAAAATATATTATGCCATCTTATCTATGATGAGGATTGAAAAATATCTAATAATAATGTGTTTTCATTGACTATACATTGAAATCATAAAGAAAGTTGATAAATTTTATCTTTATCAAATATATACTCAACCATTCATAAATATGAAGATAAAAAATGGCATGTAAAGATGATATATACCTACAAATGATGGTAAGGAATGTTCTATAGCTTAACCTTTACTGTGATGGAATAATAAAGTTCTGTACCTAAATATATTTTCCATCAATACCAAAAATGAATAAGGAGATATTTTATGCATCACATCTCTCACCATTAACTATCCATCCTAGAAGGACAAAAATGTATAGGAATCAAAAAATAAAGTCTAGTGGGACAATATTTAATGGGATATTGGTAGTATGTATCTTGATGCTTTTCACTCCAATAAATTAAGTATGAATATTATAATTATAAGGGTATCATGAAAAAAAAACCATAGCATTATTAAAATGGAAATACATCACCATGAATTTCATTATAGGACCCCCCCAAAACATCTAAAGTCCATAATTCTATTTGGTTTGTAGTAAATCACCTTATAAAGATAGTGTATTTCAATGCTATCAGAGAAGATTCTCACTTGAAAAACATTCTAGGATATACCTTCAGTAAGTGTAAGACTTAATATAGTACCAATTTCAATTGCATCTGATTGAGATATTAGGATTACCTAAAGGTTCTAGATATGTTTTCAGTAATAATTGAGTTTAGAGTTGAGTTTAAGAAATACATATCATCCTTAAACAGATGGTCAATAAAATATTTCCATTCAAACCCTAGAATATATTAGTTTATATTATTCAATGGATTATAAAAGTGTGTGGGATAAACACATTACCTTGGTAGAGTTCTCATATAAAAACTATTTCCATCAACAATTCATGTGTACCCATATAAGGGCCTATATAGGAAGAGGTAAAAAACATTAAATATTTTGGATAAAGTTAGAAAGTGAAAGCTACTGTGATGAAGTCTTTCTCAAGAGATTCTTAATAATATTCAAACCATTGACTCATACATTAAAACTACACAATTTTAGTAGAAAATCTATACCAATAATCATCGATAAAATTTTTATTTTGAATTAGAAGAAAATAGATTCCTTTTAAAATGTTCTTAAAAATTTAATGATATTTGAAAATAAGGTAAAGTTGAGCCTGATGTATATTGACCCTTTTCAAATCCTTAATCATGTGTGGGAAATGGATTATCATGTTAAACTTCTACCAAAACTCTACTAAGTACATGATGTGTTCCATATATTAATTTTGATAAAGTACATACATGGAGAATCACATTTACTAAACAATGATGTTATATAGCTAGATTATGAACTTTATTATGAGGAGAGACAAGTAAAAATATTGGATCATATTGATAAATTACTATGAATAAAAAACCACTAACCTAGGTTAGGTTCTCTAGAGAAATCATATGTTTGAGGAAGAAATATGGGATATGGACTATGTAATTAGGTGGGGGCATCGCCATTTTTTTCTTTAAATTAATATAATTTCAAGGGAGAAATTATTTTAAGGGGTATAATGTAACACCTTGTGATTTTAGTATGTACTTCCATTTAGAATAAATTCAATGAGTTTGAATGCTTGTGAAGTATGAAAAAAAGCTAAAGAGAATAATGTTTTATAAAATAAAAAATAAAACAAATTATAAGATATTTATATAAAAATTAATTATAAAAATAAATGATTCTATTAGAATTTAAATATTTGAATTCACCAAGGAAATGTGATTGACTTTAAAAAACAATTTTTATTAATTGTGAATTTTTGTTAAAATTTACTAATTTTAAGAAAATATATTAATAAAATCTGTGGAACTATTTGAAAAATAAATTATTAAAATCTATAAAATAATTTGACTATTATAATAAGTACTATATTAATTATTCATGGTTAATCAAAAATGTTTTGTTTAAAAACATTTTTAATTATATATCATACATTTTATATTTATAATATAAATTAAAAAATATAATTTTACTTTGATAAAATGGAATTCATAATATCATAATTATATTAGGGTGAATTTTTAGGATTTTTTTGAAATAGATGATTTTTAAGTGAATAGTGAAAAATATTATTTTTACAAATATCGTAATTTTTATGCCATCACTATGATATAACTATGACTTAAATATTTATAAAAAAATTGGATCGACAAAATATGTATTTAATGAGTAAAATAAATCATTTAAAAATGTTGTGTCTAATTTGAAAACTATCCTTGACTATTTCGAACCTAAGTTATATTTTATTATAATAAAAAACTATTTTGGTCCTTTTCCTATAATTAAATATTCAAAATTTTCCATTCAGATTTAGATTTCTTTGAACGTAAAAAAATATTTTTATTTTAATCAAAGAGTAATAAATTCTATGGGAATCAATTCAATACATTATTTTTTTTAGATTAATTTTATGCTAAAAAAGGAAATTTTCTTAAAAACTATTTTTATTATGTTATGTGTGCTTAGATTAAAATTAATTTTTACCATATTTTGAAATTGAATCTCGTAAATTGGTTTTCATATTTGGATTTACCATATTTAAATTAGGTAATAAGTTCCATTTAATTTATTTTCATAAAAACAAATTTATCATGGTAAAAGTTAGTCACCATGGTAAAGGTTTAGATGGTTAATAAGGGTTTAACTAATTAATAAGGTCACAAATATTACTAAAATATTATCTATAATTGATTAGATGAAATATTTCTAGAGTCCCTTATTTTATATGTTAAATTTTGAAAATTTTTTGCCGCTTTCTTTTGATAACAAAATTTATTTTATTTAAAATTATGAGTGCTTACTAAAGTTACACCCCTCTTACTTATAAAAGGACCTATAATATCCACACCTAAAAAAATTATTCTTTAAAAGTTATCCTGAATAGCTATCAAAATTTCCTCCCCCAAAATCATCACTCACTTTTAGAAAACATTGGTCCTAAGAATAGATCACAAACCTATCATTTCCAAGAGTTTCTTCAATAGGAAATTCAAGATCTCAATGAGGTTAGAGCATGTTTGGCCAAGAGAATGTCAGAAGTAGGGGTTTTTCATCACAATATTGGTTCATTTCTACAAGTTTCATATTATGAACCTATTTTAATTTATATTATTTATATACTAAATCTCTGAAAAATTATTCCATGACATCCTTTACACTCGTGGTATTTTAAGTTCCTTCTCAAGTTATTTCCTTCATGAGGGTTTTTATTTTATAAATCATAGAGGATATTATATTAAAAAATTACTTTAAAGTTTTTGAAGACCTTTACCCAACTCTTTGTCACCCATATCCATATTTTTTATATTATTTCAAGAATGTTATTTTGTATATTTCAATTATTTTTCAAAGTCATTTTCAACTGTCTTTAATATTCTTTACAAAGGTTTTAAAAAAAATATTTTCAATCTTTTCTGTATGGGTTACTTTTTAATTTCTTTATAAAAGTGTGAAAAAAAATATTCTTTAACAATTACCGCTAGAACACTTTTTTCTAATATCATGATTTTTATTCCTTATTAATCTTCCTTTAAAAGTTTATATGGTTTTTCAAGGAAAACTAATAGTTTTATTTTTGTAAAATTTTGTTTTAAATAAAATTAAAAATAAATAGTATATTCTTCTATTTTTTCAAATAAAATTCATAATACAATTAGAAAATTATTTTTCATCTATGTCAACATCCTTTAAAAATTATTATTCTTCACTAGGGATATTCTCTAATTATTCCATTCACCTTTATTATTTATATCGATTATGATGTTATTTTTGTGGAAATTATCATGAAACCCATTTATTTTACATGGGTTAATTAATATATTATGGAATGATGAATGATATTATATTATTATAGAATATATATATATATATATATATTAGATTTATCATTATGTGATGGGTGGGTTTTCTATAGACCTCTGATGAATTGGTTAAAGCTTTATATGTCATGAGATAAAATATAAATTAATGTGGAGTGGACTCAATCTACTAAGGAACTCTATCCACCAAGGTTTTAAAGGAAATAGGGAATGAACCCAATATACTATGGGACTATTTTTACTATTTGATGATGGTATTATCATTAATCCTTAACAGAGGAAATGATTTCCTATTATTATGTATAAACCACACTTTAATTCCATATTCTTATGCCTATGTTATACTCTAGTGTAACATGATTGATTGATGTTTCATCAATCTTATGAGTAATGCATTGTGTTATGACAAAGCCCTATGAAATGAATCATGATTTATGATCTATGAATTTTTAGGTATGATTTTCATATGTTAAGATTATGTACCTTGATTTTGTTCTCATACAATTTTGTTGATCATATCTTCACATATGATCTTATATTGCTATCTCACATTTTTACCCTTATTTAGAAACTATGATCACCCATTCTTATGATTCCATTTCCTTAGGTTATGAAGAACGGTTTAATGTATGATATGTTTACAAGTTCACCTTGTTTGAAGATTATTTGTGGGAAATTTGAAGAATTTTTTTGAAATAAATTGATTATTTATCTAATCTTAAAAAGAAATAAACCTTTAGGTTTGAGAGTGTGAATTATTATTAGATATATTAAATATTCCTCTAAAAATTATGTAACATGAATATATGTTATACTCAGATTTCCTCGTGTATATAGGTGGATTAGTGGGAGAGTAATATTGTTTTTGATATTGTATGTGTAAGACATACTCCTTATTATAAATTATATATTATCTCTTCCCTATATGAATATGTGTCAAGGTAAATTTTCTTAATGAAATAAATAGGTAAATATGCTTAATACTATGTATGATTATCTATAGAGATAGTTTTATTATGATACATAGACTCAGTCTAGAATCTTACATTAGTAAATTACAAAAGTGGTTTAGCATGGATAACTCCAAAAATGGGCCTTTATTATTGTTATATGTCATTAATATCTAGAATATTTAGGATCATTCTAAAGATATATAAAGTATAAATATAATTCTTTATGAATATTCTATAGGATCTATCATTTATACCATGTTATGTACTTGACCTCATGTTTCCCATTCTGTTTGAATGACTTCAAGATACCAATCCAACACTAAATATGGTCACTATATTATTATGAATAACATTTTTAATTAGTTGATAACAGATAGTGATATGTTCATAAACATTAAAGGAGATGATAAGATATATTTAAAGGGTTCCATATATTCTAGTTTCCAATAATATAGATATGATATAAAATCTCAATCTAGTTTTATGCTTTTACTAAATGGTCAAACTATTAGTTGAAAGACTTATAAAAAAGTCACCATAATAAACTCAGAAACATAGTAAGAATGTATCACTTCATTATATGTTTTGATGAAATTTTTTTTGATCAAATATTTCATCTTTGATGTGGTGGTGGTTTTTAGTGTTGAAGGAGAAATCGAGATTTACTATGAAAATAATAAACAAGTTTCTCAAGCTAAGTGACCTAGGTCTCACCAAAGGACCAAAAACATTCCACAAAAATACTATATTATATGAGATATCATTAAGATTGGTGATTTTTTGATTAGTTGGGTGTCTATAGATGACAATATATCAGATTCATTGATGAAGTAATTTTTGTAGAAAAATAATGAGGATTAGGTAGAGTCTCTTAGGGTTATATAATTAAATGATTGATGTAATAGTTGAATAAAGTATCATCTTATTATAATAAATTATATATCCATTTATCATTCATTTCATGTGTACTTTATTTTTTATTACATGGATGATGGAATGATAGTATCACCTCAATATTTAACTCTGAGTTTTCCATAATTGAAGATCATCGTGGATTATTATTAGTTGTGACATGATATTAAGATTAGTATGAATAAAATTTTATAATAATTACAAATGGTTGAATAGGAAATATAGATAATAGATTAATGAGGTAATAAGTAGAGACTTATTTCTCATATTGTCCCACTAAGTATATCCCATGGAATTTCATATAGTTATTGTTATACTTATGGGTGTATGTTTAATCTAAAATACTTTTTACCTGAAGTTTAATAGATACCAACCATGTTAATATTAATACGTTTATACCTTTGTTATGAAATATATTGTGACATAGCTAATCAAGGTGTTTTTGTGCATTATTATTTTGATCATATTTTTAGTTGGGGTATGACTAAGATAATATTTCCTACTTGTATGATGATTAAATACATCAATCCATTGATTGAATTAGACTAAGAAAATTATTGGGAATTCATATATGATTCATATATAATGTTTTTAGTTACATGGATGAGGCACATGTGATTTTCTCATTTTTAGATGATTAATATCTTATGTACCCGTCGACCTGGTCGGTCTTTTTTAGGGAATCAATAAAATATGATATGGTCTATACCAAATTTTCATTGTTCCAAGCCTAATGGTCACTCAATTTCATGGTAAATGGGATTATATAGGTATAAATATAATAAATATGATATATATTAAGATTTTCATGTTTCTATATCTATATGAGTATGTTTTATGAAGATGAAACTATACCCCTTAATAACTTGAGTGTTATTGATGCTTTCCTAGAGGTTAGTCATTTTTTATATCTAAAAATAGGTATTTGATATATATTTTTCAGTGATATTGAGGCATATAGGTTTAAATAGTAAGGAATTTGGATAATGATTAATTTCTAGAAAAAATTTTTATTATAAAATGAAGAGTGATTGATAAACAATATCCAAAAGCAGTTTTGGATGGATTCACAAAGAGTTCTGAAATTATTCATAGAATCCTTATGTATTTTAGTAAAAGTGGGACATTATTAGTTATTAACTAATAAATGTGTGTATGATACATATGACTCATGTATATGATAATCCAAACATATCGATAAACAATATCCCAATAATTATTTGGTTCTAATATAATTTGGTTGCATGTAATGCAACCCAAGAAAAAGTTGCACCCATTATAATGTTGGTCGAGTTCACAAATATATCACCTCCTCCCCATATGTTTTCTTTTAATTTATAATCCATTGTGAATGTATTAAATATGGATTTAAATATAATTAAATTTGTTTTAATATATTTTACCAATGGGATGTAATGTATGGGATGGAATATGATATGTTTCATATAGATGATTTGTTTTCATTAATTATAGAGCATCATAAATTTCCTATAAAAGGGAATGATTTTCCTTATTGGTAGTGGTGAATATAATAATTTTTATGTAAATATTTTTTAATATCCCCTCTATCTATAGGTCAGTAATCATGATATAATTAAGTCACATGAACCCCTTTGTGCATACAGGAATCATGAAGAACCATTTTAGGAAACATTGGTTGGTAGATTGTTGATGGTTGAAGGAAAAATTGTTTACTAATTCAGTGATATTCATCAATCCAACTCTATCAAGATGGTTCATACTAAAAATTAGATATATATATATATATATATATATATATGAAGTGTTCTTCATTTTTCCAAGCATTTTGATTCTATAAAGGATAGATCGGGTGGTGTTTGTGGCTTCTTCCACTATCTAAGATCATAAGATTGTCCCATAAATCCCCTTAAATTTTTCCTAGAGAGAATAAATATGGTCTTATTTTTAACAAGATTAAACTTATCATCTCATAAGTCACAATCATAGTAGTGGAACCTCAATTTTTGTAGCTTATTCACAAAAAACACTTCCCCTACCCCATGGACACTCATGACATTGATTTTCCTAACAAACCTCTCATAAACCTAACTCAATAAGGTTATTGGGTTGAGTCTATAAGTATTTCCATATTATCTACAAGATAACATTATTCTTTGTCCATAACCCTAATCTAAATATCATTAGAGAAATGGAAACTCACATTACCATTATTTAATTTCCTCAATATCATTAATTACCAAAGAATCTTTATATCCCCATTCAACTCTTAATTCTTATCCCATGTGACCTTAGCTTGAAGATGACATATTTTAGTTTCATGGAGTGATTCAAGAAATATATCAATAATTGGGAATTTGCTTCATGTAAAAACTTTAGTACAGAATAAATTTTATGCTAGAATCTCGAAATAAAATAGTAGTTATTCAGATTTGGTGGCAGGATCACAACTAAAACAACTAAGAAATTAATGGTAAACCATGACCTAAAATTAGGAACTAGCCCTGAGATACTAAAAATGCGGGGGGGGGGGGGGGAATATCCAAGAGGGATTAAATCATCTATATATCCCTATATATATATATATCTTTATATACATCTAACTCTGAGGTTATAACAAACAACGAGTGTAATATTATCTTTATTAAGAAATGGGATATTTACCCAACCTATGGATAACTTAAGAGAAAATGGTTTATTAGTGCTTTATCAGAGATCCCTATTATTATTTTGTGAAGAATGTTCTATGGATTGGATCATAAAGAAATTTATTCATTCTTAAATTATTTTATTTGGTTAAAAATAGTAATTGGCCCTATGGAAAAATCATGTTTTTATGGAATTTTTTAACTTTGTTTTAATGAGGGTTTCCCCTATAAATCCATAAATTAGTAATCCTTGTAAGATGAAAAATTTTAAATTCTAAATTTTATGATGAGGTATTTACATTAATAGTAACTTAGTCATTTTTTGTTTCATGAAATATTATTTTACGTGAATCAAGACATTATATATTAATTCATTCCCTACCCCACCCCACCCCCAATGTATTTTCCAATAAGACATCACATTAATCCATTTTACTCTTGGTTAAGTGGGTAAAGAATATCATAACCTAAAATACATCTCATAAATTTACCTCACACCATACCTCCCTTTTTCAAAACTCAACAATAACATACTCAAGTAATATCTAAAAACCCATGTGACATATTTTACTTCCTACTCAACATACACAAGATATACCATATATGTATAGTTGTATCACGACTCATCATGTTTTATTGATTAAGATATTGAAGTGATGGAATATTGGGAGCAATAAAATTTATATTTATTAAGATATTTAATATTTATATCATAGAATTTTGAAATAGACATCCCTTAAAAACCATCAATGTCATAGTTTTTTATTAATTAATTAATTAAACATATGCACATATATCAAAATATAAATGATAATATAATTCATATATCTATAAATTTAATGTATATTATCATTCCAAATAAAATTTATATTTATATATTTGTAGCACACATTAAAAAATCTTTCGATAAATGTTTTTTGAGTGATTACAAGATGTTCGATCCTAACATAGAGAGATCTGAAACTCTTGATAAATTTGAAGAATTTATTTTAAACTCTACTTATAAAGAATCTCACTTCAATAAAGAGTTATTGTAATACATATAAAAATAATCAATATAAATTGATAAATAGAAATATTATTATTTTTTGTTAAAAAAAGTTTTATTTTTTAAAATATAAAACCTTTTAGATTTATTAATTATAGGTTTAAAATTAAAATTTGGGTTTTTAATATTCTCACGAAATGAATTTTGATTTCTGTATTCATAGACTCCAAAACCTTTAAAATTATAAATTTTAAATAAAAATTAATAATTAATTATTGTCATTGATGGGAAACATTGTCTCTAGGTGTCTTCCTGATTAGTTAAACTATGTAATCTCATGGTTTGACCTCACTAGGATTTAAGTTCATTTTTATAATGATTTATTTCCCTATGATGTTTCAAGGAATTTTTAAAAAAAAATTATATATATATAATAGGGGTAGGGTTAAAATTGTTTTGAACTATGGGTTTTGGCTGGTGTGAACCTCATTCATGCAAGAAAACCTGGGAATTAGTGTGAATAGGGTTCACATAATCTATTTAATCACTTAATAGGTTATGTGAACCCTCTTAATGATAGTTTGGAAAATATCTTTAATGAACAGGGTTCAAGGAATATTTTCATAATTCAAAGAGGAATGAACCATGTTCACACCTCAAAATGATGACCTAGACTTGAGGTGTGAATGTGGTTCACACCTCCAGCCACTCCCCATTTATAAAATGGCCACCCGCCTTCATTTCAATTTCAACCTTATTTTTTCTGGGAAGCTCCAATAATTTTGATTCATGGTAAAATTACTATTTATGTCCCTGAGAAGGTATACTTTAATTCTTCAAATTTTTAGTTAGTTTATTTTATAATTAATTTTTTAAATATATTTGTTACACTTATTTTATTTAATTAGTTGTTTATAATATTTAAATAATAAATCAATTTATGCTTTTAATATATATATAATATAAATTTTATTGGATTATTTAACAAATCTATATGAATAAATTTATGTCAAATTAAATTATTTTAAGAAATTTATATATTTGTAAGTATAATTTATTGACTGTTATTCTAAATTTAATATCACTATGAGTGATTGATCATAAGTTAGACCAAACAATGAATATTTGGTTCTCATATTTGTATTCATAATTTCTAATATATGTTTTTAATTTTATTTTTGATGATGTGTGTGTCATATATTTCTGTTATATGAATGAAATTATTTTACATGATAAATTTAATATATCACAGCCCCTCGGTACCCCTCACATACATGTTAGTAATATTGTAAAAAATATATAGGTTCTATAGAAACTAAAGATTTTCAATGGTGGATTTGTACTCCATGAATGAATGGAGACTGACGGTTGATGATTTTTGAGACAAAAAAGATCCAAAAATTATCCTTCATAACTTTTGGTTTTCTAATAAAATAATTATAATCCAATTCATATATAAATATCAAGATCAAGTAACAGTTTTTTATCTAGAACTAATTTAAAAAAAATTTCATTCGATTTCATAATATAATTATATATAATGACTAAATAAATTTTATTTATAGGTAATCATTTCTATGTTTATATAATTAAATAGATAAATAATTTATTATGATAAGGTTATTATTTATAGTATTATCATTGAAAATATTTTTTTATATTTCAGATAGTATAACATTAGAATAAGTAAGTACCAAGATTCATAGTTACTTAAAACTGACGGTTGAACAAGTAAAAAAACCAATCACATATTGAAATCTTCAATATACTGAACACCTATTCCATATTTTGTATCTTATACCTGATTATTAGGATTGGGTGGAAGAAAAATAATTTTTATGGAAACATTTTGTGCATGTTTTAATGAAATTTTATATATTGATTTTTAATATTGATGATTTGAACCCTACTATTATATAACCCTATTATAAGAGATCTATTGAAATCGGCCCTTCCTAATAATTTTATTCCATGATTATCATATGAATTTGGTAATAGAAACTTTATATCTATATATTTCTAATATTAATGTAGGATAATTTCATTTTGATACACCAGATTTAATGAATGAGACATTATTTGATTAGGGAGTATTTGATGATGGGATGGGAGATAAGGAAGATGAGGAATATGTGTTCAATCATCCTTCAATGGTTTATTTAAAGAGTATACAAGAAATATTCATTGTTAATCATCCTAAATTATTTACTTCATTGGTAGAGGGAATTTCACATGCACAACATTTTGGTTGGGATGTGAATACATTGAGTACTAAATTCTCATGTGTCGTATGTAACACATCTATGTCAACTAATTAAACATTACCTGTTTCAAGAGAGTTTGAAAGTTAAATTGAACTTAAGATATGATCAAGAAATTATACCTTGATAGAAAGATTCCACACATGGTTTATGAGTGAAAAAAAATATAAAATTCATCATTAAGAATGAAAAATGTGGTCTGGAATATAAGTTTTTATTATGAAAATTATTGGATAAAAAAATTCATGTGAGAAGATATATAAGTTATAAGGACTGTATAATTGGGTGCACCCAATTCGTTCATAGGATCACTACACACTTGATATATAATTTATATATTATATAATCATTGAGATGATACGAACATTCTAGTACATTATTGTGTCTCTCATATAGGAAAGATCTGCGTATTTTTTTCGAACACAGGATATCCTTTGATAAGCCTTCTATAGCTAATCAAGAGGGAATTTGGAAGGACTCTAGTAAATTGGATTAATCATATAGTATTTTTACATAGCTAATGGTATTGTTATAACTAAATATTAATGTGATTTATCATCTTGAACCATTGATTATATCTCCCAAATTAATTAGGGTGATCATTTGAAGGTAAAGTACTGTAGGATATTCTGGACATTCAAACTATGTATTACAAGACATCCTTATTTGAAATAGATAATTTAGGTGGATGTAAATTTTCTGAAAGGAACTTATATGTGTTTTCTACTCATTATTTCCTCATAGTATGGAAATTGTGCTCCAATCCATCTTTCATTCAACTTTTTCAAGGATTATTTTTAATCATTGTGTTAGTTCTTGGCATGTATACACATGTATGTTTTGAAAATCCAAGGGCTTTTCTTGATATCTAGTCATCATTGTACGATTAAATAGTTAGTTTACTATAATGGTATTTCTTATAGAGAACCTGGTTCTTATCATCGATATTAAATGAAACATATTTGCACTAATGTCTAAAGACATTTTATCATTGATGTAATAAATAAAACAATAATTAAGTTAGATATTTTCCCTTACAATTATTTATTTTATATTACTTTTTATTATGCATTTAATTATACTAATTTTAACTTGTTATTTCATAGAATCCTCAACAAATAAAATTCTATGAGTGTCTAGAATGAATTTGAAGGGATACAAAATAATTGTTTAGTTACATGATGTTGACTTCAAAGGTGAAATTTTCATTATCATATAACTGAGGAAAAATATATGTACATATGAACACTTATATTGTATAGTGCATAAATGGGGTATTTAAAGGGATTCATAAACTAATAATCATTTTCCAAGTGAAAAATACATTTTTTTTGATGCATAAAGTAATTTTTTTAACACACCTACTTGGGTTATCAGGGGATACAACATGGGATGTGATTCTATCAAAACATCTAATGAGATATTGATAATATTTTATTAGATATGACATCATTTTATGTTTGAAGATTTGACTATAATGGTATCTTAATTAGGTTAATAGAGTATCATGACCCACTCATATGAAATTATGGTCTAATGTTAGTTTTCTAACTAGAACAATGGTATTATGGTTATAGTTGTTTCCAGGCATTAAGGTATCTAGGTTCACATGTCAATACAACATTTTCATCAATTAAATTGTCATGGGAACCCAATGTTAATCAAGAATATATTTTGAACACTTTGGTATATTTTAACATTACCCCTTAGACTCATGTTGGTGACTTTCATCATTTTACATTTCTAACTAATATGCTAATTCTGGTCCCTGATATGGCCATGTTATTCCCATGAGGATAGCCAAATTATACTCCTATTAGAAATGAGATCGACTAGCCTCAAGAATGGGGGAGAATATATGATTACATATACGTATTGGGGATTTTCATAATCATATAAAATTCCTAAATATAGCATGAAGGAGATCCATATATATTTAAAATTAATACTTTCTTATGTATGTTATCATTGTTAAGTAAATATTTTATTATTTTCAAAATTATTTCAAATTTTTTTAGGTCTCCTTATAAGGAATCTAATTTTTATATTTATAATTCTTAAATAATGATTTTTAGAAAATATATTACATTAAGTATAATTATTAATGTAAACTTCATATATAGATATGAGAAAATGATATGTTTCTCGAAACCTATGGTAGTCATGTTTCTCGTGCTATCATAGAGATTTGTCTCATTCCACCTATGAGTATAAAAAGGTCACAACACTTTTTACACATTTCACAAACTCCTATGGTAATTCCCTATCTTCTATGTCCATGGTTTTATATTTTAGTGATGTGATATTTCACCTTTTTCAATCACCATCTCTGTGCTTCCCTTATAGAGAGATGGATGCTAAAGACATAGACCTTCTATCTACCAAAGAGGGAGATGACTATTACTCTGGAGGTTATCTTGATTATATCAAGCCTCTATATCTATGGTGTGTATGTGATATATAAAATATTTAATGATTGGTATAGTTTAATATATAGACTACTTGATATATTGATTTAGGAAGATAGAAGTTATGTTGTCAACAGTCAAAAACACATACCAAGGAAAGACAGGAACATCACCTATCAATTCAATGAAGTTGATGAAATCAATATCCTAAAATTTCCAGGTCATACATTTTATGAATTATTAGATACATAATCTTTTTCAATCACTATAATAAATTTTTCATTTTATGTATATACATTTACATGAGGACCTCAACGATACAAAAATACACATCTAGGGGTTATGTTGTCATCTACATAAATCTAGAGCACTATATAGAACATTTTTTATCGAGAAGATGTTTATTATAGGTTGTTTTATTCTTATTTATATGTGGTAATGATAGTGCATCCCTCACTTTGTTTCCCATGTGCATGTACTATTGTTTGTGGAGATTATGTTGGATTTCCCACATGGTTGATAGTATGATTAACTATCCTTCTTATGTGGGATTCAGTTATATAAATTTATATTGTGAACATAACATAGAAATAATGTCATATATAGGTGGAGTAATGTGAAAAGACAATTTGACCTTAGTAGACATTTTTTCCACACTTAAAAACTTATGTTATATAGCCTTAAACTAAATAATGTATGTGATTATTAATTGTGTACATAAATTGTAATCTATTTTAATTAAATGATTTCTTTTAAAAAAACATTATTTTGTATATTTCAATTTTCATATATTACATATTTTTAACATTTTAGATAGATTTTTTTTCCAAACTGTACAGAGATTCTTAATGTAATCACATGTGTAGGGTTTTTTATTCATTTTCACGTGGTTCACTAGAACCATGTTGATTGGGTTATCAGTTATTTTAGGTTCCTGTAGCACATTACCACACCACTAAAATAGTTGGCATTAGTATATTCCCTAATAGTTTTAGGTACATTAAATACATACTAATAGTGATTTCAAGTACATTACATTGATATGTTGGACAGAAGTGTGGAGTCCCGATTTTAGGGGAATCCACTTAGTACATGAATCTATCAAACCAACTATATTATAATCACTAGAAATACATAAGGTTGTTGTTTTATCTTATACGAAATGTATAAGGCTATCACAACTTGGTAATAACTCTTCTTCCTATAAAATAGATCTTCTACTAAACTATAACTGAATGAATGGTTTTTTATTGGATGATCATATCACATGCCTATTACACATCTTTGATCATGTAGATGGATTTATATATGAATATAGAAATTTTCACTTGAAGTGGTAGAGCAACGTCAGCCCATAGATGATATTTACCGTGGAAATTTCCTTGATGTGAAATTGGATGTCGAGCCCCAGGTTGATGTGACATAGGATGACATGCCTCATGTAGATGTTTTATATGATGATGTGTCACGTGAGGAGGTTGTCCAACATGATCATCAAGGTTTATCTCCGCTTTTTATAACAGATAATCCATTTTCCCAACATAGTCCTTATGCTACATCTCCCAAATCGCATACAGATATTCCACTTCCAACTAATATGACACAATTTTTTCTAATAAGGAGTCATGGTGCTTTTATAAGTGATTTTTTTACTTATTTCCTTACTTTATCAGATTATACAATAGTGATAGTTGGTGACTGGAAGATATTTTATTATCCATTTTCCCTAGTAGTTAGATTTCCATAGAACATGATCCATTTTCTTCCCACTAAATAGAATTTTTTACCTGATCAAATTCTTCTTACAACATGGGAGATAGTTTTAACCATTAGTCACCTTCCTTACAGGCATGACTGGATAACAAGGAGGGGACTTTCGATCCACCATTTATCACACATGATAGTACTGAGGTAGCTGCAGAATATTCTATGCTGGAGGAGTATACATCAAAGCACAAGCATCGATAGACATGGAATGAACAAGTTATCTATACACTAGAATGCAACACAAAGGAGCGTCTAACACAATTATGTGGACATCAATGATACTATTTCCATTGTTCATAAATTTTAACTGAGTTATATTTAATATATTTTTCTCAATTTAAATTATACATTACTCAAAAAGATACATTTAAAACTTAATTATAATAATTAATAATATAAAAATAATAATTAAATAATTAATACAATTGGTAATTAAGAATATAATTTATTATAAGTATAAGGGATTATAAAGAACCAAATAAAACACACACCTGAGCACCTTGGTGAATCAAGCCTCATTGTTGGATCCTAGGTATTTATAAAATAATAATTTTTCATGACTATGAATATTTATGAATAAAAAAATAATTTTACATTAAAGACGACAATTTTTCCAATAGTTTACTCGATACACAACAACGGGTTTCTCCTAAAACTTATGTTGTACACAACATTGAGTTATACCGAAAAATAATATAATATTATTATTATTTTAAATTGTATCTAATTCCTAATTTTTGTATTGAAAGTAATGAATATAAATAACTACAATATGATTATACATTTTTTTAAATGTTTTCACCTTTATCCAATAAATTTTAGAGGCTTAAAAATATAATGAATCCAGTTTTAAGAATAAAATACCCAAATATTTTTAAAAGTTCAGTTTACTACCTTTTGAGGGAGAAACCTTTTTAAATATGGTTTTATAACTTTAATATGTTCTATTTAAAAAAACTTTTTTTATAGAATGGGGACATCAAAATTTACCTTGATTTAAATTTTGGTATTTTTCTGATGAAATTCATATTTTAATTAATAGTGAAAAATACAGCATTTAAATTCAAAATTGATTTTTCATCTAATTTATTTATATAGTTATATTATCTTATTAATTTTTTTTTAATGTGTAATTGTATTATTATTTTTATTATTTAATCCAATATTGATCATTGAAAGTAATTTCACTATTAAATTGGGCATAAACACATGTCAATATTTTAATAGTTTTTACTTTTTAAAAACATTATTTTTGGTTTTTACAATAGGAATTAATTTTAAGTTAATTTCTTCTGATTATATGTTCTGAATTTGGAAAATTTTATTTCATATTTGGAATTAAAAGGTCCAAATTGTGTAATTAGTTTCTTTTTATTTTTTTGATATTATGAATAGTGACTTCAGTAAATATTTTTATTTACCATGGTGAAAGTCCAATATTTTCCATGAGATATTTACTACAATGGGAATCCTATGGTCAATTTTGGGACCCCATTGAGACACATGGGTGTGACAATTACATGTTATAATAATTAATTTAAAGTAAATAAAAATATAACATAAACTTTTATATTTTACTAAACCAATTTTCATAATGAGTTATATAATTGGTATCTTTGAAAATAAATAATCATTAGAAATATAAACATAATTCCTACATCATGGAATATTATTTGTAATTTTTATACATTAAATAAATATATTTATTCGTGAAACAATGTTGATGTACTGATTACATTATTAATGAAATATTCAAATAAATTATATTATAAATATTAAAATAAATGTAATTTCAATATTTTTATGACATAAAAAACTTTTATGGGTGATATTTACATATTATCTTTGATTTAATTCCTTATTTATGAAGTAATCAGGTTTTTATGACTTTAAGAAAAAAAATTACTAAATAGTTTTAAATTTGACAAAAATGAGTTTTTAAAAAAATACTATTTTATTAAATGATATAATAGTCCAAAAATCATATATTCGGACAAATAACTTGTATAACGTTAAAAATTACATTAATTATTCACTTTTTATTCTCTTGGAATTTTATAGTAACTATAGTAAACATATATTATGAAAATACAAGAAGACATGGTAAGAGTTAATGTTTTTAACTAAGGGTTAAAGTTAAAAGATAAGGTTAACTTGGGGACCTAAACTTGTATAAAATATATTGTTTTAGAATATTTATACCCATTATCTTCTTATACTATAAATATATCACTTTTTAACTATTATAATTTAAAAATAATTTTATAATAAAATGATATATCAAGACATTCCTAAAGTGCCCCTCCTCCATCTTGTAAAGGGACACCACCTCTACCCACTTACTCATACCTCTCAATCCCATTGTATCATCCAAATTATACAAAAATAATCTCCCCAAAATCAATCCCTTCATCCTATAATTTTTAAATTGGGAAGAAGTCAATTCAAGAAAGCATTTTGGCTCAAATCAAAAGGAGTTACCCATTTTAGAGGTAGTGTCTTCTCTAAATATACTTTCTTTTATTTTCCTTATCCACTCCCTATGATATTATTATTATTTTATTAAACAAAAAAACAAGTATCCTAAATATACTAGGATATAATTATGATATGGATTTTAACTTCATTTACACACACCTCCATCTAATGGATATGAACATATTGTTTCTATGTACAGTGAACTATTGCCTCACAAAATGATGATTGTTCAATTTTTTGCTACCACCTCTCATGGTGGCCATTATGATGGAAATTTATATATATATAATATATATTATATTTATATAGTCTCTATTATTCTTTATTTTTTATTAACATTAGACATTAATTCTTTCCATAATGTGTAAATATGATAAGTTCATTTGAGGAAGTACAGACTACTACCCTCTCAAAATGATATGACTTGTTCATGCCATAAATGGAATGTATAAAGGATTTAATTAGTGATATTAGGTAACATATATAAAATATATATTATAAAATAATTATAACATATCTTTTAATCATTTAGTTTTTATTCCTTTAATATGACAAAGAAATGAAAGTAGCGTTCATGCATACGCACGGCCTACCATCTCAAGGAACAGTGCATTTCATTTCTTATATCCAAATGTTATGGACTATTATAAATACATATATGATAGATTTATATTATATTTCAATCATTAATATCATTATAGAGATGATGTACTTCTGACTACATGGACAATTTACATAAAAACAAGTTCATTTTTTACGCAAGTACCGAATATTGATAAAACGACAAATATGAACTTAAATAATTCTATGATTGTCATAACAAGGTAATAAGTGATATAAAAGGAATAATAAAATTTAAAAAGGTTCTGAAACAAGTATAAATTAACTTAATTTTATAATTCATGAATAATACTGAACATATGTGACGATTTGGACTCAAGGTAACGGACTTCGTCTCAATCTCCTTACATTAAGAACTATTTTTCGTTTATACACAAACTTCTTTTATACGGTGTATAATAAACTCATTTTAACTTTAATTTCATTCAATGGTTTTAAAAAGGGAATATTTTTTTATGAATTTTTTTACTAAATTACAAAAGGAATGTTTCATTTTAACATATGCAGCGACAATGACCTTTCCTCTACCATGAGAATTATTTGAAATTTTTATTCCTCTACACGACGTAATGTTTTCAAAATAAGAATATATAAAATATACCCTTTTATGTATTTTGGTATTGAAGATTTGTTTTTATAAAGGATTCATTATTTCAATATCTTAAACTGATATCTTGTTATTACAATGTAGAAATATTATCTTTTATTTATGCTTGTTTTATGTGTTACGATTATGTTATGGTTCTTAGGGATTGATTATGTATATGGGTCGTTCCATGATAAATTGAGGGCAGGTGATCTCATGATATCTCTCCCATGAATTGGGTAATGTGATAGAGGTAAATTTTAGGGTTTATCTTAAGAGATTTAGGGAATATACTGTGATGGTTATTCCAAATGTAACCATGAAGGTTACTCCCTATATAGCTATCAAAGCTACAATGTAAGTATGTTATGGATGAAACAAGTTACCTTTACAGTTTATTACTTCTTGTAGTTATTCACAAATCATGTTATTTCATGAGGTATATTAAATATATTATGTTTTATGAGTGATAGGTATGATTTCATGGATTTTTATGTATTCATGGAAAAATGTTTTCTTTCCTTATTTTATAACTCTTACTAAGATTTTTATGCTCTTCCCAAGTTTTTGAAATGTTTTTCATAGGTTATAAGGAATTTTAATAGAATGTATGGATTCAAGAAGATTTTTATCAAGAAAATAATTCTTTTTTCTTAAGGAGTTTTATTGTTTTGAAAAATTTGGATAGAGTAGAAGTGTATGCATTGTAATGTTTGAGATTTAATGTAATAGTTATGGCTTAATTATTTAAATCTCTAAACCTGAAAAGATTCTAAATGTGAAATAAAGTAAATTTTTTATCAAAAGTCAAGATTATGTAATGTTTAAGTTTGGGGCCTTATAGTTGGTATCCGAGTTCGGTTTAGATAATACTATGAGTTAGTTTATTGTTAAATGAATATCCATAAATTATTTTTAATCTATGGTATTATTGAAATGATATAGAATTTCAATATTACCAAGTTTATTTGTCTAAGATATGTTTATTTTCAAAATGGTTTCCCTTAGAGGAAACATGGAAGCTATGGTGGGATGATATCAAGAGGAAAACGACATACTAAATCTGAAACCAAAAAAAGTCAGAATTGGAACTGAATAGTTTTTTACAGTGATGGCATAGTTGAATCAGGCTATAAATGGTGGTGAAATACACACATGAGATCAGCTAGATCAACCACAAAGTAAAATGTTGGTAGTGAAGCATTTCATGATAAAATAGCCTCCATTATTCATAGGATCATCTGACCATGTGCTAGTTAAAGGGTGGATTAAATAACTGGAAAATATTTCTGATGTCATGGGGTGTTCATAACATCAAATGGTTAGTCTCACTTTGTATCATTTTGAAGGATAATCTAATTAGTGGTGGTCAGTGGTTAAAAATATCAGGGATAATGAGGATATTGATGCTCTTCATTGGGATTCATTGATAGGTATGTTTCTTGAGAAATATTTTCCTAAGGTGGTTCGACATACTATGGAAAAATAACTATTAGAATTGAGGTAGGAGGATGAATCAGTGTCTACTTATGAAGCAAAATTTACTCGACTGGCGAGGTATGCTCCAAATTTATATGGGATAATGATAGTAAAATCAATCATTTTTACTCAAGATTAAAGACACAGTCTTGAAGGGAATTAGATTCTTGTGAGTTAAAAAGTTATGAATAAAAATTCAATATGTGGAGAAGGTAAAAATGGAGTTTTTTGATGATCGGGTGTTCTTTGAAAAATAAAAAAATAAGAGGTTAAGGTGGCAGATGAAAGGGATAAACTCTTCAAAAAATTCTGATGGTAAGAAACTTAAGTTTATAGTTTTTGAAAATTTTGGTAAAAATCATACTGGGGAATACCTTTTGAATTCTGTTAGATGCTTCTGATGTGGTAAAACGGGACATAAGGGTCATAATTTCACCGGAAAGGATCAAGGTAGTGGTAAGTCAAAATCTAATTTACAATCAATAAAATGTTTTAAGTGAAATGAAATGGGTAATAATAAAAATGATTGTCTGATGAAGAACTCAAATGATAGAAAGTAGTTGGAATACAAGAAGAAAGGGGTGTTAAAATCCTATAAAACTACTTTAGTATATGTGGTGCCATAAAATGAAGTAGTATTAGGTACATTGTTTGTTTATTCAAATTATTCCAATGTTTCTTTTCATTCTGGGTCTATACATTCATTCATTTTTGAGAAATTTTATAGTAAATTTGGAATTCCATCTCAAGATATGAATCTCAAACTTGTGGTAAAAAATGGAGGGAATTTTGAGATAAAAATAAATTATAAGAACCTTCATGTCCATATGTGTGGAAATAATCTACCTGTAAACCTTATTGTTTTTCCTCTAGTAGAGTTTGATGTTATTTTGGGTATGGATTGGATTTTTGTTTATCATGTTAAGATTGAATGTAGTGCTAAAGATGTTTATTTTCAAAATGAATTTTAGTTTGTCTACAAAAATGAAACCTTATTATTGATAATATATAAGGAAGATGAGAAAATATTAAAATATGGAAATGAATGTTACCTTATACATAATGTTGAAAACAAATTAATTGTTCAGATTAATGATGTGTTAATTGTAAATGGGTATCATTATGTTTTTATTGATGAGTTTCCTGATATAATACCTGATCAGGAAGATGAATTTACTATTTACTTGGTTTCTAATGCTAATCCAATTTCCAAACCCCCTTATCAAATGGCTAAAATTGAACTTTTAGAGTAAAAGGAGAAATTTTGGGAGTTATTATATAGAGGTTTCATTTGACCTATAATGTCACCATGGGGTGAACCTATCCTATTTTTTTAAAAGAACGATGGTTCCATGAGACTTTTTGTTGATTATAGAGCCTTGAAAAACATCACTATTAAGAACAAGTATCCTCTGCCTCATATTGATTATTTGTTTGGCCAGCTCTAAGGGGATCAGTATTTCTCAATGATTAACTTGAGGTCAGGTTACCATCGGTTGAAATTAAAGGAAGTATACATTCTAAAGACCACGTTTTGTACTAGATATGGACATTATGAATTTGTATTTTTTCCTTTTGGGTTAAAAAAAAGAAACCTGTTGTATTCATGGATCTAGTGAATAGAATTTTTTGTGAGTTCTTGGATAAGTTTTTGGTTGTGTTTATTGATGATATTTTGGTATATTATAAATGTAAAGAGGAATATGAAATTCATTTAAGGGTTGTCTTTCAAAACGTAAAAGAAAATAAACTTTATGGGAAATTCATAAAGTGTGTTTTTTGGTTAAAACAAATTTCATTCCTTGGCCATATTGTTTCTAAATATGGCATAACTATTGATCCTTCTAAAACAAAAGTTGTTGAAGAATGGACACGACCCACAAATATAATAGAGATTCTTATTTTACTTTGTTTAACATGTTATTACCAAAGGTTTTTGGAAAAAAATCATGGTTATCTAGCCCACTGACTGAGTTAACTCAGGTGTTAAGTTCACCAGGACAAAAGAATGTGATGAATCTTTTCTGGAATTGAAAAGACGATGGGTGAATGATCCAGTATTAGAAATACCTTCCATAAATGGTGAATTTTTTACCTATTTCAATTCTTTATTGAAAGGACTTGGGTGTTTCCTAATGTAGAATTATCAGGTAATTGTGTATGCTTCACGTCAGTTGAAAACTCATAAGTTAAATTACCCTACACATGATTTCGAATTAGATGTTATTGTTTTTGCATTAAAAATTTGGAGGCATCATCTGTATGGTGTAAAGTGTTAAATATACATTGACTATAAAATTTTGAAGTATATATTTAATCAGAAAGAATTTAATATAAGAAAGAGAAGATGTATGGAATTAATCAAGGATTGTTCTTTGATTCGAAAAGGAAATTCTACATTAACCATGTTACGTTTGGAACATGACCCTTTTATTATTGATTTGATGAATTTGTATAGGAATTTGTTGGTGTAGGGAATTCATCTATTTTGTTTCAGGTGGAAGTAAAATCATATATATGAGTCAAAATTAAGAAAGTGTAGAAAGAAGACAGTGAGTTGCATAAAAATGTAGAATTGGTTCAGAGGGATATGTTTCCAAAATTTAACATTGATAAAGGCTATTTTTTGAGATTTTGAAAGAGATTATTTGTTCCTTGGGATTCATAGTTGAATAAATAGTTATTATGTGAATCTCTTTGTTCTCTATCTTTAGTTCATCAAGCAAGTACTAATATGTTACGAGATCTTCGAGATTATTACTAGTGGGATGGAATGAAAACTGATATTGCTGAAATTACCATGAGATGTTTGATTTGTCAATAGGTTATACCCGAGAAGAAGTTACCGAAGGGGTTTCTTCAGCCTTTTCCATTGTCAGAGTGTAAATGGGAAAATATATCTATGTACTTTTTAGTGGTATTTCCAAATACTTCTCTTGGTAATAATGAAATTTGGGTTATTATTGATGGATTGACTAAATCTTCTCATTTTCTTCCTATTAGACATACTCATTATATAGATCAACTTTCTCAATAGTATACTAAATATATTTTTAGGCTATATGGTGTTCTCCACTCTATTTTATCTGATCATGATCCTAGGTTCACTTATAACTTCTGGAATACCCTTTAGATGTCATTGGGAACTAAATTAAATTTCGATATAGGTTTTCATCCTCAATCAGATGGGCAGTCATATGGAACAATCTAGACCATGGAGGATATGTTACATGCATGTTCAATGGAATACCAGGGAAGTTGAGACCATCATATTACTTTGGTTGAGTTTTCTTATAGTAACTTTTTTCATTCTAGTATACATATGGAACCATTTGAATCATTATATGGGAAGCGGTGTATAACTTCATCTTTTTGAGATGAAGTGGGTCAAAAAAAGTTTATGGGACCAGAATTGGTATAAGAGATGGAAAAAAGTTCCATTGATTCATAAGAACATGAGAATAGCTCTGAGCTGGAAGAAGATTTATGTAGATAACCGAAGGAAGGATCTATATTTCTAGGTAGGTGATCATGTCTTTCTAAAATTTTCTCCTTGTAAAAGTGTGATGTGTTTTGGAAAGAAGGGAAAGACGAGTCTGAGATTCATTGGACCCTATGAAGTCTTGAATAGAGTTGGATAAGTTGCCTACATAGTGTATTTACCTCCAATTTTATCCCATGTGCACAAAGTTTTTCATGATTCAATGTTAATAAATTATATTCCAGATCCATCTCTTATTTTGAGTCTAGAGTTAGTTCAGTTGGAAGAGAATATTTCTTATGAGGAGCAGGTAGTTCAGATTCATGACCGTAGAGAGAAAGTGTTGTAGAATAAACTAATTCATCAGGTAAAGGTTTTTTGGAAAACCCATATGGTTGAAGAGAAATGTAGGAATCTAAAAATTCTATGATGGATAAATACCCCCACATATTTGATAAGTAAATAAAATTGTGTGGATATAATTTCTAAAAGAGGGTAATGATGTAGGATCCCAGGTATTTATAAAATAATATTTTTCCAAATATATTAAAATTTATGAATAATATATTTATTTTATGTTAAATAGGACACCTTTTTCTATAGTGTACTCTATATGAAACAATGGGTTTCTCCAAAATCTTACGTTGCACACAACATAAAGTAACACATAAAAATAATATAATATTATTATTTTTAAAATAGTAGGTAAAGCCTAGTCTTTGTATTAGATGGAAGGAATATAACTAACTACAATATTATTATACATGTTTGTTAAATGATTTTACATTTATACAATAAATTTTAGAGGCCTAAAATGATAATGGATCCAATTTTAAGCTTAAAATACCCTGATATTTTTAGAAGTTTGATTTACCGCCTTTTGATAGAACAATCTCTCTAAATCTAGATTTTTTCACTATTATATGTTATATTTAACAAAATAAACTTCTTCTACAGAATTAGGACATCTAAATTTTACTTGGTTGAAATTTCGGTATTTTTCTAATGAAATTCATATTTTAATAAATAGTGAAAAATAATTCATTTTAATTCAAAACAGCTTTTTCATCTAATTTATTTATATAGTTAGATTATATTTTTAAATGATTTTAAAGTGTAATTGTATTATGTTTTTATAATTTAGTCCAATTTTTTTATTGTAAGTTATTTCACTTTCAAATAGGGTATAAACAAATGTCAATCCTTTGATAGTTTTTACTTTTTAAAACCCCACTTTTTAGTTTGGACAACGGGAATTAATTTTAAATTTATTTCTTCTAATTATATGTTTTTAATTTGGAAAAATTGATTCCATATTTTGAATAATAAGGTCGAAATTTTGTAAATAGTCACTTTTTATTTTTTTACATTTTGAATAGTAACTTTAGTAATTATTTTTATTTACCATGGTCAAAGGGTAAATCCGGTAAATAAAGGTAAAAAGTAATATTATAATAATATAAAACTAATCTAACACATGTCCTAGTCTTACTAGATGAGATATGTCCAACCATTGTCATCCTTGGGTCGCTTTTGGGACCCCATGGAGCCACTTGGGTGTGATAATGACATGTTATAAGAATTAATTAAAAGTAAAGAAAAATATAACATAAACATGTATCTTTTAATAAAATAATTTTAATAGACAGTCATATAACTGATATATTTGACTATAAATATTATTTATAAATTTAAAAAGATTTCATATATAATAATATTCTATTTATATTTTTTAGATATTAAATAAATAAATTTATTAATGACACAATAAAGATGCAGTGATTACTTTATTAATGAAATATTAAAATACGTAATATTATAAATATTAAATTAAATTTAATTAGAAAATTTTTATTCCATAAATAATTATTTTGATGATATTTACATATTATCATTGATTTAATGCATTTGGATTGAATGAATAAATTTTTATGACTTTAACAAAAATCAATTACTAAATAGTTTCAAAATTGACATAAATGAGATTTTAAAACAAATACTATTTCATTAAAGGATATAATAGTCCTAAAAATCTAATACTAGTCCAAATTACTTAAATAATGTTAAAAATGTCATTAATGATCCACTTTTTATTCTCTTGGCATTTTATAGTAACTATAGTAACCATATATTATGAAAATACAAGAAGACATGGCAAGAGTTAATTTTTTTACAAATGGTTAAATCTAAAATATAAGGTTAGTTTTTGTGACATAAACTTGTCTAAAATCTATTTTTTGAGATTATTTTGACCCATTATCAACTTATCCTATAAATATATAACTTTTGAACTATTATAATTCTAAAATCATTTTATAATAAAATAATATTTCAAGACTCTCCTAAAGTGACCCTCCTCCCTCTTATAAAAGGCCACCAACTCTACCCACTTACTCACACCTCTCAAGCCCCTTGAATCATTCAAATTATGTTCAAATAATCTCCCAAAATACATCCCTTCCTTCTATAAGCCTTAACTTTGGAAGAAGAAAATTGAAGAAAGCCTTTTGTCTCAAATCAAAATGAGTTGCCTGTTTTAGAGGTAGTGTCTTCTCTAAAGTTCCTTTATTTTATTTTCCTTCTCCAATCCTTATGATCTTATTAATAATTTATTACATAACAATTTAGGTATCCTAAATATTCTAGGATGTTTTAATGATAAGTATTCGAACTAAACTTACACACACCTCCATCTAATGGATATGAACATATTGTTTCTATGAACGGAGGACTACAGCCTTACGAAATGATGATTGTTCAATTTTCTCATACCACCTCTCATGGTGGAAAATATGATGGAACCGTATTTATATATGATATATATTACATTTATATTATCTATATTATTTTTTTTATTTACATCATACCTTTATGCTTTCCATAATGTGTAAATACTATAATTTCATTTGAGAATCTACGGACTACCTCCCCCTCAAAGTGATATGACTAGTTCATGCCATACATGGAATGTATAAATGATGGAATTAATTAAATTATGTAAAAAATATAACATAGATATTATTATTTATTTATAAAATATTTATGTATCATTTAATTATAATTCTTTTAATATGAAAAAGAAATTAAAGTAGTGTTCATGCGTACGTACGACATACTGTCTCCATGAATGGTGTACTTCAATTATTATCTATATATGTTATGGACTATTATAAATACCAGTATTCTGGATATATATGATATTTAAATAATTAATATCATTATTTATATTTTTGAATTTTGACTACATGGATAATTCACATCAAAATAAGATCATTTTTGACACAAGTGCCAAATATCGACAAAATGAACTATATGAACTTAAATAATTATATGATTATTATAATAAGGTAATAAGTGATATAAAAGGAATTATAAACATGGAAAAGGTTCTTAAATAATTATAAATTAACTTAGGTTTTTTATTTAGGAAGAACAAGGAGCATACGTGATGATTTGGACTCAAGGTAAGGGACTTCATCTCAATCTCCTTTCGTTGAGGCAAATTTTGGTTTATACACAAACTTATTTTATATGGGTAAATTTAACCCCTTTGACTTTTAATTTCATCCAACATTTTTCAAAAGGGAATCTTTTTTTACAAATAGTTTTACTAAATGACAAAAGTATTTTTTCTTTTTAACGTATTTGGCGACAATGAGCTTTTCACTGATGTGAGCATTAATTGATATTTTGCTTCCTCTACAAGATGTAATGTTTATTAAAGAAAAATAAATTCCATATACACTTTTTATGTATCTTGGTGTTGAAAAAAAATTTTGGTAAAGGATTTAGTAATTCAACATCTTGAACTAATATCTTGTGATTTCAATTTGTAAATGTTATCTTTCATTTATGCTTGTTTTATGTGTTATGATTATGTTATTGTTCTTGGGAATTGATTATGTATATAGGTGGTTACATGATAAACCACGAGTGGGTAGGCCTATGATAGCTCTCCAATTCATTGGGAAATATGATGGAGGTAAATTTTTAGGTTTCTCTTAATATATTTAGGGAATATATTGTGATGGGTATTCCAAACATAACCATGATGGTTACTCCCTATATAGCTATGAAAGCTACAATGTATGTATGTTATGGATGCAAAAACTTACCATTATGATTTATGACTTCTAATATTTATTCATAAATCTTATGATTTCATGGGGTATATTAAATAGATTATTTTTTATGAGTGAAGAGTATGATTTCATTGATTTGTATGTATTCATGGATTAATGTTTTCTTTCCTTATTTTTTAAACCATATATATATTTTTATGCTCATCCCATGTTTTCGAAATGTTTTTCACAAATTATAATGAAGGGTAATACCAAATAATAATTCAAGAATATTTTTATCAAGAAAATAATTCTCATTTTTTTTAATTAATTTTATTATTTCGAAAAAATTGGATAGGGTGGAAGTGTATATTTTTTAATGTTTGAGATGTAATGTAATAGTTATGTTCGAATTCTCTAAAAATCTAAACCTGAAAAGATCCTCAATGTGAAAGAAAGTAAATTCTTGATTAAAAATCAAGATTATGTAATTTTTAAGGATGGGGCCTTATACTCATCCCTCTCCATAAGAAATATGAATCATCTATTAGACCTTTTTTATTACAATACATGACCCAAATGCCCAATAGATCGAAGGTCTATACATGTCCCAAATTCCCAGAGTGAGTATTTTGTATCATGTCATGTCACTAATCTTAAATCATCGTCCTTCCCCCATTAGTTTTCATCACACCATGATTCCATTTTGAATGTTATGTTAGTAAACCCCCCCACCCCCCACAACCACCACCACCATGAAACATTGTCTCATGATGGTCTGAAACACCATGGTAGAGCACCCCCCCCCCCCATCCATTGTGTGGGAGGATGTCCAATTGATATATTCTATATAGATACCCAAGACTTTTTTCAAATATTATTACATGATTTTTATCATAAATAAATTTGAAAAAAATAAAAAGGGTCGAAATTCCTAATGTCGTTGGAGGACTATGTGCATAAAAAATGAACATGTATATAAAACTTCTTTATTATAATATATATAATGAGCTCCTCAATCCCTTTGATCCCCACAAAATACCTAGTATAACCTGATGAATAAAGAGAAAAAATGGGTGGCCTAAAAAGATCAAAAAGGGAATAAACTTGATAATAAAGCAAAATATGGGAGTCAAAGATATCACATGATTTCATAAAAGATAAGGCTCATGAGTAATCACAAGGGAGAATAAAATAAAGATCGTGGTATCATATGATCATGGAAACATAGGAAATGTGGTAGCAACACAAAATATATAGTTATCCAATATTTTCATACATGAATATTAAATTGTTTTTAAAATAAACAACATAATACTGACAGAATACAAGATCCAAAGGGTTGGTCTCATGGGAAAAAATTATCATACATAAAATGTACATATTCAAGCTTAAAATTATTTAAATTCTTCTTCATAATCCTTCTAAATCTCTCATTATCACCTTTGTATATGTAGTCACCTGAGGATATACATAAAAGGAAGGGGTGATCTAAAATCCAAGAAAGGCGAGAAATTAAAAACATAAATAAATAGTACATGGGTAAGCATAATCAAAATCAATATATCATAAACATATAATCATCATCAACATCATGGTGGAAACATTTGATAAAGCCATTGAATGTATCATATGCATAATAATAAAATATTATAACATAGTGGTCAAATACCACACATAGTAGTGAACAAATCTAGAATCACGTTCACTTATAATACACATAATCTCATAAGATATATCACATTACCCAATTCATTGGATTACTATATAATTTTGGTTCCACCCATAAAAACTTAGAATTCTCATAATCATGCATTCCACATGGAAGGATAACAATCATATTCATAGAATAACCCCTTGAAATGAATGGTTTTCATAAAATATTTCACAAAATATACTTCATGAAATTAAATTTAGGATTCTCAAATGAAAAAGGGATGAAATAATTTTTCATAAAATATAATTTCATCTTTGAAATGAGAAAAAAATAAAGAGGATTCAAGAGAAGTTTTGGAAATTGAATCCTTTTTAAAAAATGAATGTTAAATGCATTAGAAAACATTTTAGAAGGGTATAAACATGTATATCCCTATAAAAAAGAGAAATAATGGACATATTTTTTATATTATAGAAACATTTATAGTGAAATAAATTTTAAATAGGAGATAACTGAAAATAAATAGTTCTGGATTGATAATCCCCTTACTTTAAATCCAACTTAATTTCATCGATTTTTCACCACTTGAAAATTAATATTTGGATCATTAAAACATTGAAACATAAGTGAATTATTTTTATTTTTGTCACTATTTATCAATTATAATATTTTTATAATATTTTTAAATTTCTATTTTTAAATTTTAAGTGTTATGATATCATGTTTTCCTTAAAAATTTCTCATTTTTCATCGATTTTGTTATTTTATTCAAGGTAATTTATTCATAAGTAGAATAAATTATAGAATCTTATAATACATATTTTTATACATTTATATATAATAAATAATTTATTATTACCATCCATAATTTTGGTGATCAGGAAAGAATTGAAAACTTCCTCACTGGCGGATAAGAGGCTATGAACATGACATTGTTCGAAGGGTATGAAAGTGATGTATGAAAAATAAATACTTCATAATTAAAAATTTTACATTAGTTTTACATGATTAATATAATTTTAATATTCTATATAATTAATCTTAAATTTTTTTTAAAGTTATAGATAAAAAGAAAAAGAGAAGATGTAAATGAAAATAAGAGTTGATGAAAATATACCCTCTTATTAGTGTTTCTTCTCTTGTATGGCACTAAAATATCTTGATGATTGGAGTTGGTTTACTCAAGAATGTCCCTATGTATTCTCAAAGGATTAATAGATATGATTTCTGAAAAGTTTTGGATTTTTTAATTGATGGAGGTGTGGTTTTCCATGAGGAGGTGGAGGGGTTATTTATACTTGATCATAAGGGTATTATGATTTAAAATATTGAATAAAATAATATAACCATGTTAAAACTTTTAATAGTAATATTTATTATATAATGAATCATAAATAAACAAAATATAATGGTTTTAGGATTATAAACCCCTTTATAATTAAATATCAACAGTTTATTAATAATGAAATTAGAAAAACTAATAAATGGTTTTTAATGGAATACTTTAGACTTTAGAATTTTTAAAACACTTTTTAGATTTGGAAAAAATATTATTGCATTTAAATGATTATTTTATAAAATTTAATATGTTATTGATTGATTAAATATTTCTATAATTGATTATTTCTTCATTACATCATGAATGACGTAATTTAAAATACATTAGGTGTGAAAAAATTGTATTATTACTATTCACCAAAAAAATTAAAGTATATCAGAAAATTACCAAAAAAATCACCCTTGGAAAACTTTGATGTGATTATTTAAAAAAATTAATTTCATTTTATCAAAATAATTTCTGAACATAGTTGATTTTAATTTTCACTATAAAAGTAAATTTTTTATGAAATACCTTAAAATTATAGTTTATTAAAAATGTTCTTATGTTTTTATTTGAGTTTTTAATTTTTGATATTTATTTTATGGAATTATAATATACATGTATATATATAATTAAATTAATCATTATAAATATTATTTATATTATGTTTTATTATTTTAAAGTTAAATTACTATTCCAACATTTAGGTTATTATTCCCAACAATTAGGTTACTATTCCTAATGGTCATGATACAATTCCAAGGGTCAAGTTAGTATTTCAACAATAAAATTTAGTCTAACAAATACCACTTCAATACTTTATTCATTATTTACCTCAATTCCCCCAAGGGTTTTCTTTTTCTATTTTTTATAATATCAATTTGTTTACTAATATTTTGTTTCTTTTCTAATTTTTTGGATGTGGGGGAGATGATTCTAGTATATTGGAAAGATTTCAATTTTTCCTTCATTTTTTTATAAATTTATATTTTTTCCCATTTTAATTTTTTGAATTTTCATGGGATTGGATGTGGATTAATTCAATGATATCCACTAATGAAATAGATTTTTATTGGTTTCTTTATGTATTTTATGTGTATAATTATATATAATATAATATGACACACATTTATTTCTTGAAAAAAAATCAATTTATAAAATATGGGTTGTTACATTCTTCCCCACTTCAGAAATTTCATCCCCAAAAATTGAACTAATATTCTTAGTTGAGAATAAGTGATGGTACATCTATTTATTTGTTCCCACTATTTCACTTGTCACTTATTCATATTTATTCCTCTTCTACAACACTTTGACATGGTGAGTTATATTATTTTGTATAAATTTTTCTCACTGTCCAATATATTCATAGATTACTCTTCATACAAGAGGTCATTCTCCATTTATATGACCTTATAATTTATCACATGTGAGGGATCAGGTGAGTACTTCCTCATGAGAGATATGTGGAACATGTCATTAATATAATCCATATTTTCTAGAAGTTCAATATGGTTGGACACTACTCCTATGAAATAAAGGATATAAAAGAGGCTAATGTGGCTAGGGATATGTGTCCCTTTCTTTCCAAAATGCATGACTCTCTTCCATAGTGATATTCAAATGAAAACATTGTCTCTAGCTTCAAACTCCAAATCCCTTCAATATTAGTTAGCATAGCTCTTTTTCCTGCTCTGAGTATCTTTTATATATTGTTGGATACCTTGAACACTATATGTCATCTCTCACATGGAGATAGGTCCAAGTAGCTTTCATTCACTAACATTATCCTAACAAGTATGATTTCTACATCACTTCCCATTAATATTATCATATAGATACATTTGAATACTTTATTGGAAATTATTGTTGTATAAGACCTCAACTTATGGTATATAAATATCTCGTATCACTTTAAATTCCATTGAAAAAGCTCTCAATATGTCCTCAAGTTTCTGAATAGTCTTTTTAGATTGGCCATTAGTTTAGGGGTGATAGGTTGTGTTGAAATTCAATTCAGTATTTTGAGCATGTTGAATATTTCTCTATAATTTAGACATGAACCATCGATCATGATCAGTGAAAACTAAAATTGGTACCCCATATATCCTCACTACTAACTTTATGTATATATTAGAAAGTTTTTCAAGTGAAAAAATTTCTTGAATAGCAATGAAGTGGGAAGTCTTGGTGAGTTGATCCACCAAATCCCATATCATATTATTTTTGTTGGATTCATTTGGGATGATAGTGACAATGTCCATGGTTATATTCTCACATTTTCATGTGGGCATGGGAAAAGATTTTAAAATCCCCTTGGACTTTTGTTACTCTTCTTTAACTTACTTACATACTAAGCACCTTCAGATATACTCTTAAATCTTCTTCTTCATATTGTCCCACTAGAAGTGTTCCTAAAGATCATAGTACATATTTGTACTTCTAGGATGGATATATAATTATGAGATTTGTGAATTATCAAATAAATCTCTTTATATATCAGGTGATTCAGGAAAATAAATTCTAGTTCCAAATGGAATGACACCATCTTCATCAATAACTAATTCATGAATATTTCCCTCAACTTCTTTCAACTTTTTGAAGCTTCAGATCACCCCTTTGCACCTCCTTGATCTTGTCTTTGATAGATGGTTGGGAAATCATTTAGACAAGGTAAAATGTGTTACCTTAATTTAATATTTCCAAAATTATCCTTTTTATATACATGAAGATACATTATTTCTTTATCTAAATTACGGATATAGTAACAAGTTGTTTTCTACTAAGAGCATCATCAACCTTGTTCAACTTTCCGAAATGGTAATGAATGGAGAAATTTTAGTCCTTGATTATATAAAACTATATTATTTGACATATGTTGATCTCTTTTGTATGAATAAATAATTTAGACTCTTTAAATCAAGTAGTCATTCTAAAGGTTATTCAGATTTCATGAGGTATAGGATATAACATTGTCATTATATATGAGTAAATAACCCAATATTTTCTTTGAATCATCACTTTATATCACAAAACCTTCCCAACATGATGTCATTGTGAGTACAGGTGTTGTGATTAGCCTCTTATTGATCTCCTTAGATATTTCCACTCATTCTTCTATCCAAAATTTCTTTATACTTTTTTTAACTTAGTTATTGGGAAATAAAATCATGAGAAATTTCTCCGAAAATATCATTATTACCCTGATATTCCAAGAATACTATAGATTTCCATGACACTAGTAGATCTAGGACATTCCCCAATTGCCTTTTTCTTTGAAGGGTCAATATAAATTCTCTCACTTCTGAAAACATTACCCAATAATGTGACTTGTTATATCCAAATGTTACACTTACTAAACATAACATATATTTTATCCTTCCTTAATATCACTTGTAATATATATATATATACTCTTCATGTTCTTTCTTTCCCTTGGAGTAAATGAGAATATCATCAATAAAGACTAACAAATATTTTTCAATGTAGTCTCTAACTACTTTATTCATCAAATCCATGAAGATTTCATGGGAATTAGTACGTATAAATGGAATTAGTATGAATCCATAGTTTACCTACATTTAATGGAATTATATCTTCTGAATATCTTCCTTTTTTACATTTATATGATCATATCTAGAACAAATGTCCTCCATTTATAAGTATTGAGATCTTTTTTGTTGATCTAATAAGTCATCAATCATTTCCAGGGGATAATTTTTATTTATAGTGATCTTTTTGAGCTCCTTATAATTGATACACATCTATATTGATACATTATTTTTCTTTACATAGACAATTGTCACACCCTAAGGTGATTCACTAGGGAATATAAACCCTTTTCCAATTTCTCTTATCACTACTTATTTAACACCTTGGGTTTGATCGGCTACATCCTATATGTTAATTTAGAGATAGGAGTGTCTTTGGGTATAGTATCTATTTATAACTCTACCTCACAATATATGGGATATATGGGAAACTCTTAAAGAAATACATAAGTTTATTCCATCATAGTGATCATTTCCCCCAGGTTGATACCTTCCTTTGACTCGACAATTTTTGAATGGTACACTTCTTCATAGGGTATAAACATCCACACCATTGAGGGATTGTATAAGGGATATTAATGATATTACATGCATTTTTATAGTATCATTGTATGGTATATAATATAGAAAGATATTTCCTTTTCATAAAATTTGAATTGTGATCTGGATAACCAGATCCATTCCATGACCAGTATATTATCAAATTCCACAAAGGGATGGATTGAGATATTTACTGGAAGAATCATACCACATACACTAATTTTAGAAGTTTACAACACTTTGATTTAAATTATCTCACCACTATGTGTTTTTAAAGATTTATTTACTTAAATATATTGGGTATTTGATTTAATAGTTCTATAAAAATTTTAGAATATAAAAGAATGCGTAGAACCAGAATCAAATAAATCTATTTCCTTTAATAAAGGAATAGTAAGTGTACCTTGTACAGATTAATTTTCACCCTCCACTTCAATAGCAGTGATGGAATAGGCATTCCATTTCTCCTTTGGCTATCGTGGCTGAAAACACTAATTACCTAAAAGTACCTATGGTTTAGTGCACTAGCATACATAGTTCCCTTGCTCCCTACAATTGAATCATTAAATCATGGGTCGTGTATTATGAGGACCCTTCCTTTACTAGATTATTTTGGTCATCTTATTCATGTATCTTGTATATTCATGATCTTAGTGGGATAATATCCTACACATGAACCATTTCCCCAACCCTTTTATGTAATTCCTCTGATTCTTCTTCCCACATTTTTAACTTGAGGGTGGTTGGAACCACTTACCTCCTTTTTCAATTGAACCACTAGCATGAAAATCTATTCTTATCTTCAAATCTTCTTACCATATGACCATTCACAAAACTCTATATCTAATTTGAGAAAACATTAAACTACTTCTATATAACTCCCAAAGTTCCTGATATCTAGAGACTTTCAAAGGTATGGTTTTAAACCAATAAAAAATATATATATCTTACTTTCATTTTTTATAAAAAAACAAGAGCCATATCTTGAAATCCTTTTGATGTTTACCTGGTGATCCATGACTGATCAACCCTCTTTTTGCTTAATCTCTAAGAATACTACCTCTATATTTTTTTTTGAGATTTTGACAGAAATACTTGTTAAAAAATATTTTCTTAAAGTCTTCCAATCATATTTCATCCATTTTATCCTTTGGATTGGTATTATTTATTAACACCCATGATTGATAGGCATCTCCATAAAAATTATAGAAAAATAGAGTCACCTTCTTCTTTTTAGAATATTGGACCACAGAAAAGAAATTCTCCATTGAGTTAACCCACCATTCAGTGATAAGTGGATTGTAAGTCCCACTAAATTTTGGTGGGTGTTGAAGCATAAAAGACTCAATATCCAATTTATCCTTATTGGTAGAATGAATATGTTCCATTTGGTTCAAGTTATTATTCATATCTTGAGAAAATATGGTAAAAATTTCCATGAAATTTTAAAATCCACTCATTATTTCATTAGAAATGTTTTTTCAGTAATAGTTATAATATCCCTCACATGGGTTTTTGGTCTAGTTTATTCTGGTTCCCATAGTTTTATAAAATTGAAAAAAATTGAAAAAATCAAAAATAAAAAATATCATGAATAATTTATTCTTATGTAAAAATTAGCTCTAAATTCATATCTTATGATATCCCTATGTTTAACCTTTTTCTAAAATAATTCTTCTCATATATTTACCTATATATAGACTTATAATTATGGTTTTCATTGATTATATCTAATCTGAATTCCTAAATTGACTAAAAGGTATCTATAATGTCAAATATAGTGACCCAAACTTTTATTATATAACTATTAAATTATTTTCAAAATAAAAGACATAATATTATACAATCCAAGATCCAAAGGATTAGTTTCATAGAAAAATTAGGTTCATACATCAATTTTATATAATAAACCATAAAAATTCTTTAAATTATTCTTCATTATCCTTATAAAGATATCATGTTCTCCTTAGTATATATATACACCTGAGTATATAAATCAAAGAAATGGGTTAGCTAAAATCATAATAAGGGGGAAAATAAAGGACATAAATCAATAGTGTATAGGTTAGCACAATCATCATCGTGATATCATAATCATAGGATAATAATAAACATTATGATGGAAAATTTTGATAAAGTAATGGAATGTGGGATATTCAAAATAATGAAACATCATAACATAGTGTTCAAATACCACACATAGTTTTGAACAAAGCCATCATCATGTTTACGCATAAAATATGCGCATAAAACATAGAATTATCATTGTGAATAAATATAGCATTATGTTACTACATAATACACAAAATATCATGAGATATATTACATTAACTAATGTATTTTAGGGCTATAAAATTCTAAGACTTACAATTGCATCATAAAATGATTATAACCATGAATTTCACATGGAAGGATAAAAATCATAGTCATGGAATAACTCACGGAAAGAAATGGGTTATGTAATATATTTCACATATCATACTTAATGAAATGAAATTTATATTCCCAATTGAATAAGAGAGATTATAATTTTTCATAAAATTTCATTTCATATTTTAAATGAGAAATAACTCAAGAGGATTCAACAGATGTTTTGGAAATTGAATTTTTTTAGAAAAAAAGAATTATAAATGGATTAGAAAGCATTTTAGAAGGGTAGAATCATGTATATCCTAGAACAAAACAGACATATTTTAGATATTATAGGAACATTAATATTGAAATAAATGTGAAATAAGAGAAAACTCAAAATAAAGAGTTTGGGTTTGAGAATCCCCTTACCTTAAATCCCACATTATTTCGTTGCTTTTTCCACTAACAATAAACTTTTGTTCATAAAAAAAATAAAAAATATGTGAATTATTATCATATTTTCACTATTTAAAAATTATAATCATTGGATTATATTTATTAATTTATATTGTTGAATTTGAAGCATTTTGATATCTTGTTTTCTTTAAAAAAATATCATTTTTCTTTGATTTTGCTATTTTGTTCAAGGTAATTTGTACATTAGTTGAATAAAACAAAAAATATTATAATAAATATATTTATAAATTTATATATGATAAATAATTTATTATAACCATCCATAATGTTTATAATATGGATGAAATTAACAATTTCCTTATTGGTGGTTAAACGACCATTAACAGGTCATTGTCTGATGGGGATGAAAGAGATGTATGAAAAATAATTACTTCATAGTTATTCTTTTTAGTTCAGAATAATATAATTAATAAAAGTTTACTATAATTGAAAATTAATGATAGACTATTTGGTCTTTAATGGTACTGAGAAAATAGGAAGATAAGAGGAAAATGCAAAGAAGAGTTTGTGAAAGTACACCCTCTTATCGGTTTTGCTTATCTTTTATGGTGCGAAAATCACGTTATGATTAGAGGTGGTTCACTATTGAATGTCCTTAAGGATTATAAGAGTACTAATATGTGGTATTTTTAAAAAAAATTATTTGTAGGTGAAGGGGTTTGGTTTTCAAAGGGGAGGGTGAGGTTATTTATACTCGAGGAGAGGGGTATTTTAGAGTTAAAATATTGAATAAAATACTCTACCAAAATTTAACCATATAATAGTTATATTTTTGACATAATTAATCAAAAAATAAATAAAATATAATTTTATTAGGACTTTAAACCCCTTTATAATTCTAAGTCAATAGTTTATTAAAAACGAAAGTGTAAAAATGAAAAAATGTTATTTTAATTGAAAAATTTGGACTTTAGACTTTGCAAAATAATTTTAAGATTTGGAAAACAAGTTTATTATATTTAAACTAATAATTTATAAAATTTAATATGTAATTAGTTGATAAAATCTTTCTATAATTTATTAGGTCGTCATTACATCATGAATGATGTAATTTAAAATACACTAGTTATGAAAAAACTATATTTTTATTATTCATATAAAAATTCTAGTATTTAATAAAATTACCTAAAAAATCAATTTTGGGAAACTTCTATTTTCTTATTTCAAAAATTACATTTATGTTATCAAAATAATTTTCAAATATAGGTATTTTTAATTTTCAAAATAAAAATAATGATTTTTATAAAATATCTTAAAATACAATTTATTAAAAATGTCATTATATTTTTTTCAGTTTTTAATATTGATATTTATTTTATAGAGTTATAATATTTATATTTACTTAAATTACTCATGATAAATTTTATTTATATTAAATTTTATATTTTTAAGGTCAAATGACAATTCCATTAGTTAGGTTATTATTCCCAATTATCAGGTTACTATTCGCAAAGGTCAAGTTACTATTCCAATGATCACATAATTATTCTAATGTTCAAAACTCATCTAATAAATACCCCATTATTATTTAATATATTATTAACCTCGATTCCCTCCAAGGTTCTATATTATCATTTTCTATAATGTTGATTAGTTTACTAATATTTGTTTCTTTTCTATAGTTTTTCTATGGGGGTGATGTTTCTAGAAAATTAAAAGGATACAAATTTTCCCATTATAATTTTCATAATTTATATATTTTGTACCATTTTAATTTTTTTAATTTTCATGGCTTTTGTTGTGCATTAATTTAATGATGTCCATTAATGAGATAAATTTTTGTTGGTTTCTTTATGCATTTTCTATGTATATTATTATATAATATAATATAACACACATTTGTTTCAATAAAAAATATTATTTATAAAATATACATTGTTAAAAAATATGTAATAACCAAAATTCAAGGCTAACTACCAAGACCACATCTCATGGTGGATAGAGTCCCATCATGAATCAGGTTTACTCTCTAATCTCATGCATGAAATCTAATGAGAAAAAAACTTTACCCAATACATTGGAGTGTTATATTTTCACATCCATCATAAAATGTTCATGATTATTTTTTCAAAATAAAATAAATCATACGTCATAATAATAATAATTAGAAATGAAAATAAATAGGTTTCATAATATTTCTTCATATCATAATCAAAGTAAATTTCAAAAAAATCAAAGAGAAGAAGAAATTAAATATTATGGATGTTCATATTTGAGTTCATAATCATAGATATAAAAATAAGTTTTTTTGGAAATAAAAACCATAAATGGTTGTTACAAAAATGGATTAAGGGATAGAAAATTTCCCCCCAATCAGGTTTTATTTTTAAGAATAAATTTTCAAAATGATTATAAGGAATGTATTTCCCTATAAAAGGGTGGAAGAATGAGATAGTTATATATGTAAGAGAAATTAATATAGAGTTTTAATCAATATATAGCATTAAATAGAGATATAATGTAACAACATGACCCTAGTTACCCCGAGTTCGGTGCATTATTTTACTACATTGGCATGATTACAGGGAATCAAGTCCTGAAAGACTGATCAGTTTAGTAGTCTTGTAAACAAGATACATACATAGCTTTAACATTACAACTTGAAAAGAAAACAACACTAATTTATTCCATTAGAAACATCCAAGCCTCCAAAATTATGACTGAAATTCACTCATAACTAACTCCTTCTTATCCTTGAAAAATGAAACAAAAGAAAGGGGTGGGCTCAAATGCTCAGTAAGGGTAAGCAATAAAGTGGAAGATAAAATTAATATTAAGCATGGTGAATAATTTAAAACACATGCCTTAACGAATAATAAACATTAGCACTTTATGGAAAGAATATGAGTAGAGTAAATAATGACATAATAAATCATAGTCATGGGTGTTCTACTAGTTGAATAACCACATGAAATATCAATATATAATCTCATTATCATGGAATGCATCATTTCGGACATCATAACCACATAGTCAAGGCCTTTTTCTAAGACTACAAATAATATTTTGTCAAGGCCTTGTTCCAAGACACTAGGTTGTCACATGAGACCTATCGATGTATCGAGGAGCTATAGTAGGCCCCACCCATCACTTACTAACTCCAATGCATTCCTCATATGAAAAATTGGAAATATAATGTAGACATTCATATTAAAACTTTTATACCAAATGTCAATATTTTATCCATAAACCATGAATGGTATTGAAATAGCACATCCATAGTCTAACATAACTAATTAAATACAATATAGAAGATTGTATTATAATAAATTCACCTCAATAGAGAACAAATAAGGGTATTTAAATAAATTAAAATAATCATCAAAACTATTTGAGAGAAATATCCCCCTTTTTCTTGAAACATTTAAAAGTATCACTATTTATCAAGAAGTTGTCTAAAATAGATTTTTTTTAATCAAAGTGACCCATACCACTTTGAAACTTTTAAAAGGAAATTTAATTTTAAAACTTTAATGTCCATATAAATAAATCCTTAAAACTATTCTAAAAACATGGACATTAATGAGAAATATTTAAAAGAATAAATCTTTAAAACATTTAAAATGATATTTTAGTTAGAGTTCCTAACCAAAAGAGAGACATTTGAATAAAAAAAAATAGGTAATAAAAACTTTATAATATCATGAGAATAAATTTATTCATGATATACTATGTCAAAGTACATTATATACACCATATAAAAGTGAATTGGTGTATAACAACAAAGAAGTCTCAATGGGATATAAATTGAGATGAAATCCCTTATAAAGACTGTATCCTTAGGTTAATGATAAATCAACTACATAATTATCTATGATAAATAAAAATACAATCAATATGATTGTATATTTTGTGTAAATAAATCAGAGTACATTCACACATATTATTGTAAAAACAACATCAATGACTTGGATGTTTGACTCAATGAATGGAAATTGAGTTAAGATTACTCTTATCAAGTTCATATCAATGACTTGAGAAATTATCAATGGAGTGATTTTGTGTATAAAAATTAAATCAACAAAAATGTGAGTGAAAATTACTACATAATTAATAAATAGTGATTCTACGCATAATCTTGGATTAAAATAATCAATGAAGTATGCGTAAATCCAACTGAGCAGATTTTAAAATCTGAAATTCCATTATCGATTTTGTAACTTACAAAATATACACCCCATGAAAGAAGGATCATAAAATTAAGATGCCATAAATTAAAGTATATAAAACCAAGAATGCAATCATGGGTAGTATATAGAACACAAAAAAGGGAATAGTGGGCAATATAGCATGAATCACATGAGAATAAAAAGTGATATGAAAAACCCTTGCCATGTTGTAATCAATTGAGTCGTATGAAAAAAGTTAATAACCACCGAATTAATCACAAAATACCAAGAATAAAAATATAATCCTGATAATATATATCAAATGGCAGTACAAAATACACCACATACAATAAATAAGTGGCGAACAATGGAAATCTCACAGAATTAAAAGTGAGATAAGAAACTCATTACTTTGTACTTTTCCTTGGTCGAGGGAAGGTTAACCTCCTGTATAATGGTGAAATAATTATTATTAAATTATAAAAGAACCATATACATTAATATTATAACATATATGATCTTCTAATATTGCTTTGTTAATGATATTTCAGTAGTATCATCATTTCAGGTGTTAACTGATTCGTTTTCCTTTATATGCTTTGTTACGTAAGTATTGTTTGTTATGGATAGGATGTATCTTATTAAAATTCAGAATTATATTAAGTCTTTAAACATTAAATTTAATAATCATATGAAAATTAGTCTTGAATGGATACAATGGGGAATAAATCTCATCGCATTCGTGGAGACAGTAATTTGTACGTACGCATGAGCGATAATATCATTCTTTTGATATTAAAACAATATATAATTGGATGTTATATCATATAAAAATAATCATTATAATGTTATATTTATTATTTACATCATTTATACTCATTATTATACCCATGAAAATGATGAATTATTTGAATAACAAACCACACCACGACGTGGAGACTATAATTTGTACGTATGCACATATGGTGACTTTATCATTTATTGGATGGATACAATAATGAATATGGTTGTAAAATTTTTATAATAAAATCACAGTATTTATAAGATAATGTATTTATTTTTTTATAATGGAAACAATAAAGAAAGAGGAAGTGTAATATGAAAATAACTTGAAAGAGGAGATGAAATATTTACCGCTTTTTCAGGTTTATCCTTTTGATTTTACCAAAAGGGCTCCTTCTGTTGGATTTATGACTAAAGTAAGGCCTCTAAGATGAAGGTAGGACAGTTTTATGGATATTTGGGCAGGTATTGGCCGATCCAAATGGCTTTGAAGGAGTGAATATGAGAGAAGGGGAAGTTCCCTTTTATAAGAGGTGTGAGGGGCACCATAGGAAAAGATTGAAATATTATTTTATAATAAAATCATTTTTGGTTTCTAATGGATCCAAAATGAATTATTTAAAGGATAAGGTGGGAATGGGTCGAAAACCTCTCAACCAATAGGTTTTAGAGATATTTTTGTCACTATATTAACCTTATCTTTTATATTTAACTCTTAGTTAAATAGTTTGACATTTACCATGTCTCTTTGTATTTTTATATTATATGGTTAATAAACATACTATAAACTTCTAAGAGAACCCCAAGTGGTTCTTTAATGATACACCTATCATTATATAAGTCTTTTTTCCTAACATTATATTTTTAGGAATATAATATAAATTAATAATATAATATTAGTTTTAAAAACTCTTTTATGTCAATTTTGACACTATTTTCTATATTTTTTTTAATTCCTAACAGCATTATTACTTCGAAAAAAATTCATTTAATCAATACTATCATGTCGCATTAACCTATAAAATTTTTTATGGCATCAATTCTTTCAAATTATATTTATTTTAACATTTATAATACCATTTATTTGATTCTTTCATTAATAAAGAAAATATTGCATCATCGTTGCGTCATTAATAAATTTAATTATTCAATGTCTAAAAATTATAAATAAAATACCATCATGTATTAAATCTTTTTATATTTATAATTAATTTTTATAGTCTAAGATATAATATATATAACCCTATGTAAAAATTGTTTTACTAAACGATATATGCTTTTGTCATTTTTGTATTTACTTTAACTTAATTAATATAAAGTGTCATTATCACATAAACGTGTCTCCATGGGGTCCCAAAATCGACCCAAGGATTCCCATGGTCAGACATGTAACATCCAATAGGGGTAGGACACATGTTAGGGTAATCAAATCTTATTATAATATTATTTGTTAACCTTATTTACTAGATTTACCCCTTTAACCACGGTAAATAAAATATTTACTGAAGTAAATATTCCTAATGTCTAAAAATAAATGTTTCCTATTTACAAAATTTGGACCTCCTAATTTAAAATATGGAATCCATTTTCCCAAATTCAAAACATAAAAGTGGCAGAATTAATTTAAAATTAATTCCAGTTGTCAAAACTAAAAAGCGTGTTTTTATGAAATAATAACTATCGAAAGATTGACACTTGTTTATGTCCAGTTTAATCGTGAGATTACATCCAATGACCTAAATTATATTAAATGATAAAAATATTATCTAATGATACTTAACCATTCAAATCTATAATTTAACACTATAAATTATTTCGATTAAAAAAGTTGTTTTAAATTAAAATTTAGTATTTTCACTATTAATCAAAAATTGAAAGTTTTCAAAAAAATACCAAAAAATTACCAAAAACTAATTTCGATATTCAAAATCCAAAAATGGAGTCCATTTTTAAAGCTAAAATTTATAAAATTTCAAAAAGTGGCCATTACTATTCATAACGGCTAGTTTGATTGGTCGTGGTGTGTTAGAATCTTGAAGTTGCGTATAATGAAAACTATTACATTATTCAAAGGGAAACGTACTATGGAATCTTGGGGTGTTACATATAAAGTGAGTTAGTGAGATAATGGTAAAAGGGTGGTTTAGATATATCCCATACAATATGTCTTTTCTTTATTCGTATGGATTGGAAACTCTTATAAAATAAATATTGAATTTTTTTAAATGTATTCGAAAACCATAATCATGTATATCATACCATATATGATTTTTTTATAACATATTGACACATTTTTATTAAAAATTATTTATTAAAATCACTATTTTGGGTGACAAGTGCTTTATTTTTCATGCCTGTTTTGGTTTGGTAGTCTTAATCTTTATACATTGATCATGGTTCCAGTATCTCCAAAATATTAATAGTGATATTAAAATTATATATATGTATATATTAATTATATATATATATATTTATATAGTTTCATCCATAAAAGGTAGGGGTTAAAAAGTGAATTACGCATTTCATGGAGATGGTAGGTTGTATATATGCATGAACGTTGTTTCCATTTCCGATGCATGTAATGAAAGAAAGGTAAATAAAAATAAAATTTATATAATCATAATAATATCATAAAATAACATATAAATTTATTAAATCCACAATTATAACCATCTGTGAGAGGTAGTGATGGAAAACAAATAACATCGGTTCGTGAGGCGGTAGTCTTCCATACACATGAATGACGCTTTTGTTTCCCATTTGACAAAATATGAGAGAGATATAAGTGATGATATTAACATAATAAAATGTAATTATATGGAATATAGTGGTGTTATTTTTTCATCGTGTTTGAGGAATATTTTTAGAAGGTAGAATGATGCATAAAACTAAAACATTTGGTTTAAGACTATACCTCTTCTCGAGATAACTTCCTTTGCACTACACCTTGAACCTATAAGATTGGTATTATACCAAAAATAATACCACTATAATGTGGAGAGGGATGTTAGTAAGTGGTTTGGGTAGGTCTTTGGAAAACTAAAATGGTTTTTATGTGTGGGGAAAATAGGATAGGAGGCACCATTTTATAAGTGAAGGAAGGGGTACTCTTAGAATTACATAAAATATTATTTTAATATAAATTTATTTCCATGTAAAAATGGTACCGAACTAATATATTTTTAATATAATATAAGTATGGGGGTAAATTAAATAATTCAATAAATTTTTTACAGGTTTAGATTTTTTTTTACCCTTCTATCTTTGTTTTAACACACACTAACCCTTTTTGGCAATTACCATTATAAGGAGGTTTTTACTATTTAGGGGTCAATATAGTTACTATAAAAGAACAATTTTCTAATAAATCGATCATAATTGATATTTTTAAACATATAACAATCACTTTGTAAAATATATGATTTTTATGAATTTCAAATCATTTAATAAGTTATTATTTATAATAAAATTACATTAATTTAAGTTTTTATAACTATTCATTTAATTTCACTTTGAAAATAACATAAAAATGGATTTAGAATATAATAAAATAAAACCTCAATAATATGATATTTATATCCAAAAAATTTGTGTAAACGAAGAATTAATTAAAATTATATTTCTTTTAAAAAAATTAAAATCATTTATTTTATTTTTTAATTAAATTAATTAATAATTTGTTAATATTGTGTCAGAATTTAAGAGAATTATTTCTTCAAAAAAATTATAATTAAATTACCATTTTATAAATATAATTTTTCTTCCAAATAACCATTTTAAAACATAACATATCCTCTTTTTATCCCTATTTAGAAAATATAGATATAATAAAACAAATATAATGAAATTTATTAATTTTATTTACATAAAATAATGTAGTGGTCAAATAAATAAAATATGGAACCAAGTTTTCATTTAAAAAATTGATGTAAATGGATGAAATAAAATCATAAAATATGGTAAAATAAAGTCTTATGGTTATCTTTTAGTCATTATTTTGTTATTTTTTACCTTATTTCATGATTTACTCTTACCATGGTGACAATTTTTTATCATGGTTATTATTCATAATGACAAAAAAATGGCCTATTTACCAAATTTGGATATCCTAATCCCAAATATAGAATCTATTTTTTAAGATTCAATTTCTAGAAGTGGAATAAATTTGTAATGTCTTGGATTTTTCAACGTATTCTTTTCTAGTATTATATAGAATTATTTTGATACTAGGCACTAATATGGCATGTGATTCTAAGGCCTGGTGTGCCCAAAAAAATGCTTCAAAAATATTAAAATATTAAATAGAACGTGGACATAGTTTTTCTAAAAATGTGTAATAACTTCTAAACAGGTGCCCATATCAGGAATTTGAGGACACCATTGCGTTCATAGAAGTGAATTTACCTTAGGTAGGGCCTAACATTGACCAGCACAGGTCAACTATGGAAAGTAGTTTTTTTGAATTTAAATAAATAAAATAAATGGTGAATTTATTTTATTTTTAGATTTTCACAGATGTAATAAAATTATTTTTAAAGAATCATTATAGAAACGAAGCTAGGGTTAAGAACATAAACTTATAATTTCTTGGAGTCTCAATAGAGAACTTGGAGAACTCTCTCAATGGAAAATTATGACAAGATTTTGGATCGGAGATCGATAGATGCTATTTTTGTGGATCTTTCCAACGGCAGTGATGTGATGATCGATTCTTTTCAGCGAATGATCCAACATCAAGGTAGGGAATTGTTCTTTGATTTTCTTTCATTGTTTCTATAATCAATTACAAACTCAAATCAACCAATGAAAAGGTCGACACATGGTTCGATTGCTCGTATGGGATGGGTATATTTATGGGATGTCATTGGGGGATGAATTATCTATCCATGTTTCTTTGTTCTTCATTCTAATGGGAATAGATTGAGGATGACATGAATAAAGGCTGAGATTCATTCCTAAGGGAATCCTTTGTGATCTTATTACCCCCTTTCTTGGTTTTCTTCACCGTTGAACCCTTTTGGTTGCGACTTGTCTTACTAGGGGCTCTGAATGTGATCAAACCCCTAAATTCGAGGCAGATTGATCGCATAGGCTGCATCAGGGTTGATTGGGTCACGAGGAACCTGGATCTATGATCGCACCAAATTATAGGCATCAGAGGATCCCCAATTTTCCACAAAAGAGACCATCGGAGTTTCGGTGCCAGTGTCGGTAGGAGGCAGCAGCTACATATGGGAGGCAGCGCACGACAGAGGTTTCGTGCAAGGATGCGGTTGGCGGGGGCTATGGCAACGGTCGTGTGGGGAGATGGTGGAGCTGGATAGTGTGGTGGCGTTGCCCGAGAGATGTGGTGGGGCCTCAAGGGGGGATATAGTGGGATGGTTGTGTATGTGATGGGGTAGACGGGTGGAGACCATGGTAGAGGCGGGGCCGCGGGGTAGGCGGATATGGAAGGTCAACCTCATGGGATGCGTTATGGCACTATGTGGAGTAGAAGGGCATGTGGTCCGGGCGGGTCGTGTGTGGCAACCCTGATAGGCCCGCGTGCTTGTGGGACAAAACAGAGGAGTCGAGCTGCAGTCAAGAAGACTTAGCATGCCAGACCAAGCTGGGTTGGCTGGACTAGGTTGGGTCAACCGGCAGTTCAGGCTGGGTCCAGTGGGTTAGATCGGACCCAAACCAAATCTGGGTTGAACCCTTTTATGAGAACAGTCATAACCTTTAAACATTGTGTCTATATGAAATTTTTTTTGTAGTTTTGGGACCCTTGATACAAGAAGATCCTTTTGAGATATCCAATATGTATTTTTGTGGAAGTGTGAATACGAACTAATTTCTTGAGTTTTCTTTTCTCCTAGAACGAGCGTGCTACAAGAGGAATCCTATGGTTGGCTGTGATTTTGAGACTATGTGACTTTCTGAGACTAGTTGACTTACTGAGACTATGTGTCTTTAAAATAATACATGTATTACCAAAACTGTGTGCCTTATCAGGAATTAGTGTCTCATCTGGATTGTGTGTCTTATAGATACTTGGTATTTTTTGTATTACATCTGATGATCTTGTTTTGTGTACTATAGACTTATACCTATATGAGCTAACTGTATTATTTATTTGTGGTATTCCTCATGTATTTATTTTTGGTATACTTAATGTATTTATTTGTCATATACTTCATGTATTTCTCTCTTTTATTCTATTATGGTTTCGTAGTGTCCATCTGAGTATTGTTTTACTCACCCAGTCACAAGCTTATCCCACACGTGTGGTTTCTTGTTCAAACGATTGATGCTTTGATTAAGTCCTGGGTCAACCAGGACAAAGTGGTGATTAGAGATACCAAACATTCAAGGTGTGATTCTATAAAATCATAAAGTTTTCCAGTACCTTTCCCTTCAGGTAGGGTTTTTTGGATGAGTTTCAGGAACATGTGCATTCACTTTTAAAGACTCTTTATTTTGGTGGGGTTGTATTCTGACCCAGTTTACTTTCCATTTTTCTACATTCATACTCTGTGGTAGGTATCTTAGTGTATGAAATCATTTCTTACTTAGTTTTTTTACATTTCAGCATTTTGGGCTTGCATATGTGTGCATGTTTATAGGTACTTAGGAAAATATCTTCCAGTTGTGGGATATTCCTACTCGGTGCTAGTCACCAGCCCCTGGCCTATTAAAGGTGGGATTAGGGTAGTCACATCATGGGCCCGTCTGGGATGGGTTGTGACAAAGTGGAATCATAGGGGGTCAGTTTTACTTAGTGTCCATTTTCATCCTTTTCCGCACCACCAGCTATGCCATTTTCCATCGCCACAAAACCACTCCACCCTGAAGCTCCTCGCCGGAACCACCGAGAAACTGCCACCACAACGCACCACACACCCAAAACATCCTTCGGACCATCACACCTGAATGACCTGGAAGGGGGTCGTGGTCCTGGAGGCCAGAGAGGGGCGAGCGGAGGGACTCACACAGCAATCCACCGAGAAAGAATCATCGCGTCAAGCCTTCAACAAAACAAAAAAACAAAACACCAACAAAGCGCCCCAAAAAACCAAAAGGCAGGACAAAATGAACAAGAAAAGAGAAGGAATAAACTAGAATAGAACCCAAAAGTTGTCGGGATGAAGGAAGCCGAGGGGGTGAAACCCTATATAGAACAAAGAGACATAAGAAATAGAGGCTGAATCCCATAGAAAGAGAGACACGATGCTAATAAATCCACAAAAGCCTATCCGCTAAACCCAAAACCTCGGAGGCTCTGTCATTCTAGATCTGACCTGGAAAGGAGCGTTGGAGCTCAAGGTCAAAGTGTGGAAGAGACAGCCTAGAAGAAGTATAAAGCTCCATGGATCTGAAGGAAGTGAGGGGGAGGAAACCCTAAGTGAAACGAGCGAGAAGAAGTGAGGGAATATAGATAGGATTAAGCAGGAGAGAGGAGAGAACCAGAAGGAAACGAAGCGGAGGATCCATCACCACTGAATGAGAGAAAAACCCCAAAGGAAGAAGCGATCCGAGAGCTTGAGACCTCCTACTAAGTGAGGAGCCATATCTTACCACTCATCACTGGTTTTACTTAGTGATTTGGAGTTTGTGTGGTTGTTTTAGGACAAAATTGTTAAGTATTTCAAGTTCGGATTTCAAGCCAGGGATTCTAGTGTTTGTGTGATAGCCGACATATCAATACATTAGGACTCTGGACACCATCTTTTTGACTCAGTAAGTAGAAACACTAGTTGCAGGGAAAAAATGGTACATGAATCATATAGGATTTAGTTGTGTTTGTGTTTCCTTCTTGATTCATCTCTCCAGGTATACTCTATTGATTGTGGTACACCTTTTTCTATTTTAAAATCCCTCTATGCAGACAACTATCATGGATTCTGTTGTGAGTTCACAAGGATGATCTGATAATAATGAGGCATTGGTATAGGGTATTTTACCATAATTATCACATTCAGGTGGTTTACCAGTAATACCACCACTCGTCGAGTAGAAGATACTACCAGAACTACCGGATGAGAATGCAGAAAGACTGATCATGTTGCATTAGTACCAGATGCAGTGACCTCCTAGGTTTCGGGGTGATCTAGACCCCCAAATATTTGAGTATTGTTTGATGGTAGTTACTAGTTTCTTCCCCTAATGAGGAATCCTTTTGACCAGATGGTAATCCAAGTCGTGAGTCTTCCTCAGGGCTCTGCGAGGTGATGGTGGAGTTTAATGACCCCGACACATGATGAGAGGACTCTCTCTTGGGCATACTTAAATAATCTCTTTAGAGAGGAGTTCTTTCTAGGTATATTGAAATTAGTGTTCATATAAGATCTCCTATATCGGTATTAGGGAAATAATACTGTGGAGGAGTACTCAGTGAGGTTTACTGATCTTTTAGGCTACTCCATAGATATGTCATGTTACCTGTTCTTTAAAGCTTGGACCTTAGAGTAGGGATTACATCGAAATATCAGGCCATCCATGATATCCCTTATCATTCCTAGATATGTGTGGTATTTGAGTGAGATCTAATAGTATAGAGATTTCTAGCTGAGAAGACACCAGCATTGGGAGTCACTATTGGGCACTAGGTAGTTGAGTCTTCAGTGGTAGGTAGCCAACAATAGTTGTAGGGACAAAAGAGGGTCAGGAACTCCAGGGGACCACCCCAAGACACAAGATTAGTAGTGAGGGGATCACATGGTAGAGTGAGTCAGTTGAAGGACATGTCGTGTTACTTTTGTTTTGGTTGAGGACATAGGTCTCAAGATTTCCTGAACCATCGTTTGACCGATCAGGAGATGGTCAAGGGACCGTTGAGACAGAGGTGGGGGCAAGAGAAGGGTAGTTCGTAGGGCAGAGGATGTGGTAGAGGAGAAGGAAGGGCATCAGGAGGTGGGTGGATGTTCGATGTATTATTGCCACTACCCCCATGTGGTCCACGAAAGGCACATGGATCTCATGGATAGGATGAGGCCATCTTCAGGCGATGGAGGTTTGTGACCACGAGACTCGAGGGATGATTAGAGGTACGATCTATGTTGTTTCCACCTTAGCTGTAGTTTTGATATACATAGGTTCCCGTCATATTGTGCCCCTCTTGCATCACCTACATGTTGCTCTGTGTCATCGGATCGGTCCAATAGTGAAGATACTCGCATGGCAGAGAATCCCTCCATACCATATTGGTAGTCCATGGGGACGAAAGGTTGGATGATATGTGTTAGCATGCATATCCCTCTTTTTGAGGTCACTCATCCCCCAGTGCCTACATGGATCCTTGTTTCACTATAGTCTTATTAAATTGAGCCATGTGTATGGTCCTTGTCATGCCACTTGCTTCCTACTAGTGATGACCTAGAGGCCCTCTAGGTGAAAGGCCTTACACTGATGATGGCCTAAAAACCCAATTGCATGATGTCCACTGATGACTAAAAGGCCCCGTGGACCATTGCCAAATTTTGTGGCCTGAAATCCCCTTTTAGGTGAATAGTTGATTAATTAATTAATTAACTAATTAATTAATATTAACTAATAATATACTAAATTTATTAATAATTAACAGAACACTTACTATAATTAATAATAAATTAATTTAAATAATAATAATATTTTTTATTTAATGATAACAATTAACATAATAATTAATAGTTAATGATTGTGATTTATAATTTCAGTGATAATGTAAATATAATTATAATTAATGATTATAGTTAATAATATAATTAAAAATGGAATTTAAAATATAATTAACAATTAATTAAATTTTTAATTGCAACTATTGACAATATTTTTTTTGTAATTTCATTATTAATTTTTATAATTATTTAAATAATTAATTATATTATTAATTTTTAATTGATTGTAATGTTAATTATACTATTAATTTTTATTAATAATTATATTATAATTAATTACTAATTATATATATTATATTATTATTTTTTAATTATATTAATAAGGTAAATATTATTATTATTTATATTGTGAACTATTACAATATTATTAATTTCTAATTATATTAATGATACTATTAATTATTTAATTATATTTTTAGATTTTAATTACTTTAATTTATTATATTATTATTTATTAATTATATTAATTAATTAACTATTTATTAGAAACTATATTATTGATTACTAATTATATTAGTAATATTATTACTTAATAATTGTATTTAATATATTATTTATTTTTTACTTATTAATTCTAAGGTTAATTATTAATTATATTTATTAAATTATAGTTTCTATTATTGATTATTATTATATTAATTATATTATTAATTATTATTATATTAATTATATAAATAAGTATTAAATATATTAGTTATATCTAATGGTGTGACCCCATTCATGTAATCCGGTGGGTTTGGATTGCATGAATGGGGTCCATGCCAGCATGGAACCCTTTTATGAAATAATATTTTCCCTATCCCATTTTTACACAAAAAAACTTTGTTTCAAGACTATTATACCACACTTTTTTTCAAGACACCCAGACCCCTGTAGGAAAAATTATATTTCTTTTTAATTTTTTTTTTACATTTAAAACATTTCTTGTTTTACTTTTGTGTATCCCTCTAAACTAGTCTCAGGCCTACAATGCACACAACCCCATTTACACCTGATCATTTTTTTAATAAAAATTTATAATACTTTTTATAATGTTTTCAATTTAATTTTCACGTGAACATTATCTCCTTTCCCATAAATATTTAATAAAATATTTTATAATTTTTAAATATTTTTGCAAAACACTTTCATATATAAATATATATTTAATATTTAATATTTAATAAATAAAATGTTGAACAAAAAAATTGGAAGAATTTTTGATCTTGAATGACATTGATACCACTACTAGAAAATAACAAAAATGTGTAAGAGTAAATAGGACACTTCTATTGGTGATCACTAATACAACCATTTATTGTTGTTATAGGCATTCACCCTGATAAAAAATGTGTTATATTCCTATGTTCCACCCCAACCAAATATACTCTAATCACCCTCACCCCATCACACCCACTACCTCCATCATGTGTTTCATTCATCCATCCCACCACCACTACTACCCTTGTTTCTCACTATTTACCATCACCCATGTCATTCATCCATATGGCTTTCCACACCTCGCAACTCACAACATGTAGCCCACAAACCAATTATTTTCAAGATTCATTACCCAGGAGATCCTCAAATCTATCCTAAAATTCTTTCTCCTTTCTCCCATTTCCACAAGTTCATGGTCTCCCCCTCTCTATGCATTCAAACTCCATTTTTGCAATTATGTGTTATTTCGAAGAAAAATTATTTAAATTGATTTTATATATAATATTAAGTGTTCATGTACTTTAATTTCATGTTGTATTAGTATAAATATTTTATTTTTATTGAATTATATGTTCTGTTTTGTAACTCCCCATGGATTTCTTGGTTGTTATATTTTGGAGGAAATTTAAATTTTTGGTTGCAAAGGGTTTCATTTTGAGAACCAAGATTCAGATTAGGAATAAAAACATTTTAAAGCCTTTAAAAGATACTTTTAAAAATTGGTTGAGTCATTTCTGTTTTTTTAAGAGGTTATAGGGGGAAATTTTTTAAGGAAACATAGTATAATAGTTTGGAGGCTACATCGGAATAGGTTCTCGATGTGAACTTGAGCTTCATGATGTGAACCATGTGGGTAGAACCCATAAAGGATCCTGAAATGATAATTTCATTATGTGAACAAGTATTCCATGCCATGAATTTATCTTGGGATATGTTTTTGAGTTTATTAAAATAGGTAACTCTCCTAGAACCCTCTCATTTCCTCCCCTCATTATTTTGGGTGAAAATAAAGGTTTTGGCTTCTAAGAGCTCCCCTAACCTCGTTTCTTACAGGATCAAAGTTTCATTCAATCCTTTAGAATCCCCTTGGTAATTATAACCTTCTTTCATCACTATAACCCCTTTTAATCCTTTATTTTTGTTAAATTAATTATGTGTTATGAATCAGGCAAGGTTTTGGTGTCAATTCCACTAGAGAATGGGGGAATTGATCAAGAACGACAGGTCTTTTCTATGCAGTAGCTATAAGATAATTTGAAAGGAATTCCACACATCATTAGATGTGGTTTTGGTTGAGGAAAGCCTCTTACCTAATTTTTTATAGGTTTTTCATAAAATCAAATGAAATTAATAGTTTCTTGGGTGTCGTTTGATAGTTTTTTTTTGAATGGGATGGTTTTACTGGTGTGTCATGGGCCTTCTACATGCAGTTAGTCAATGTTTTAGTGTGATGATGGTGCCCTGTGTTTTTTGGACATTATTCCTTTTTAATGTAAATTAAATATTTAATTATAATTTTTATAATTAATTTGTTATTCATTGTTATGTGAGGTTGAAGATTAGGTGGCAGTACGGGCTTAGGAAAGGTATGGATAGGCTTGGCCAAGGTTTTGTGGAGATTAACTTAGGTAGTAAGTCCTTGACAGAGGTATGTGGTCCTTCTATACAATCACATATTCCTATAATATATTATTTTTCTACTATATGCAAGTTGCATGGGTTATGGTAGAATAGATATGGATCAGGAGTGGCTGAGAGAAGGCGATTGGATGATGTTTGGGTCTTCTATTATTGGTATAAGTGATCTTTAAGACTATAGAATATATATTTAAGGGGTGGGGATATTAGTTATAAGGATTCGGCATGAAAATTTACATAATCGTGAGTTTTAAGCTAAGAATTCATTCTATTTCGTTTTAGGATCTTTTCTATTTTAGAGTTTCCAAGAATTAGGTCATAACTCATACATTACAAACCATATAATACAAAGTGAACACTTCCGATTAGTATCCATTTTTTTCAAGAATATAAAACTTTTAAAATAAATCATGATTTATTTTCATTTAAAATATTTAAAAAATTCAAATTTACTTAATTATTTCCCTTACCCATCCTTAAACCTGGTGAAAACATTTAAAACACTTGGATGATCAAAAAAATATCAGTAATGGATACAAAAATGAGGAAAACTGTTAGTCCTATGAAAAAATGAAAACACATATAATTATTACCTTTATCTTGAATGTTCTTTGATAATATGAAATAAAACATTTTTAAATGAAAAACACACCCCTTTGGTGACAAATAAAATAATTAAAAACCCATGGAATGAAGGTAAAAATAAATCTCATTAACTTAGATAATAACATTCATAACCTATTTTAAACCTATGTTAGAAGTAACTATAACCGAGTTAAATCCATTCGAGAAAACCATTGGTATCTCTGTCATTCCTTCCTATTAAGACAAAGAACATTACCTAATGCATCGGAGCTCTATCTATGAACACTCGTCATTTGATCTATAATCATCACACCCTACACTATCTGGGCCACCCCATCATATATGTTGTAACGGGATCACCTGGTACTATATGGGCCTACCCATTATATAAGTTATAACGGGCTCACCCGATTCTATTTTGTCCAACCCATCGTATAATTATCAAATAAAATATCTTAAATAAAAAAAATTTATACTTTCAATTTTCCTTAATAAAACATTTTAAAAACTATTTTAAACTTATAATTAAATAACTTTTGGATATCAAAATACCATTTTCATTTAAAAACTCATTTTCAATATCCGAATATACTTTTATTTTAAAAAAACGATTTCCAATGTCAAAATATCCAAATAAAAATAAAAATGGTTTTTCATTGAATGTGACATGAAATATTAGAAATTAATCCAAGAATAAAATAACGGTTATGGTAGAGAAAAGGTCATTGTATCCATGTACATTAAAAATAGAACATTCCTTTTGTCATTTTTGAAAACATTTTGTATAAAACATGTAAAAAATTCCTTTAAAAACCATTCATAATAAATTATAAAATTTAAATTATAAATCTTCTATGTATATATAAAAACTTTTATAAAATTATTTTAAAATCATGGAAAATGAAGATAAAGAAATTTTTAAAGAAAACATTAAAAATGAATTTGTTTTCAAAGGAAAAGTCCTTTATCAATTGAGAAACACTAAAATTATAATTACCATGAAATATTGACATTAAATAAAAATTAAATTAAATTATAATAGATATATTCATGATATAAAATTTCAAAGGGTTTTAATATACACCTTCTAAAATAATAAAGTTTCATAACATTAATATATATCACAATAAAAGGAAATTGAGAAAAAGTATCTTACATTGATTCTGATTCATCATGTGTGTCTTTATCATTCTGAAGAATAAAATTATTATAATTATTTAATTATTTGGTAACATATTTAAATTTTATTATTACTTTAATTTCAATTATTACCATCTTATTTACATTTACTTAGTCAACTAATTTTAAGTTGGATGTTTTGACCATAATTGCTGTCCTTTTTCAGTCTATGATGTATTTTCAGTCTCCTTGGAATGCAGTTGCAGCTGTTTTATAACGATTCTTTTCTATGATCTTTTATATTTTCAGATACTTCTGATTTGTCTGGTTATTTATGACTTGATTGCATTATGGATTGGCTGCCTTAATCAGTTGATTGTGTTTGACTCTATGAGATGATTCACCTATGTTTGGGATAGTTCTTGAGTTTGGTACACTTGTTCTGTTTAGTTGGCCCTTGGATATTTTTTTATTTTCGTGTTGGATCTTGATTTGAAGATTACTCCTTGAGATTTTTACTAGTATGATTCTGCATGGCATGATGATTGATTTACTGTTTGAGCATATGTCTTCCTTTCAAGTTGGTCTCCTTATCTTATTGTTCCAGACTTGGATTTTTTTAATGGATTGAATCCTGTTTTGGGTTTTGAAGTTCAGCTGAGTGGTGTTAGCCGAAATCTGACTTGATTTTGTTCTGCGTTGTCATCTAGATATCTTATTGATCATGATATACTTTGGTTGGATATTATTCTTGATGTGAGGTTGATTTGGTTCTGCATATGATATGGTTTAACTGTTTGATGTTTGGAGATAGTAGAACTTTTTTCTGCTTCAGCTTATTCTCTCTTGTATTGTTGATTTCTGGACTTGTTGTTTCCCTTTTCTCTATGCTGAGTAGTGCTATTTAACTTCTCTACATTCTGTTTACATGGATTGATATTTTTTTTTACAATCTGTTTGCCGATGTCTTTTCTGATTTGCTAAGGAATTTGATGAGGCACCTAAAGAAGGTCATCCTTTGGATTTGAGGGGTGAGGAAAGCTGTAGACAGATGGAACACCTTCTTGTTTGACGGAAGGTCATGCTACCTTCTTTTTTGGCAGTCTTTAATTCTTGAATTTGGTATGTTTGATCTACCTTCCTTGTATTCCTGATAACTCCCTGGTGGTGTAAGTTATTTACACCTCATGTTTATAATGATACATTTTGATTTTAATAAATTCCTCCAGGGGCATGAATTGGGAAGCCAATTCATGTCATCATCTTATTTAAAAAAACCATCCATGTAACGTGTCAGTGAAAACAAATCACATCACTTCGTGAGTTGGTAGTCCGCCGCACACATGAATGACGTTGTCGTATCTCTTAATTATTGAGATATAAAAATGTTATATATAATATAATTAGTATATAAGTATATTTATGTTATAAATATCATACATAAACTTTATATACATCATTATACCCAACTGTGACTGGTGGTAATGGAAAAAATGAATGACAACATTTTGTGAGGCGGTAGTCCATCATATACATGAGAGATGATTTTGTAACCCATTTAAAGGAATTGTTCATGGTTGTAGGTAATACAATTGTCATAAAATGTCATTATATGAAATATAACTAATTTATTATATCCTTATTGTATACGAATAATTGAAGTGGTGGAGAAATAAATAAAGAAATTCTATTTGATAAACGTTACCTCTTCCTCGGGTATCTCTTTTTGGTTTTCACCAAATGGATTCCTTGGTTAAATTTATTCCCAAATTGAGGGTTATAGGATGTGAGTATGAAATTTTAGAAGTTATATGGGTAGTTTTGGGCTGAAACAATTGTTTTTGAATATTCTAATAGTGGAAGAGTGGTGGTGGCATTTTATAAGTGAGGTGAGTGGCACACTTGTAATTTTTTGAAAGAGTGAATTCCACCCAAATTGTTTTCATGTCACCAGAACCCAATAATGAATGAAAGTATATAATAAAAGGGATAAAGTCTAAATATGTCCATGAATTTTTTTTTACAAGTTTATAGATCATTTTACCCTTATATATAATGTTTAACCACAAGTAAACTTGTTTTTACCTTAATCGTTGTAATTATTTTTTATTTCTTTCACTAATATTTTTGGTCAAAAACTAATTTAAAATCGATTAAATTTATAAATTATGATTATTAAAACATGTACTCTATTTTTCCAAATTAAATTCATATATGTGGAAAATTTTAATTTAATATCCTTCCCGCAGATGCAGCATGACTGTGGGATTTTAAGAAGAGTGTTTTTTTAGAAAAAAAGGATTCTATATTTATTCTATGACTAATAAAAATTATTATATGAAAATAAATTTATATTTAATGATAAGTAATTTAAAATTACATTTAAAATATTCCCCATTAGGTATTATTTTAATTAAATTAAAAGGAGAAATATTATGCCTTTTAAAATAGTTTTTTTTTTGAAAAACTGAACATTATACCCAAAAACAAACTAATACTGAAAACAAAAATATAGTTAATTAAAAATTAATTAGGTGGATTAAATATAAATAAATAATAATTTGGTTAATTTAAATTACATTGAAAACTTATTGGTACTATTAAATTACATAATTTATTAAAAATTAAATACTTTTTGTAAAAGTCAGTATTATTCACTTTTCACTGAAAATAAATATTTTCTAAAAAATCCCAAAATTTTACCCAAATTAAATTTTGATATTATGAATTAAAAAATGGAATTAATTTTATAAAATTAAAATTCTAAAATTATAAATTAATCTTTTAAATAAAACATTATAATAAAATTGTTTAATTAAAAAAATTCATGTTGATTAAACATTACTTGAAATTTTTATAACTAATATAACTATCTAATTCATAATATATATATTTATATATATATATATATGAAATGATTTATTTTATAATTATATGGGTTGTTAAATCCTACACTAATTTTATGAACGATGCCCTTTCAATTTTATTCACTTATTAAAAAAGTGTGGATATCTTTTTCTCATAAAATTTTCAGATTCCCATCTTGATCCTTTAACTATATGGTTTTTTCATAAAACCTTACCCTAGTGAATCACCTTATTCCACAAAAATTTATCTCTATATTCAATAATCTAAACTATTTATTCCTTATATTTAAGATTTTTCTTCCAACTGAAATACTTTAGGTCTCAAAATAAGAGGTGAATCCAAAACATATTTCGTAAAAATTGAAATAAAAAAAATGTTGTGTATCTGATATAAATTTAGGGTAAAATCCACTCGATAAGAAATTGATCCAAATTTCTCTAATATTTTATATGTTCCAATTAACTATAGACTTATCTTTCCATTTTTATCATTACATAGAACACTTTTCCATGGAGAAAATTTGAGAAATACATGATCACCTACATCAAATGAATGATCTTTCTTCTAATTATCCTCATAACTTTTATGGAAGCTCAGAGTTTTCGTCTTGTGTTTATAAATCAATTATACATTATCATCCATTTCCTCTACCAAATACTCTCCCATAAACTACATTTATTCTTCTTTATCCCAAAAATCATGGGTCTAAAACCGCTTTCCCCATAATGACTCAAATGTTGTCATCTATATACTAAAATGGAAATTTTTATTATAAGGAAACTAAACCAAAGAAATATTTTGATCTTAACTTCCCTGATAATCTATTGAAAAATAATTAAGTATATATTCCATGGTCTGAATATTATTCTTAGATTGTCCATCAGATTGAGGAAGAAAATTTGTATTAAAATTTAATTCAGTTTAAAATGACTTCTAAATTACTTTATAGAAATTGGATGTGAACCTAGGATCATGGTTTGATATAATGGAGAGAGGAAATCCAAGTAACCTGAATATATCCTTTAGATACAATAAATAAATCCAATCTAAGGAATTTTTTTCTCAAATGGGAAGGAAATTATTTGTCTTAGTTCATCGATCATCAATAACACAAATTGCATTATTACCTCTTTATATCCTTAGAAATACCACCATGAAATACATGGATATATTTTTTAATTTCCACTCTGAAATTGGGAAAGTTTGAAGCATCCCATTCTGTAAATATGTTTTCCCTTTAACCTGATGAAAAATCAAACACTTCATATTAAAGTTGGTAATATCTATTTTCATACCATCTCACCAGTAATGCACCTAAAGTCCTCTATACATCTTAGTGTTTCTCAGATAAATGGATGATGGAGAACTCTGAGCTTTGTTCAACAAGTATTTCTTCAAAATGGAATCAAAAGGCACGCATAATATTTTTCCCAATCATAAAACACATTCTTCATTAATATTTAAATCAATCAACTTACCCTTTTTAATGGATTCAACCGTCTCATGAAAATATTGATCCTAATTCTGAGCTCTCTTATTTATCTATGACTATGATGACTATATTAAAACTTTAAACAAGTTGTATAATTTCCTTGAATCCACAAAATATTGATCAAAACTTATAAAATTATTAACAAAATGGTCACATTACAAATGTATCATGGTTAATGTAGCTTTATTTTTTCAACTCAAAGCATTGGTCACTCTTTTTTCTTTTCCAGGATGATAATGAATCCAGTAATCATAATCCTTGATCAGTTATAGAAATATTCTTTATCTTTTTTTAATTATTTTTGAGTGAAAATATACTTAAAACTTTTCTGATTAGTATATATTTCACACTTTACTCTATAAAAATTATTCCTACAAATATTTAAAGAAAAAACCATATAAGAGAAACCAAAATAATGTGTAGGGTAATTTAACTCATTATGTTTCAACTAAAGTGAAGCATAAGTAATTACTTGATCATTCTATATTAGAATATAACAAGTTCCTTTAAATTAAGCATCATCTTAGATGAAACATTCACCATTTATGGAAATAAAAGACAAAATTAAAGCATTCTCCAATCTTGTTTTCATTTCCTAAAAATAATCCTCACATTCTTTTTCCTAGATGAACTTAACTCCTTTTCAAGTTAAAATATTCAATGGTCTAGAAAACCAAGACGTGTTTTCAACAAACCACTGGTAGTAAACTTTTAATCGATGAAAACTATGAATATATGATATTTTGGGTATTTTCTAATCTTCAACTACTTTTTTTATTAAGGTCAATAATTATTCCATATTTAGAAAAAATATATCCAAGGAAATAAATTTATTACAACCAAAATTCACACTTTCTAAATATCCCATACGGTTTCACTACTTATAAAATTTTTAAAAAAAAATTAGCTGTCTTTCATATTTCTATTTACTTTTAGAATATACCAAAATGTCATCAATAAACACAAAAAAAACATGTCCAATAAATTATAAAAAAATCTATTCATAAGGTTCATAAATATATTTGGGGCATTGTATAACACAGAAAATATAGATACAAACTCTTAGTTCCCATATCTAGTCTGAAACATACCCTTTAGAATGTCTCTTTACATCACTTTCAACTGATGGTACCCTAACCTAAGGTCATCCTTTGAAAAATACTGATCTTACTAGGGCTAATAAAGGAAATAATTTATATGTGGAAAATGATACTTGTTCTTAAAATTTATGTTACTCAAGGTTCTATAATCAATGAAAAGTATCATTGAATTGTCTTTGTTTTTAATGAATAAAATAGGAGCACCCCATAGTGAAGATCTAGTTTGGATGGAACCTTTATCTAATAGCCCTCTCAATTTCTTTTTCAATTCTAAAAGTTCTATTTGATCTATTAGATAAGGGGTTTTAGAAATAGGCTTATCATAAAGAACTAAGTAAATAGTAAACTCAACCTCTAGGTTATGAGTAAAACCAGTCAAATCATCCAAAAATAATTCCATGTATTCATTTACTACTGTCACATCACTAATTTAAATATTTTCATTATTTTCAAAAATATGATCTAGATAACTTTCACTACAATCTATAATCAATTTCTAGGCTTCTTGGTAAGTTAATAAAGGAATGAAATCATTGAAAAAACTTTATTATCACTAAAATCTATCATATCATAATAAATAGAATTAAAATCCTTACTAAGAATGATATAAAAATATATTGTCTCTAATTAAACAATATTTCAATGAAAGACCATCCTAGTGATAACAATAGGAATATTTCTATAAATATTGGTTACTTTAATAATTCTACCCAAAGTTTTCACCAAAAGCTATATCTTAATTTCATTCAGTTATTTTCCCAATTTACTTGTAAATTTATCAGAAATGAAGGAATGTGAAAATCCAGAGTCCAACAGATTATTGGTATAATATTAATACACAAGTAACATAAATGTCACCACTTTATTTGACATCCTAACATCAACTATAGTGGTGGCTAATGACTTCACTACACCTTTCTATTTCTGATCATAATGATTTCTATCATGTGCAATTAACTTCAGACTTGCATTATCATAATTACCCAACTCATTACAACTAAAAAACCACACTATTGGATTTCTATCAATTACCCTATTCTTTTATTCTTCATGATTATTTTCATTGCATTTTTCGGCTATATGACCAAACTTTCCACATCAGTAACACCTCCATGATCCCATTAAAAATTCCTCAAAATATCATTTTCCTGACTTGAATAATTTTTTGGGCATACCTATAGATAAATTAGCTAGTATTTTCTCTATTTCCTACCACTTTAGCCTTTTTTACTATTTTCATCTTGGGGAACATACAATTCATCAAACTCCATCTCAACTTTCTCTGCACAACAAAACACTTTCTCATAACATTTAAATTATCATGTAGCCAAATCTATTTGTAAATTTTTATTAAACCATGAGTAAAATCTATTACTTTTACTACTAGTGTCCCGGATAAAATTTGGCACATAACTAGCCCAAATTTTGAAGTTTTCTTCATACACAGCTACAAAATATTTATCTTTTTTCCATAATTCCATGAAATTTTTTCATCTGAATTTGAACAACCTTAGGGAAATATTTCTCAAGGAAAATATATTTGAATTTTTTTTATTACATGGAATCAATATCATCTTTATATTTGGTATTGATAACCAAATACAACCATATATCAACATCACCTTAAAATCAGAAATGGGAATAGTTACCTTTTGACATTCTAAACATCCCAAGAATTCAACAATATTTTCTTGATCATTGATTTATCTTTCATCTATAATGGGAGAAGATAATCAATTTAAATATAAGGGATGTTTCCTCATGAAATTCTCCCCAAAATACATGTTCCTTCATGGTATATCAGGTTCCTCTCTAACATGTATACCACCACAATTTATAGCTTTTTTTAACTGATCCATCATTGTAACAAATTGTTTTGTTCTTATTCAAACCATATCAGGGTGCTGATTTGGAAGGATATTATTCTATTGGTTCATTCTAAATATATCTTCCATGTTCCTCTATGGAAACCCACTTTGAGTATAAATAGTGTAGTCAATGAAAAATTTTAATCTTTAAATTCTATAGCATTTTAATTTAACCCTAAGGTAAAATATTTCAAGTGAATTTTATTAACATTATCCTAACCACTAAATTTATCTAGTTATTTCTTATGGTTCCAACTATAAGGCCCCACACTTAAAAATTAGATAATATTTATTTTTAATTAAATAATTCATTATCTTACATTTAAAGACTTTTTCAGGTTTTTATTTTCAAAGAATTAGGTAATAAATAAAATATTACAAAACCCTATAATACTAAGTGGAAACTTCTAATTATTATCCATATTTCCTATAATATAAAACTTTTAAAATAATGCATGATTTATTTTTTAGGAAAATTTTTTATGAATTTCAACTTGACTTATTCCTTCATCTTAATCATCCGTAAACCCTTTAAAAAGAATTTAATAACATGGGATGAGCACACAAATATCAGTAATTTAAAGAAAAATAAGAAAAACCCTTATTTCTATGAAAAAATGAAAATTCATATAACATTTACCTCTATCTTCAATGTTTTTTGAGAATATTAAATAAAATATTTTCACATAGAGAACACACACACCTTTCATTCAGACATATCTAATTTTATAGAATAAACTAATTTTTTCATATTCATACATAAATTATATTTGTAAAACCAATAATAGAATATGGATATGAAAAGTTAACTAGTGTTATGATCATGGAGATAGTAGGTCATACGTACGCATGCTTAGCATTTCGATTTTTCAACGATCATCAGCAAAGAGGGTGTATAAAATTTATCTTTCCAAAATTGTAATTATATAATAAAAATAATATAGTTTTTAATTTTATATACTTATATATATCATTCTTATTATGTGGTGATGAAAAAATAATCACATTTCTTTGAGGAGGTGGTATTCCACACGACCACAGATGATGTTGTCACTTTTTCAATGAGTGAAAAGGTAAGAAAGAAAATTATATATTAACTTATAGAATGAAAAATATGTAATTAATGTCATAATATTTCATTTATATCACATATATTCATTATCAGTAACTTTATTACCTTCCATGTAATGCATTAGTGAAGACAAATCACATCGCTTCATGAGGCAGTAGTACACAATAAATATGAAGGATCATATCATATCCATTACATATTAGAATATAAAAAGGTAATATATGATATAATTACTAAATAATTATAATTATGTTATATATATAATATAAAAAAATTACATCCATCATTATACCCATCCATGAGTGGTGTTAATGGAAAAATTAAAGACATCGTTTCACAAGGCGGTAATCCGCCATACACACAAAATATGATTATGTAACCCATTTTATAGAAGTGTGTGGTGGTTTAGTTTATATCATTATCATAAAAATTTAATTGTATAGAATAAACTAATTTTATTATATCATAATCATATAATAAGTATTTAATTTTTGGATAACTAAATAAAACAAAAACACTCATTGATGAATGATACATCTTCTTTGGGTATATCCCTTTAGTTTACAAAAAAAGGCTTTCTTGGTTGGATTTATACCAAAATTGAGGATTATATGATTATTGTATGGAGGTGTAAAATTTATTTGGGAATTTATTTTCTGAATCAATTGGTTTTGAAGCTGTTAATAGAGGATAAGGTGTGGTGGCCTTTTATAAGTGAGTTGAGTGGCACACTTGTAATTTTTTGAAAGAGTGAATTCCACCAAAGTTTTTTATCATGTCACCAAGACTCGGTAATGCAAAAAACTATATAATAGAGGTATTAAGTATTAAATATGGCTATAAAATTTGTTTTTTACAATTTTATAGGTCATTTCTCTCCTTAAGTTGAATGTTTAACAACTAACTAAACTTTTTTATACCTTAATCATTGTAATTAATTTTAACTGTTTTCACTAATATTTTTGGTAAAAAACTACGTTGACATAACTAGACATTATAAATAATTATAATTAAAAATATGGAATATTTTTTCCTGGTTACAATAACATAGGTGAAATTTTTTAATTAAATATTAATCTCAAAGACTCAGAGAGATAGTGGGTTTTTAAGAAGAGTATTTTTTTTAGAAAAAAATTATTATATATTTACTCTAAGACTAATAATAAGAATTATATGACACTAAATAAATATTTAATTATATATAATATATATGTTACATTTATAAAATTCTCTATTAGGTATTATTTTAATTTATTTAAAAGGAGAAACATTATTCATTTTTAAAAAACAAATTGAAAAACCCAACTTTAAACCCAAAAATAAAACTTATAATAAAAACCAATATAAAGCAGATTTAAAAGAGATTAAGTGGATTAAATATAACTAAATACTACTTATTTTACTTGAAATAATATTCAAATTATATAGGGACTCTTAACTTTCTTAATTTATTAAAAATAAAATACTTTTTATAAAAATCAATATTTTCCACTATTTGCTGAAAAATAAATATTCTCTAAAAAATCCCAAAATTTTAACCAAAGTAAATTTTAATATTATGATTTAAAAAATTATATTAATTTTATATAATTAAAATTCTAAACTTTATAAATTAATATTTTAAATAAAACCTTACAATTAAAGCATTTAATTAAAATAAATTCCTTTTTGATTAAAAATTACATGATATTTTTAAAAAAAATATAACTATATAATTCATAATATTAATATAAAATTTATTAATCTATAATTACCTAGGTTATTAAAATTTTTTAGTTGTTGTGTGTCCTAGGTTGGGTATTTGAGTATGATATGGGACGTGGGTGGCCTAGGTTGGTTCTCTCGTGGCTAGTTGGATAAGTGTGTGAGGATTAAGATTAGTGGTGATGGGTAAGAAGAACATTTGTCACATACATAATGAGGGACACCCTTATGAGGGTTTTTTCATTCTTAGTGTGCCTTGAAAGTGGTATGGGTCCTTTTTATGAGATGTGGTGTGATGGGGGGTCCTTCTATGTACCATTTTTAATGGTCTCCCTTAGGAGATGTCATATGGGATGCATGTTTGATTTTTGAGTTTAATTGAAACTAGTAATTAGGATTCCAATGGGTTTTGGATAGTCTTTATACCTTGAATGTTGATTCTTGGGTAGGGTAGATCATTTGTTCTTAGGGAAAACCTTGGGTAGTGAGATAAGAATTGATGAGGTCTTTAGTGTGGTTGGACCAGACCTTGGAATCTGGGTAAAGATGATCCTACAAGTCATGTTATCATAGATGGGTCATGGTAGTGAGATAGTATAAACTAGAAGAGGTTATGAAGTGTCTATAGAACCTAATATATTCTCTGAATCAAGATATGTGATGTGTTCGAGAATTGGGTCGTGGTATCGAGTGACTAGGACCCAAGGATGAACTATAGAGTTGTGTGATAGGCTACGACCATGTGTGATTTACGCATCATCCTTAGAGTATGTGTGTATGGTAAGATATTCATGTGACCTCCCTAGAGTCCATGGGGATGGTTTAGTTCCCTTTTGACCTCCCAAATGTCTATCGGGATGGTTCGATGAACTGGTAATCTCCCCAGAGTCTGTGGGGATGGGTTTGGGTTCTTGTAACCTCCCCAGAGTCTATGGGGATGGGTAAATTTTCTTGTGACCTCCACAAAGACCTCCACTAAGTCTGTGTGGATGGGTTGGTGTACTTGTAACCTCCATTGAGTATATGGGTATGGGTTAGTTTGCATTAATGGGACTCTTCCCTGAGATTATTGGGTCATGGTAGTGGATTTTATGTAAGGGGATAGGTCACGGGATGATGCATGATATAAACAATGGGTCATACCTTTAGCGATAAGGTAGTGTGTTATGATATGTGGGTATGAACAACCCATTTCCCTGTGGATCGTGGGTCAAGTTTTGGATGTTTTACTACCCTGATCCTTTTGGTATGATTTGGGAATCGTTGCAGTGGCATGTGATGATGAGGCAATGATGTGGATTTTAGTATGGTGCTAAAGAAGGTATGGTTAGGTGTTAAGGTGTCTTACTCAGTACCTAATATCCTAATGGACATGTGTATATGGTCAAGTATTGTGGAGTTTGGGTTAGATCATGATGACTTAGAAAACATGTTTATTTGTTGTATTTATTTTCCTTGTGCATGAAAATAAATATGAGGGAATATATTATGGTTTTTTTTAGAATCAAACGGGTTTTGTCCTTACACCCTGCATAGGTATCTCAATGTGTGTTCAGACCATATTTTTTATTTTTAGGTCATTCAAGGGGATTTTCAGTGGATCAATCAAGTGAAGATTGACTGGTATCAGATATTGGGATGAGTCTTATGATTGGAAGTATAGCCAATTTTATTTTTTTTTATTTCAGTTTATTTTTCATTTTGTATTTTCCTAGTGGTCGATCAGTGTATGTTTTTTGTGATAGAATTTTATATTGTTATAACACTATCGTTTATTATTTTATACATACTTTTATGGATTTTTATATGATATAGATGTTTATTTATTTCCACTATTTTTCTCTATAATTAAAATTAATAGTCTCCCCACTATAAATATAAGGCTCCCATCTCTATTCAACTAACTATGGTGCATAGGGAGTTTTGTTTGAGGCCACATAGACTCCTTGACCTAGACATAACTGAGTGGCTCTCTTTCAGGTAATCACAACGTAATATCAAAGCTTTTATTTTAATTTTATGATTTGGGGATATAGTATATTGGTGGTCTAGGAATCTATCAATGCATTTTATGGACCTTAAATTTGTGTGTCATGAATACATTTTTGAAGTTATGTCCTAGTTAACAGTGTGATGGGATTGTTATTCTTCGTTTGAGTTGTTTTAGTTAATATGTTTATTGAATATGGTTGGTTTATCAAAGATTTTATTTATGGTTTGGTATCTAATCACATTGGTTAGAGTCACTGGATCATGTATCATTATAATTAAAATTGGACTCTCTTGAAATATGCATGATTGTGTAATATTCGATTTTTTACAAGGGTTCAGTTATTTAAAATGTTAACAACAACTTATAAGGATTTTTCTTATATAAATTTTTTTTGGAATCCTACTCATCTAGTATAAGGTATTTTTTATGATGGTAGGTTACGTGGATGGTTTTGGAGTTCTTTGATGATGATGGAAATGTAGTACCTTTGTCAAGGGATATATTGATACCCTTAGTGGGTTGGTTCAAGCATTTGATTTCTCAATAATAGAACTTGGATGAGTTCAGTATAGAAATGTGATACTTAAAGAATGATCTAAGTATGGGCATGAGTTACCATATGGATGTATACCCTCATGAGTTTTTGGGGTCCATTTGGTTATTTAAAGTTTCAACAACAACCTATATGTTGTTTTCCCATATATATTATTGGTGTAATTCTACTAAACCAAACAGGGAAGTTGTGTAAACGAATATAAATGTCTTTGGATTTCAAGGTACAGAGATTTTATATAATATTTTATATCAAGTCTAATTTAAAGTGTAGTACCATTTATGTTTCCTTCATAGTAGTTTTTTTGTTTCACTTTAAAGTAGCATGGTGGAAGCGTGGGTGGGAGATCTTGATTCTTGACCAACTCCCATGTGGTTGGTTATCATATGGTTAGCTTTATCATGAGTGAGATGACTTGGGCTATTGGATATGACTAAAATGAAAGTGGGTCATTGTCCAAAGTTTAGGCATGTGATCTTTGGTCAGACGGTATGTGACTTATGGGAGTATGAGTCTTGTTTTGTGACTTGGATTATGGGATAATACATCATTGTGTTTCATTTATAACAAGTAGGATTGTGATTGAGAACCTGTGGGAGTATTATTGGTGAATTTCTCTACCTTATATAGAGGAGGGGATATGTAGAAATGATTACTGGGAAAACTCTTTGTGTGTGTGGGTAGTTTATGTTGGTTATGTGTGGTTCCATTTTGAGTGGTGGGTCAATTAATAACCCCTGTGAGGGTACATTGAGAAGTGTTTGAGTTGTGGATAAACCCAAGAAGTTTTTTGGTGGTAGTTCATTGGTGAGACATGTGTGAGCAAGATGAACCATGGTTTTGTTCATTGATAGTGGTGTTTTCAGGGATTCATAATGATGGTACCCATTTGGGTTGGTGCTCAAGAGGTGGTGTATGGGAAGACTTATATTTGGGAGTGAACCATTGGTGGTTGGTGTTCCATGTTGATGCTCAAGTTAGAGTAGTATTGTCACATAAAAACACTGTTTGAAATGATGGATGGGTCATGGTCCATGAAGAAGAGAATTTGGATTTGGATAGTTCATGATAACGATACTCCTATGGTGGGGAGAATTCTATTGATCGCAGGTGAATGAACTATAGGTCAGAGAGGATGTATATTTTGCGAGATCATTCCATGGATGGTTAGGTGACACTAGAAAGTTGGTGAGTGTTAAAATATAATGACATCTAGTTCCTCAATAAATAACATATTCAGGATTTAGATGTGGTTCTAGTTAGAATTGGTGTGTTAAAATTGAGCTTCAAGTGATTATGGTATGATCTGAGAGTGAGTCGGTTCAAAGGTGTTCTAATGCTCTGAGTGAGAGAATTATAGATGAAATAGGAAATTGGTGACTGAACCATGGAATTAAATCATACTTTGGGTTCATAAATTGGTGCAAGCATTGGAAAATCATGTTATACCTCCGGATGTAAAGGCACTGTGATCGATTAGTGATGGGATGGTGTTTCTGTGGGTCTGATTGAGCATCCTTTAAGATAATTCATCTATAAGAAGTATGAAAATAGTTTTTATATATAATTTGATGTGTTATGTGGAACCCACTTTTGGGTAATTGTTTATAATGTGGTTATTGGGTCGGTGGATTGATGGATGTTCATTTTTAGTAGTCTATTACTATATTGGGGACCTCTATGGCTTTGAATTGGTCATCGTAAGTGAATTCTTATAGTGGATAGCACCATAAGACTTGGAGGAATTGGTGGAAGTCATCATGGTGTCTTGGGGTAGGAATGTATGGTGAGAATCATCATGGTGTAAGCATTGTTAGTGAGTGGGTGGCTTGGATTTTATTGAATAGTGTGTTTGGTGTTTGGATTTGTACAACCAAAGTGAATTTGGCATTATATAGTAGAATATGATGAGTTATTTGTGAATTTATTACTATCATAGGTCAGGAAACATGGTTTGAGTATTACTATAGCTTCTTGATTATTATAATCATTACAGTGGAATGTTTTTAATGCCCTCTAGATTTATAGATCATTATGTGTTATAGGATGTTTAAATTTTTAGTTATTGATGGATTCATTTTGAGAACAAAGATTTAAATTGATAATACTAACATTTAAGCACCTCTAAAATCTATTTTATGATATTGGTTGAGACATTGGAAGGTTTAGAAGAGGTTTCAGGGCCAAATTTTGGAATCATACCCAAGGAAACAATCATAAGGCTATATTAAAATAGGTTCGTAGTGTGAACTTGTCTGTCAAACCATGAACCTTATTGGAAAAACTAAAAAAGGGTCATGACTTGATACTTACTGGGTATCAATTAGTGTTTCATGATGTTAACTACTCTTGGGATATTTTTTACTCTTTCAAAATAGGTAACCCACCATAAAACCTCACATTCCCTCTACATAACATCCCCTCACAATTTTTCTTGAAAATGGAAGGTCTTGGATTTCTAGAGCTCCTTTAACCACTTTTGTTACTAGATCTAAGTGAAAGTAAATCCTATGGAATCCCCTTGGTTATTATAACCTTGTGTATTCCCTATATCCCTTATTCCTCTATTTTTTGGGTTTATCGCTAATTTTTTGAGAACGGTCTTGTTTTTTTGTCGATACTATTATAGAATGGTTTAATAATCTAAGTAAAATAAAGATATTACATGTAGTGGATAGAGAAGGTCTAAAACGATGTATTCACATTGTTGGAAGTAGTTTCAGTTTATATAATCCACTACACTGGTTTTATTAATTTATTTTGATAAAAGTGAAAAAAAATTGATGGTTTTTCGGGAGTCACATGATAGGTATTTTTGTTAGGATGATGTTTGGGGTGTTTCATGAACCTTCTGTGTGTTCTTGGTTAGTTTTTTGGTTTTATAATAGTTCCTGGTGAGTTTTTCACTATTATGGTTAAAAATAAATATATAATTATAAATTTTTATAATTAATTATTTATGTTTTATGATGTTAGGAAGGAGAATGGGTGATGGTATGGGATCAGGAAAAGCATGGATGGGCTTGGACGAGGGGTTATAGGGCATGGAAAGGGTGGTAACTTCTTGATGGAGGTAAGCGGTCCTTATAATAAAATATCATATGCATTTTATGTATAAGTTTTTTGTTTAATGAATGTTTCATGGACATGGGTAGAATGTATAGGTATGTGGAGTGGCTAAGATAAGAAGATGGGATGAAGTTAGGTTCTTTAGCACATAAGTTAGTTAAGAATGCCTAATGACTATGTTACCAAGCAGTGGGGATTTTGGTTGATTTGACGTGAGACCTTAGGTTGGTCTTGGGGTATGAGATGAGATTCAATAAGCCTTATCACATCTTGATTGTTCTTCTGCATGAAAATGCATGTTATAATGTCCTAAGGACAGCTGTTGAATTAAAGGGTTAGAGTGGATCCCTGCTATGTTGAGAACCCAGAAGTGCCATAACACTATTCTTGAATATATGTTCTATGGCCGGATGATATTATTTGAGGGACACAAATAATACAGGTCATTAGGGGTGAGGAATCATAAAACTTTGAGGCACCTTCTCATGGTGTGCGCCCTTGGTAATATCCAGGAGTATATTATAAGAACGAGACCCGCCAGTAGGAAATCCACATTTCATAGTGTCATTGGATGTTCCTATCTAAAGAGGTGTGTATTGGTCCTTAGACTTTAAGATTATTATTAATGGGAATTACAAATCACGCACTTAGATATATTGACAAAAACTGTGACGAAACACTGTTCGTAGCGAGGTAGGATATGTTGGGTGCGTCACGAGTAATACTGCATTAATAGATGATGCGAGAAAGGATTTGTCCCTTCTATTCCATAACGGAAGTAGATATCTCAGGCCCTTTGATGGAATTGATATAGCCTAAATAAATCCATGTTCATGGTAATCTATGGGCGAGTTCAATTCCGGGAAGTCAAAGAAAGAATAATCGAGCACATGGGTTGATGGCACTAGCATGCAACCCACTTGATTAGAGATATCGAGACAAAGGGATTATATTACACGGTAAGCATTCGTAGGAGGTGACACATCATTTTGGGGTTAACTTCTTTCTCAATGGGTGCCTTGGCGTGTTGCTAGATGCTATCCTTGGACTTTAGGCAGGATCCACCTAATGCCACTGAGAAAGAGTCCTAAAGGGTCACACACTAAGTGTGTCCATGTATCTCAGTTAAATATTAAATTAACAAGTTAAATAAATATTATTCCCGACTATGGTTTAATAATTATTTAAGGATACCTGATCACATTTATTTCGACACTAGTTATTTGAGAGAATATATTGTGGGAGAAATAATATATATTCATTAGCTAGTAATGCAGTTACATTTAATTAAGAAATAAATATGTATTACTCAAGGTCTAATAAATATGGTGGAGAAAAATGGAAAATAAAAGTACACGCCATGTATATTAAATATACACGCCGTGTAGGTTTATGGAAAATAAGTACATGTCGTGTATTAATTATTACACGCCATGTAGTTTTCCAATCGGGATTTTGAGGATATAATATATTTTTTATTAAATGATATTAATTATAATCAGCGTGGGCGCATGTCAAGGAATTAATAATTTGACATGGGGATTCAATAAGAGTTAATGAAATAAATAAAATGTGTAACGCGTTTATTTATTGTCATAACTCTATTAACCTCAAACCCGATTATAAATATCCTCACATCCCCAACACTTTTCCAAATCCATTGTTGTGCACAACGGATTTGGAAATACTCTCAAGCCAAGAGAGAATTCCCTTTCCACCAAGAACACCCTCAAGTTATGAGAGTGAGATCCTCCACCGAATCAAGGCGATCGAAGGCAGACATCACAAGCGAATGTTCTTCCGCACTAGCACCTGAAGATCCCTTCGACGACGTCCAGAGATACATGGAGTACATGTGGATCACCGCTAGAGGAATCATATACTTTGATTCTATGACGCAATGATGGATCCCAGGATCGTGACCGGAGATATCGACGAAGAAAGAATTCCATCGAGGTAATTCTTGTGAATTAATTAAATTAATTATAACCAACATATGATGATCCTATCTCAATGGTTCTAGGACTCTTCTTTTCTTTTTCATTCTTCGTTTAATTCCGAAGATCCAGCATTTTATATCGTGATGGATCTAGGATTGAACATTCTTTAACGGTAAAATTAAAGTTGGGTAACCCACCAATGGGCTTCCGCTACGCCCGGAACCTACAAGTGGTATCAGAACGGTCATATTGTTGATTATAATTATTTAGTTTTTCGTTGGTGATTTACACATTTAATAATTTAGTTATTTCAATTCATGTTTAATCATTCTGTAAATCTGAATCTCGAGATCTGTTCCTCCTCCCTCATTTCTCGTTCACCTCACAAAAACGAATTTTTCTTTTAATTTAGATTAAAATAAAATAGAGGAACTCATCTGGAGGAGCCAAACGTTTCTGGCCGTACAACACCAGAATACACGGCGTGTATTCAGAAGTACACACCATGTAGTCTAGGTTCAACACAATGATTGATCCGCCAAATCAGGTCGTGTATTGTATTCTTTCTAAGAATTTAAGACACCATGTGTTGACTAGAAACAAGTGGCACACAGTTTCCAGATTACATGTCGTGTGGTCCAATGAACATAGAGAGTAGTCCCTTCAGGTTAGGGTTGGGCCGTGTACCCTGTACACGGCTTTCCCGGCAGGAAACCGTGTAACACAGAAACTACATGGAATGTATCCCACAGAAAAAGTTGTGTACTCTGAAAATTTCTGAAGTACATTATCACGCCCTATCCCCAGGCGTGTACTTCGGATGGATGGTAAATAAAAGTACACGCCATGTAGTCAGAACTACACGCCGTGTACTCACCCAAATTATGAAGATTTATTAAAATTTATTATTATATTATACAAACTCTTGAGACATATACCATGGTGCAGGCGTGAATCTAAGGCACAACACGTGATAGGTGTTTTATATATATATGTTTAATTTAATATCTGCGTAGTGAATGGGAATTCACCGGGTTTCCTCCAAGGTACAAGTTACGTACAAGGATAATTTTAAATGAAATTATTTTTTTAAAATTATGATGGATGAGAATCTCAAGGAAGTTCAGAAAAGGGTTTAAGATAAAAGGATTGATTAATTAAATATGATTAATTAATTCGAGCGTGATTTATATTAAACAGGAACGATTAAAGAATTGAATGCTAGTTTTATTTATCTGTAAATATCTTTTCATGTATGGATGATCATGAGCTAGACTGAGACCTTTGTATGTGAATGGTTTCGTTTAATTTATTTATTTAAATTAAATTTGATGGCCTGTGAGCCATCTCCTCATTAATATGTAGGGTCTGCGCACCCAAGGATTATTTTATGTAAAAACCCCTTTTACCCCTCACCTGCGTGTGAGATAAATTCATATGTAACGGATGGAGATCCCAAGCTAGTGGAGGCGGCTCAAGTCAGAATCCAAGGTGAAACCAATCCAAGGATATACAAATGTGGACAGGTGGAAAGCTATAAACATGAACCCGAAAGGTTCAAGGTGTTTCTCCCCTAGGTCTTGGGTTAGTTTATCAATCGCTAGATAAACTAACCAATAGAAAAAACTCATGATCATACCATTTATTTTATTTCTGTCAGTTGCATGGTTTATTTATTGTGGGTGTGTTGTCACGATCACACAATTAATGAATTAAACGAGCATACAAGAAGGAACTAAAATAAAACCGGCTTATGCGTAAATATTATCTTAGACATGGTTAATCAATTAATTATATCCCACTTAATATTAAAAAGCATGTAATCAAAGATAATAAATTTAAAATTTATGTATAAGGACAAAATCCCTCAAAAGAAGTATTAAGTCAGTATAACCTTCCATAATCTTGGTTAGAATCAAACCATAGTTCAAAGCGCTTGACCAACCCTAGTTGGGGTGCTTTCAATTATCGGGGAATTCTAATTCAAGGTTTTGGGTTGACTTGAATTGGTTCACATCAAGGGTTGACTGCCACAGTAGGACTTGGTGTGACCAAGAGGCAAAAGTTATGTAAATCCAAAATAAAAGGATTTCAGGATTGTGGAGTCCACTTAGCGGATCAAGGATCTGCGAGTTAATGCAGTTGGAATTTGGAATGCCTACCTAAAAACCTTCAAGTTTCTTTACCAGTACTAGTTGGGGTAATGCGAATGGTAATATGGATCCTTGACACTAGAATATTCAGGCAACAGAATATTCTGAAATCAATGGTGAGGGCAATTGGATTTCAATAAAATAATGGGAGACTAATAAGTATTAATTTATTTATTTGTATTAGTTTTTTTAATAAAGTAATAAACCTTTTCTCATCTTAATTTGTAGAAACGACAAGAAAATGACTTCAAACATATCATTGCAAACCATACTCGAGGAGGAAAACCTTATCACCAACACCAATTCCCAAGAGTGGCAGAGGCGTTTACGCGTCATCCTTCACCATGAAAGGAAATTGTATGTGCTGGAAGATCCTATTCCAATTGCGCCTGGGAAAGAGGGCAGTGATGAGGAATTATATCTCTATATGAAACACATGGATGATGCCACAGATGTCTAGTGTTTCATGCTATCGGCCATGTCCAATGATCTCTTGAAGAAACCTGAAAACATGGACATGTATAGCATGATGTATCACCTTAAGAATCTCTAACAAGAGAAGGAGAGACAGGAGAGGTATGATATCTCCAATGCTTTGTTTACAACCAATCTTGGAGAGTCTGCGCTAGCGGTGCCTCATGTAGTCAAGATTATTGGCTACATTAAGCGCCTGGACATCTTAGGGATTAAATTCCTGGATGAGTTGTGTATAGATCTCATCCTATCATCATTTCCCAAGACCTTCTCTAGCTTCATTGTCAACTATAATATGAGCGTCAATGAGAGGAGTCTATCTGATCTTCTGGCCTTGATTCGCCAGGTAGTTAAGGACATAGGGCGTGACAAACCCGTGGTCCTTATGGTGAACAAGAAAAGGAAGGACAAGGCAAAGGGGCCAAATACTTATAAATAGTATGAAACCCCCGAGCACCATCCCTCCAAGAAGGGGAAGATCCAGAGGCAGGTAAAGGAACAGGAGGTGGTGTGTTTTTCATGTGGCAAGCAGGGCCACTGGAAGAGGAACTCACCTAGAAGTGTGGGGACACTAAAGGTGAATTTTTTATTGAGTGCAATCTTTCTATTTCTACACATTGGTTTTTAGATACAACTTGTGGTGATCACATCTGTATTCAAATGCAGGAACCAAGTAGATTTAGAAATATCTCTAGAGGATAGGTGGATCTTCGAGCTGCCAATGGCGCAAGGATGGCTGCGTTAGCTATTCGTGACTATCACCTCTCATTTCCAACTGGCATGATTTTGGTTTTACAAAACTGTTATTTTGTGCCTAGCGTTACCAAGAACATAATTTCTGTATCTTATTTTCATATGGATGATTTTGTTTTCAAGTTTGGAAATAAGGGTTGTCTCTTTTATAAGAACAATGTATGTTATGTTATGGCACATTTGAATAATGGTTTGTATGTATTAAATTATGAAAACCAAGTGTTGGAAATTGATAATGAAACAAACTCACATGACTCATACATCACCCAGTTGTGGCATCACCGCCTTGGTCATGTAAACGAGAAGCGCTTGACAAAGCTCTATCAAAATGGATATTTAGACTCTACTAAGCTAAAACCACTTGATAGATGTCACACTTGTTTACAAGGTAAAATGACCAAGCCGCCTTTTGGTGGACAGGGTGAAAGGGCCACAGAGCTTCTAGGATTGGTACACACTGATGTATGTGGACCATTTCCAGTAGAAGCTAGAGGTGGATATTCTTACATCATTACTTTTACTGATGATTTGAGTAGATACAGATTTGTCTACTTAATGAGGTATAAGTCAGAAGCCTTAGAGAAATTTAAGGAATTCAAGAATGAAGTAGAGAATTCGCTTGGTAAGAAGATAAAGAAGCTTCGATCAGATTGAGCTGAAGAATATATGAACCAAGAGTTAATCGATCTTCTATGGGAGTCTGGGATTCTATCTCAGCTCACTCATCCTTATACACCATAGTGGAATGGTGTTAGTGAAAGGAGGAACCGCACCTTGTTGGACATGGTGAGGTTGATGATGAGTCATGCGGATCTTCCATTATACTTTTGGGGATATTCATTACAAACTACAGTATACACATTAAACAAAGTAACAACTAAGGCTGAAAATGGAATTCCCTCCGAGTTATAGAGTGGAATGAAACCCATTTTGTCGTATACACGTGTATGGGTATGTGAGGCATTTGTTAAGGCCTTCTTAGGAAACAAACTATCACCCCGGGGCATGAAGTGTATCTTTATAGGATATCCCAAGGAAACAAAGTATATTACCTATATAACCCTTAAGATAAGAAAGTTAATGTCACCAGACAAGCCGTCTTTCTTGAGAGGGATCACATCCTCAAAAAGGATAGTGGGAGCAAGATTGACTTCGATGAAGATGATGCTCAAGATACATAGGAGTTGGTATAGGAACAAGTTCCACAGGTCCCCATAGAAGAGGTTCCAGAAACACAAGTACTGAGTAGGAGCTCAAGAGAGGTAAGGTAACTAGAGAGATTTGGTTTCCCAGTCACTAAGGATGGCGAATCATTATTGTTGGAAAATGATGAACCTCTATCCTGCAAGGAAGCAGTAGAAAGCTCAGAAGATTCAAGATGGCTAGAAGCTATGAATTCTGAGATAGATTCCATGTATCAGAACCCAGTCTGGGTTCTGGTCGATGAGCCAGTTGATGTAAATCATGTTGGATGAAAATGGGTATTCAAGAGAAAACTGGACATGGAAGGTCATGTTAGCACCTATAAATCAAGTCTAGTGGCTAAAGGATTCAGACAACGTCAAGGAATTGACTATGATGAAACCTTCTCATCAGTTTCCATGTTTAAATCCATAAGAATCATACTTGACATAGCTTCTTACCATGACTACGAGATTTGGAAGATGGATGTTAAAACAGCATTCCTTAATGGGAACCTTCAAGAAGATGTCTATATGACACAACCAGAAGGGTTTGTGACACCAGGTGAAGCCAAACGGGTTAGCAAGTTGCAGAAATCCATTTATGGATTGCACCAAGAATCCACGTCATGGAACATTCGATTTGATGAATCTATAAAGGAATTTGGTTTCATTAAGAATGAATGTGAGCTATGTGTTTATAAGAGGTTTAATGGGAATGTGGTCGGTATCCTAGTAGAATATGTTGATGACATATTTCTTATTGGAAACGACGTAACAGCCTTACAGTCGGTTAAGGACTGGTTGAACAAGTGCTTCTCCATGAAAGATTTAGGTGAAGAAGGCTACATTCCAGGGATCAAGATCATTCGTGATAGATCTAAGAGGCTTCTTGGACTAATTCGGGGTACATAAATTGACCAGATACTAAAGAAATTTAGTATGGAACAATCCAAGAGAGGATTGGTTCTAGTGTCACATGGATTACATATTTCTAAGAAAATGTGTCCTCAGACACAACAAGAGATAGATAGAATGAGTAAGATCCCATATGCTTCGGCTATAGGATCCATCATGTATGCCATGTTATGTACTAGGATTGATGTTTCCTATGCACTGAGCATGGTAGGCAGATATCAAGATGATCCAGGAGAACAGCATTGGACTGCTGTTAAGACTATCCTTAAGTATCTGAGATGAACTAAGGATATATTACTAGTGTATGGAGGAGACGTGTAACAGCCCAAGATTTTATAAAAAAATATTCTTTTTAATTTTATTAATGTCTTGTGTTGTACGCTACACCAAAAGGAGCTTGCACAACACACATCCTTGACTTGACTTGCATTACACGCAATCGCGACCTTCCTCGATAGCGTGTGTAGTACGCAATACCGAGTTTCACTAAACAACGATATGCTATAAAAATATTATTAAAACTAGCCGTTATGAATAGTAATAACCACTTTTTGAAATCTAGTAAATCTTATTTTTCAAAATGAACTTTATTTTTGGATTCGGAGTATCGAATTTAGCCTAAGGTGAAATTTTGGTACTTTTCGGATAACATTCATATTCTGATGAATAGTGAAAATTACTAAATTATAATTAAAAACAACTTTTTTAATCGAAATAATTAATAGTGATAAATCATTAATTTGAGTGGTTTTAAAGTATATTTAGAATATATTTTTACAATTTAATACAATGTTGGTCATTGGATGTAGTTTCACATTTAAACTAGACATAAACAAGTGTCAATCTTTTGATAGATATTGTTTCTTAAAAACACGCTATTTGTTTTAACAGCGGGATTTAATTATAAAATTAATTAATGCAACTTTTATGTTATGAATTAGGTAAAATAGACTTCATTTTTGAATTCGGAATATGAAATATAGCTTGGGATGAAATTTTGGCATTGTTCTGAAAAACATCAATTTTTGATGAATAGTGAAACTACTAAGTGGTAGGTTAAAAACTGAATTTTGCATAAAACTTAATTTTACCTCTTCTGTGAATGGAATTTCGAAAATCCGAGAGACACAGTTAATATCAAGGACTAAAATGTGGTTCAATGAGATGAAAATAATTTTTTGGTGAATAGTAACTTTTTACTTTTTTTACCACGGTTAATAGTAAATAAGGTAACTAAGGGTAAATATGATATTAATATTACCCTAACACATGTCCTAATTCTATTGGACAAGTGTAATTCGACCAAAAACAAACTTAGGAATAAAATATGACCATTTAGGCCCACTTGGATTAGATTAGGACATTTATTATTAATTTATTTAAAGAAGGGTTAAAATAGTTAAAATCAAAGTTTAATAAGTAAATCATTTTTAATATGGGGTTATACATAAGATAAATTCGACTATAAATATTCATTAGAAAGATAAAAAGCTTTCCTACATGATGGTATTTTATTTGTAATTTTTAGACATCAAATAATATAATTTATTTATGACACAAAAATGATGCAGTAATTATCTTATTAATGAAATATTGACATAATTGATAATATAAATACCAAAATAAATGTAATTTAAGACTTTTTATGAATTCCACTAATTTTCTAGGTTACTATGATATATTAGTGTTGATTTAATCAACTTGGTTCGAACATATAATTCTGTTATGACTTTCACAAAAATCATATATCAAATAGTGTCAAAATTGACACAAAATAGTTTTTAAATCAAATATTATATTATTAATTGTTATTTTATTCCTAAAAATCTAAGGTTCGGCCAAATGACTTAGATAAGGATATATGTATTAATAATATAGAATTTGGGGTTCGTTTGGCATGTTATAGTAAGTTTATTAACCATATAGTGAAAGAAAACAAAAAGACACGGTAAAAGTTAAATTATTTAACTTAGAGTTAAATCTAATTGATAAGGTTAAAATAATACCCTAAACTTGTCTAAATCCTATTGGTTGATAGGATTTCGACCCATCCCCACTTTATCTTCGAAATAAGACCCTTTGGAACCATTATAAACCGATTTTGACTTTAATATAAAATAATATTTTGAGATATTCCTAAGGTGCCCCTCTCCTCCCCTATAAAAGGACACCTCTTCCCCCTCCTCCTCACACCAATTTGAGCACTCAAGCTCGGCCAACCCCTGCCAATTTATCCTCTCCACTTCCCTAGCAACATCCTAGAGGTTCTGGTCTTCCTCAAAGACCAATTTTAGTGCCCTAAGAGGAGGTCTCAAAGAGGCACTTCAAAGAAGAGGGAATTACCGTTACCAATTCTTTCATCTTTATTTCTTCTTCCACTTCTTCTTCTTAGGTTGTTTCATTATGAAGTAATAACATCAGTATCACTCATATACTGATATGTTATTATAAGTATGAAACAACCCTATTTCACCATCTATCCATCCTACGGAAAAAGAAATCACCGCGCGTGTGTACGTACGGAATACCGTCTCCACGCCGTGGTGTAATCTATTTTCCACCACCACCTTACATGGATGGGTATAATGGTGTAAAGAATAACTATACATAGTTATTACAACATCATATTGATTCTGATATATTGTATAATCCACTCCAATTCAATTCAATATTTATAGAAATGATATCATCGCTCGTGCGTACGTACGGACTACCGTCTCCACGACGCGATGAGATTCATTCTCCATGTTAACCATTTAAGAATGATTATAATGTATATATAAGAAATAATAATGAAATATATGACATTATAAAGCTACTGGATTTATGTATATATATACATATGTATGTCATCTACTTACTTCCATTTCAAGACAATAAGGAAAGGAAAACAGCGTTCATGCGTACGTACGGACTACCGTCTCCATGAACGGTGTTTTTCATTTTATTTATCTACCTATTATATATATATATATATAATGAATATATATGATATATAAATCATATTTTATATTCTGGAAGTAAGTAAATCATGATATAAGTAATAATGATGTCAAGAACAACAAGTCAAAACACCTACGATAAATGAAACGATTTTACCCAAAACGCTTCTTTAACATGGAATTTACAAAAGAACGGGTAATATAATGTCATACGTGAACCATATATGATATCATAACAATGAATATGATTCTGTAATAAGTCAATAACATGATTTAAATCATTATACAGGAGGTTCGGACACTTACAAAGCAAGTCGGACCTAAGGTAAGGGAAATATCACAATCTCATTTTTATTCGAGATTGTTTATTCGTAAGTATTTACTGGGGTGTATTTTATCATCCACATCCATGTTCCCTCAATATGTAATATTGTTTCCATCCACTTAAAATATTTTAAATCCAATTTGACCCTTTGGTGAGTTTTTAGTAAAGAATATGAAAGGAATCTTTTGTCATTTTTTTTTTCGTACGAGGTACTTTTTGACTTTTCCGACAAAAGTACGAAGAATGTTTTTTTTAACTTATACGGCATGAATGGATTTTTAAAACATTGTTTCCAAAAAGCTTCCTTTACAAGTTTTCAAGTTTATTTTTAATCAACTTCTTTTATTTTAAAGTTGTATGACATGTTATGAAAGGAAAAATGTTTTTTAAGAAGAAAGGATATTTTCCTCAAGAATGGAGTTCAAGTGTTTTATCAAAATGATTTTCCATCTAAGATAATAAAGGGTTCTGTTTTTATCCCTATTATTAAATTGATTTGTTCATGTTGTGATGGAATTATTTTTATGAATTCCTTTATCTTATATGAATTGATTTATGATGTCATGATGTTTCAAGAATCCCATTTTTGTTACATGTGTTATGCGATGATGTATGTTTTATGATTATGTGGCACACATAAGAAAGGATTCATTAAGAGATGGGTGGGACCTATATCTCCCTCCAATGCATTGGGTAAAGATTTCATATCTCATGAGATAGACATGGCTGGAATGGTAGGTTATACCGGTTCAGGGAAACAGGACTGAAACGAGGATTACTCGATTCAGAAAGGGACTTTGTCCACTAAGATAGTCTTGGAAATGAGTCTTGACTAACAAGAAATGATTCTCTATGATTATGTGTGTATGCCACAATGAGTAATGTTTTAAGTAAGGGTTTAATTTTCACTACTATGATTTATCCCATGTTATGAAATTATGCTCTCTTTTGCAGGTTAAGATTTCCAAAAATGTTATGTTCTTATGAAAATTATGTGATTGATATTTCTTTTGTTTACCCTTACTGAGCATTTGAGCTCACCCTTTTATGTTTTCTTTTCCCCAGGATATAAAGAAAGGTTTTAGGTAAAAAAAAAAGGAAGATCTTTGTGGGAGATTTTGAAGATCTTTCACCAGGATTAGAAGATTACGTTCCGAGTTTCCAAAGACACTAAACTATTACGATCCTTGTGTGTATATTTTTGTTATGTATTAAGTATTCCGCAAAAGTATTGTAATGTTCATGTACGTTAGGCTTCGGGTCTCTACAGTTGGTATCAGAGGAAAGGTTTAGTCAACCTTTGGAAACTAGGACGCGAAAACATTAGTGAGATCCCTAGAGATATTTCTAAGGTATGTCTAGGGATGCCCCTAAGGATAAGTATACGTATAGGATATAGTTATAGAACTATGGTAACGATATTAGATTAAACCAAAGATGATAGATATTTAAGTTACTCCCCCTTTATTACGATTTTTGCATCTAACACTATTCTGTTTGGGTTTTAGAAAATGGCTGGAAACAAGATGATTCACAATAATGGAGGATATGATGGACAATGGAATGATATTCTTCATGAGCAACCAAATGAAATGGGATTTGGATGCCCAAACATCATTATTATGCCGAATCAGCAATCTCACAACATGATCAATAAAGTAAAATTTGGTAAGTTTCCTGACTCGACTAATAAGAGAAAGATGGAGTTCCATGATGATCATAGAGGAAAGAAAGTTCAATTTCCCCTATGTAAATCATGTGGGAAGAGGCATCAAGGAGAATGTTTCAAGGGAACTGGACGATGCTTTGGGTGTGGAAAAGAAGGACACAAAGCAAGTAAGTGCAAAGGAAAAGGGTCGGTTAACACCATGGATGAGGATAATGGTATTGCTACGACATCAAAAATGGTTAAGTGTTTTAAATGTGGAATGTATGGGCATTATGCAAACAAATGCCCTAAGGGAAAGACTCATGACGAGAATCAGTATGGCCATATGGGTAGTATTTATGTGGATGATGATGAAGAGACTACAAATGATATGTGAGATGAAAGAATTTTTGAAGCTCGGTCAATGGTTTGAGAATGTAGTGGAATGATTACATGTTTATCATGTGTAATTTTGGAATAAAGAGACATATATGGATTGTTACACTGTTGTCTTTCCTTGTGTTTTGAAAGTGTATGATTAATGTTACCAGTATCCATGAAAGGTTATTCAGATATTTTTGGAATGTAGATGATATGCGCATAATGAAGGGATAAGGAGAAAATTAAATGTTTGATAGTATTCATGAGCTCATGATTGATATAAGGACTAAGTGATATCATGGTTTGAGTATATAGAATTTTGAGGATTTCGGTATGTGAAAAGTGTTAACTTTTAACTGCATTCAAGTTTTCAATAAGGTTCAATGGGTATTCAAGAGAATACATGATTAAGGACTTTGAATGTTTAGAATGTGACCAAAAAGACATATCTTATGATATATGGGGATCAACGATGGTATTAAATCTCTGGTAATAATTTTCACTATGTTATGAAAGTGGACTGCAGTATTATGGATAAGCCTAAAGAAGTTCTTTTTTTTCATATTATTGATAGGATGTTATAGTAATGTAGCTTTAGAAAAAGGACAACCTGCAGGACGGGTGACAGCCCATCGCGTCGGACAAGGCTGTGGGAATCGAACCCACAACCAAAGTGAGACTGGCCTTTATCGCCTACCACTGGCCTACAGGAAGTCCCTGTTTAGTAGAAACTAGTTTTATTATATTAAGCAGTATGATATATGAAGTATAAGTCCATTTTAGGAACTATATATGATTAATCTCACCATAGAATGACTTATGTATATTTAATAACTTTTGCTTACCTTTTGTTTGAGACAGATGGAATGACCCGTCATTCTATCACATGATCTGCTAACACTTCACGAATAACAAATTCAACTTCATTTATTTAAGAGATGAAGTGGAAATTGTTCAAGGCACGAACAACAGTGATATTGTATCAAAATAAAGTAAGTATTTATTCTAATTCAAATTTTCAACTTTAGGGAAATGATCTTGAAAACCAAAAATGTTGTCCTAGTGATCTTATACCTGATGAATCAGATGGTACCTTAGATCGTCACAAATTTATGGATTTGTGATTACTGGATTTTCCATAGCCATGTTCTCTACCACTCTCCATCAGAACATGATGGTTAGATTTCTCTTCCATATCCATATTTTCACCTATGTGGAAACCCAGTGATTAGTTTATTTGGGTAATCGTTACATTTCATACTTTAGTTTTTAAAGCCAAGTTTTGGTATTCCCTTTTACGATGTGGGTTTCTATTAAAGAAACTTTCAAATAGTAAACCATTTATAACCCCGACGAATTTCGAGGGCGAAATTCATTTTAAGGGGGGTAGAATGTAACAGCCCAAGATTTTATAAAAAAATATTCTTTTTAATTTTATTAATGTCTTGTGTTGTACGCTACACCAAAAGGAGCTTGCACAACACACATCCTTGACTTGACTTGCATTACACGCAATCGCGACCTTCCTCGATAGCGTGTGTAGTACGCAATACCGAGTTTCACTAAACAACGATATGCTATAAAAATATTATTAAAACTAGCTGTTATGAATAGTAATAACCACTTTTTGAAATCTAGTAAATCTTATTTTTCAAAATGAACTTTATTTTTGGATTCGGAGTATCGAATTTAGCCTAAGGTGAAATTTTGGTACTTTTCGGATAACATTCATATTCTGATGAATAGTGAAAATTACTAAATTATAATTAAAAACAACTTTTTTAATCGAAATAATTAATAGTGAAAAATCATTAATTTGAGTGGTTTTAAAGTATATTTAGAATATATTTTTACAATTTAATACAATGTTGGTCATTGGATGTAGTTTCACATTTAAACTAGACATAAACAAGTGTCAATCTTTTGATAGATATTGTTTCTTAAAAACACGCTATTTGTTTTAACAGCGGGATTTAATTATAAAATTAATTAATGCAACTTTTATGTTATGAATTAGGTAAAATAGACTTCATTTTTGAATTCGGAATATGAAATATAGCTTGGGATGAAATTTTGGAATTGTTCTGAAAAACATCAATTTTTGATGAATAGTGAAACTACTAAGTGGTAGGTTAAAAACTGAATTTTGCATAAAACTTAATTTTACCGCTTCTGTGAATGGAATTTCGAAAATCCGAGAGACACAGTTAATATCAAGGACTAAAATGTGGTTCAATGAGATGAAAATAATTTTTTGGTGAATAGTAACTTTTTACTTTTTTTACCACGGTTAATAGTAAATAAGGTAACTAAGGGTAAATATGATATTAATATTACCCTAACACATGTCCTAATTCTATTGGACAAGTGTAATTCGACCAAAAACAAACTTAGGAATAAAATATGACCATTTAGGCCCACTTGGATTAGATTAGGACATTTATTATTAATTTATTTAAAGAAGGGTTAAAATAGTTAAAATCAAAGTTTAATAAGTAAATCATTTTTAATATGGGGTTATACATAAGATAAATTCGACTATAAATATTCATTAGAAAGATAAAAAGATTTCCTACATGATGGTATTTTATTTGTAATTTTTAGACATCAAATAATATAATTTATTTATGACACAAAAATGATGCAGTAATTATCTTATTAATGAAATATTGACATAATTGATAATATAAATACCAAAATAAATGTAATTTAAGACTTTTTATGAATTCCACTAATTTTCTAGGTTACTATGATATATTAGTGTTGATTTAATCAACTTGGTTCGAACATATAATTCTTTTATGACTTTCACAAAAATCATATATCAAATAGTGTCAAAATTGACACAAAATAGTTTTTAAATCAAATATTATATTATTAATTGTTATTTTATTCCTAAAAATCTAAGGTTCGGCCAAATGACTTAGATAAGGATATATGTATTAATAATATAGAATTTGGGGTTCGTTTGGCATGTTATAGTAAGTTTATTAACCATATAGTGAAAGAAAACAAAAAGACACGGTAAAAGTTAAATTATTTAACTTAGAGTTAAATCTAATTGATAAGGTTAAAATAATACCCTAAACTTGTCTAAATCCTATTGGTTGATAGGATTTCGACCCATCTCCACTTTATCTTCGAAATAAGACCCTTTGGAACCATTATAAACCGATTTTGACTTTAATATAAAATAATATTTTGAGATATTCCTAAGGTGCCCCTCTCCTCCCCTATAAAAGGACACCTCCTCCCCCTCCTCCTCACACCAATTTGAGCACTCAAGCTCGGCCAACCCCTGCCAATTTATCCTCTCCACTTCCCTAGCAACATCCTAGAGGTTCTGGTCTTCCTCAAAGACCAATTTTAGTGCCCTAAGAGGAGGTCTCAAAGAGGCACTTCAAAGAAGAGGTAATTACCGTTACCAATTCTTTCATCTTTATTTCTTCTTCCACTTCTTCTTCTTAGGTTGTTTCATTATGAAGTAATAACATCAGTATCACTCATATACTGATATGTTATTATAAGTATGAAACAACCCTATTTCACCATCTATCCATCCTACGGAAAAAGAAATCACCGCGCGTGTGTACGTACGGAATACCGTCTCCACGCCGTGGTGTAATCTATTTTCCACCACCACCTTACATGGATGGGTATAATGGTGTAAAGAATAACTATACATAGTTATTACAACATCATATTGATTCTGATATATTGTATAATCCGCTCCAATTCAATTCAATATTTATAGAAATGATATCATCGCTCGTGCGTACGTACGGACTACCGTCTCCACGACGCGATGAGATTCATTCTCCATGTTAACCATTTAAGAATGATTATAATGTATATATAAGAAATAATAATGAAATATATGACATTATAAAGCTACTGGATTTATGTATATATATACATATGTATGTCATCTACTTACTTCCATTTCAAGACAATAAGGAAAGGAAAACAGCGTTCATGCGTACGTACGGACTACCGTCTCCATGAACGGTGTTTTTCATTTTATTTATCTACCTATTATATATATATATATACTGAATATATATGATATATAAATCATATTTTATATTCTGGAAGTAAGTAAATCATGATATAAGTAATAATGATGTCAAGAACAACAAGTCAAAACACCTACGATAAATGAAACGATTTTACCCAAAACGCTTCTTTAACATGGAATTTACAAAAGAACGGGTAATATAATGTCATACGTGAACCATATATGATATCATAACAATTAATATGATTCTGTAATAAGTCAATAACATGATTTAAATCATTATACAGGAGGTTCGGACACTTACAAAGCAAGTCGGACCTAAGGTAAGGGAAATATCACAATCTCATTTTTATCCGAGATTGTTTATTCGTAAGTATTTACTGGGGTGTATTTTATCATCCACATCCATGTTCCCTCAATATGTAATATTGTTTCCATCCACTTAAAATATTTTAAATCCAATTTGACCCTTTGGTGAGTTTTTAGTAAAGAATATGAAAGGAATCTTTTGTCATTTTTTTTTCGTACGAGGTACTTTTTGACTTTTCCGACAAAAGTACGAAGAATGTTTTTTTTAACTTATACGGCATGAATGGATTTTTAAAACATTGTTTCCAAAAATCTTCCTTTACAAGTTTTCAAGTTTATTTTTAATCAACTTCTTTTATTTTAAAGTTGTATGACATGTTATGAAAGGAAAAAAAAAATTTAAGAAGAAAGGATATTTTCCTCAAGAATGGAGTTCAAGTGTTTTATCAAAATGATTTTCCATCTAAGATAATAAAGGGTTCTGTTTTTATCCCTATTATTAAATTGATTTGTTCATGTTGTGATGGAATTATTTTTATGAATTCCTTTATCTTATATGAATTGATTTATGATGTCATGATGTTTCAAGAATCCCATTTTTGTTACATGTGTTATGCGATGATGTATGTTTTATGATTATGTGGCACACATAAGAAAGGATTCATTAAGAGATGGGTGGGACTTATATCTCCCTCCAATGCATTGGGTAAAGATTTCATATCTCATGAGATAGACATGGCTGGAATGGTAGGTTATACCGGTTCAGTGAAACAGGACTGAAACGAGGATTACTCGATTCAGAAAGGGACTTTGTCCACTAAGATAGTCTTGGCAATGAGTCTTGACTAACAAGAAATGATTCTCTATGATTATGTGTGTATGCCACAATGAGTAATGTTTTAAGTAAGGGTTTCATTTTCACTACTATGATTTATCCCATGTTATGAAATTATGCTCTCTTTTGCAGGTTAAGATTTCCAAAAATGTTATGTTCTTATGAAAATTATGTGATTGATATTTCTTTTGTTTGCCCTTACTGAGCATTTGAGCTCACCCTTTTATGTTTTCTTTTCCCCAGGATATAAAGAAAGGTTTTAGGTAAAAAAAGGAAGATCTTTGTGGGAGATTTTGAAGATCTTTCACTAGGATTAGAAGATTACGTTCCGAGTTTCCAAAGACACTAAACTATTACGATCCTTGTGTGTATATTTTTGTTATGTATTAAGTATTCCGCAAAAGTAATGTAATGTTCATGTACGTTAGGCTTCGGGTCTCTACAAGACGAGGAGCTTTTCATCAGAGGGTATGATGATACTGGTTTTTAGACAGATCAGAAGGATATGAAGACGCATTCTGGTAATGTTTTCTATCTCAATAGAGGAGCTGTGAGCCGGAAGAGTTCAAAGTAGCCAGTTGTCTCCGATTCTACAGCGGAGTCTGAATATAAGGCGGCTTCTGATGTAGCGAATGAAGCCATCTAGATTTGTAACATTGTCCAGGGGCTTGATGTGGTTCCTAGCAGTAAAGATCCCATTACATTGTATTGTGATAATACTACAGCGGTGGCTCTTGCAAAATAACCAAGGTCACATCAACGGACAAATCACATACTCCATAAGTATCACCTCTTGAGGTATTTCTATCAGAGGGGTGAAGTTGTTGTGATTAGAGTGTCCATGGAAGAGAACATGGTGGACCCCATGACTAAAGGCCTATCTCAGTAGAAGCATGAATATCATGTGAGATCTAGTGGGTTAAAGGTTGTTAGCAGTTGGCTCTAGTCTAAGTGGGAGTCTGCTGAAGTTGGTGTCCTAGAACCAACTACTTTGTACTTTATTCATTAATAAAATCCTTATCACATCTTGATAGTTCTTCTGCGTGACAATGCATGTGATAATGTCCTAAGGACAGTTGTTTCATTAAAGGGTCATAGCACATCCCTTCTATGATGAGAACCCAGAAGTGCCATAAAACTGTTCTTGAATATATGTTCTATGGCCGGATGATATTATTTGAGGGACACAAATAATACAGGTCATTAGGGGTGAGGTCTCATAAAACCTTGAGGAACCTTCTCATGGTGTGCGCCCTTAGTAATATCCAGGAGGATATTATGAGAACGAGACCCGCCAGTAGGAAATCCACATTTCATAGTGTCATTGGATATTCCTATCTGTGGGCGTGTGTATAGGTCCTTAGACTTTAAGATTATTATTAATGTGTATTACAACTCATGCACTTAGATGTATTGACTAAAACTGTGACGACACACTGTTCATAGCGAGGTAGGATATGTTGGGTGCATCACGAGTAATACTGCATTAATAGATAATGTGAGAAAGGATTTTTCCCTTCTGTTCCATAACAGAAGTAGATATCTCAGGCCCTTTGATGGAATTGATATAGCCTAAATAAATCCATGGCCATGGTAAGGTATGGGTGAGTTCAATTCTGGGAAGTCAAAGAAAGAATAATGGAGCACATGGTTTGATGGCACTAGCATGCAAGATGCTTGATTAGATATATCAAGACAAAGGGATTATATTACATGGTAAGCTTTCTTAGGAGGTGACACGTCATTGGGGCATTATCTTCTTTCTCTATGGGTGCCTTGGCGTGTTGCAAGATGCTAACCTTGGACTGTAGGTATGCTCCGCCTAATTCCACTGAGAAAGAGGCCCAAAGGGTCACACACTAAGTGTGTCCATGTATCTCAATTAAATATTGATTTAACAAGTTAAATAAATATTAATCTCGACTGTGTTTTAATAATTATTTAAGAATGCCTGGTCCCATTTATTTCGACACTAGTTATTCGATAGAATATATTGTGGGCTAAATAATATATATTTATTAGCGATTAATGCAGTTACATTTATTTAAGAAATAAATATCCATTACTCAAGGTCTAATAAATGTGGTGGAGAAAAATGGAAAATAAAAGTACACACCGTGTATATTAAATATACACGCCGTGTATTAATTATTACACGCCGTGTAGTTTTCTAGTCCGGATTTTCAGGATATGATATTTTTTTATTAAATGATATTAATTATCATCAGCGTCGGTGCATGTCAAGGAATTAATAATTCGACATGGGGTTTCAATAATAGTTAATTAAATAAATAAAACGCGTAACGCGTTTATTTATTGCCATAACTCTATTAACCTCAAACCTGATTATAAATATCCTCACAACCCCAACACTTTTCCAGAGCCATTGTTGTGCACAACAGATTTGGAAATACTCTCAAGCCAAGAGATAATTCTATTTCCAACAATAATTCCCTCAAGTTACGAGAGCGAGATCCTCCACCAGATCAAGGCGGTCGAAGGCGGACATTGCAAGCGAAGGTTCTTCCGTTCTATCACCTGGAGATCCCTTCGGCGACGTCCAAGGATACGTGGAGCACATGTGGATCACCGCTAGAGGCATCCTATACTTGGATTCTACGACGCAATGACGGATCACAGGATCGTGACCAGAGACATCGACGAAGAAATAATTCCACCGAGGTAATTCTTGTGAATTAATTAAATTAATTATAACCAACATATGATGATCCTATCTCAATGGTTTCGGGACTCTTCTTTTTTCGTTCTTTGTTCCATTCCAAAGATCCAGCATTTTATATCGTTATGGATCTCGGATTGAATGTTGTTTAATGCTAAAGTTAAAGTTGGGTAACCCACCAACGCGCTTCCACTGCGCCTGGAACCTACAGATAATAGTTCCTGGTGAGTTTTTGACTATTATGGATAAAAATAAATATATAATTATAAATTTTTTTAATTAATTATTTATGTTTTATGAAGTTAGGAAGGAGAATGGGTGATGGTATGGGATCAGGAAAGGCATGGATGGGCTTGGTCGAGGGGTTATAGGGCATGGATAGGGTGGTAACTTCTTGATGGTGGTAAGTGGTCCTTATAAAAAAAATATAATATGACTTTTATGTATAATTTGTTTGTTTCATGAATGTTTCATGGACTTGGGTAGAATGGATAGGTATGTGGAGTGGCTAAGATAAGAAGATATGATGAAGTTGGGTTCATTAGCACATAAGTTAATTGGGAATGCCTAATGACTATGTTACCAAGAGGTGGGGATGTTGGTTGAGTTGACGTGAGACCTTAGGTTGGTCTTGGGGTATGAGATGAGATTCAAGAAGCCTTATTTGGTTCTCCTAAGGATATTCACAGGATTATGAGTGGATTATGACTAGTGGTAATGGGTGAGATGATCATTCTTCTCACGCCTGATGAGGTACACACTCCTGAGGGTTTTTTGGGGCTTCGCAATCCTTGTGAATGGGAGGTGTTATTAGGCATAACATGAGGTGTAATAGAGAGAGTTTACTTAATGTACTATTTTGGGTGGTCTCCCATAGGATACTTGAGGTAATACCCATGTGTAGGTCATGGTTTTGATCAGGAAATGACATCAGGGTTCTAAGAGTTTTAGATGGGCTTTGGACCCATTGTGTTGATTCCAAGGTTGGGTAAATCATGTTATCTTGTGAAGAAACCTAGGTAATGGGACCAAAAGTGATGATGGAATTCGGGATGTTGGATTGGACCTTGAGGTATTGGCTACGATGAGCCTATGGGTCATGATTTCACCAATGGGTGATGGGATTGAGTTGCTATAAATGAGAATAGGTTATGGTAGGTCTAGAGTACCTAGTGGATGCTCTGATGGGTGAGATTTGATGTGTTCATGATGTAGGGCTAGGTATCAAGAGAACTACTCCTCGGGATTAATTGGAGAGTTTTTCAATAGGATCCGGTTTTATGTGTGTGATGTTAACACTATAGAGTATATAGGTATGGGTTAGTGTGCTTGTGGTCTTCCTAGAGTTTGTGGGTGTGGGTATGTATGCATGTTACTTCTCTAGAGTCTAAAAGATGGGCCGATGTTTTGTAACCTCCCTAGAGTATATGGGGATGTTTCAATGTTCTTGTGACCTCTCAAGAGTATGTGGGGATGAATATGTGTTCTAGTGATCTCCTAGAGTCTTTGGGGATGGGTTAGTGTGCTGGTGAGCTCACTAGAGTTTGTGGGAATGGTTTGGTGTTCTTGTGACCACCCTATAGTTTAGGGGGATGTGTCGTTGTGCTTATGACATCCCTTGAGTATGTTGGGATGCATAAATGTGCATTATTGGGATTTTACTTGAAAGTATTAAGTCCAGGTAGAGGACTTCCCATGAGGGATTGGTTCTTGGGAGGGAACATGAGATTACTGATAGATCCAGCCTTGAGAGATAAAGTAGTGGGTAGAGACATGGATGTATAATTACGCACTATCCCTTTAAGTAGTGAGTTAAGGTTTTGATTCCACCCTACCTTGATTATTTGGGTATAGAGTGGTAAATGGTATAGTCTCACAAAATGATGATGTGAAGAGGTAGATTCCACCATAACCCTGAAGTAGGTGTTGTTAGGTATTGGGGTGTCCTAGTTATCACCCAATAGCCTAACGATCATGTGCATCTCATTGAGTTCTATGGTGTCATGGTTAGAACACGACCACTTGGTGGTCATGTTTATTTATATTACTTATTTTAATCATGAATACACATGCATATTATCATGAATATTAGGGGTGTTTAGTGTAACCCAATTGATTTTTATGCTCACACCCTACAAATAAATATTGGTGTATGTATATAAATTGTGTTTTCTTTTAATGTTAGTACACTAGATACATAGTTGATCAGGCTGGAGTAGCTCAATGGGTATAAAATATTGGGATGAGGTTTGGGGTTAGTAGTGGAGTCTCTTGTATTTTGTTGTAATATGGTTTATTTTTTAATTAAGATCGTCCCATTAGATAATTAGTGTATGTTTTGTGTGATAGTATTTCATATTGTTATATAACTATTGCTTATTGATTTATGTATACTCTAGTGGATGATTATGTGATATAGATGTTTTGTAGTTTCTTCTTTTTTTCACTCTCTTTTAGGGGAATAGTCACTAAATTTTATGGATTAGGCTCTCACTTCTAGTTAACGTCATCCAAAATATAGGGAGCATGCTTTAGGTCATGTGGCATCCCCAGCCTAAACACTATTGAGTGTCCCTAGGTAGGGGCATTGCATGTATACTAATTTTAATTCAAAAAAAATATGTGTATTAGATTCATTTTTTATGTAGTGGTTTTATGTATTTGTGATGTTATTCATGTTATGTCTATGAAATTCAAGTTCTATTAATATATTTCATCTTATTCCAATGGAATTTTATGTTTTGTAAGCATATTTTATATCGAATTTTATATGAACTAAAATCATGTTTTTCCAACATAGTTCATCTTCACATGTGTAGTAATCAAAAAACATATATTTTAAAAAAATAATTTATAAAACATTTATAATTCTGACAGAAAGGTGAATATTAAAATTATGTATGTATATATACTTGTTTATTCTTTTTCTAGGTTACTTATAAATTACCTATTGATTATTATATAATTTATATAATATAAAAATTATAATAAAGATTTATCTAAATGATACTTCAAATATCCTATTCTTATTATTTTATTTTTCAATATGCATGGTTAAACATGATTTTATATTTGTATTGTGATTTATAATTGTCGATATAATGAAATTTTATGTTTTTATTTTATTTAAATGTGAGACAAGAATTATAGATGTATATATATTGAAAACACCCAATTATCCAAATAAATAAATAAATAAATTGTTCATTTTTTTCATTTTAATCATTGGATTGATTTAAAATTATGTGGTATGGGATTTCAATGAAATGTTTTTATTTTTTACTAATATTTTTTTTATTCTTTAAACATGATGGGATCTTTGATATTTTGGTGTATCATAGATTTATAATAAAAAATAATGTATGTAGTAGTTTAATAATTCATCTATATCCTTTCATTATGGTTTAAATGGGAATGTTGAAATTTTAATATGATGATTCTCATTACTAATAAATGTCCAGATTTTATCTACACTAAAAATAACCTTTACCAGTTCATTAAATTCATTAATATTTCCAATGTTGATAAATAAATTAACTTATATATATTTAAGTATATAATTTCTAATATATGAAAATATATATATAATGTTTATACATTATATAAAGATACAAAAACACCAATATGTGTAAGTTTGTGTGTGTTTCACTAATAAAAAAATAGTCCTTTAATAATGCTAAAATTATAGTTTATCAATGTTAGAAGTGCTGACTACCTAAGTGTGACAAACCACCACTATTAAAAAAAATACACCATTATAAGAAAAAAAACATCAATGTTACTTTTTCTTTATCCCCTCACCCCATCTCATTTATTGGTGAACAAACCACCACTATTAAAAAAAATACACCATTATAAGAAAAGAAATATTATGTTATAAATATTATAAAGAAATAAATTATACACAAAGTATTGATTTTAAACTAAACGTCGAGTCATACCGAGAACATTGTGTATCAGATTGAGTTACGGTTGAATCTTACACATCACGCCATTTATTGTTCGTCTTCAAGAATTATCTATATGACAATTTTCAAAATAAGTAAAAGATAAAAATGATAAGGAAAATAATTAAGTATTAGAAGATATAATAATGAGAAAATAATCTAGGCTCTTTTGCTCGGTTTTGGTGATGTGATGTGCACTTTAAACTAAAATCACAATTATATATTGAAAACATACACTTGGACACATACTTATCACACCATGTGTCGGATTGAGTTATGTATGATTTGTACAAGTCCAAAATGAATTATAGATCATTTTCCTAAATTATCATAACAATATGAATGTGTTTTCATAGTTTTGAGTACTCCAATTGTGTTTTTTACTAAAATGTCATTTTAAACTGGAAACATGCAATTTTAGTCATACAGGTCACAATGTATGTTGGTTTAAAATGAGACTAATTTTTAAACATAAAAATGAATTATGAATCTTATTCCTAAATTAACAAGACATTCTGAGTTCATTTTCTCAGTCTTTAATGGGTGGCACTTTTTAGACTAAAATGAAAATTTTAAACTGATAACAGAATCTTTGAGTTATTATGGGCACATCGTGTATCTGATTGACGGGAGGATAATTTCTACCCATCAAAAATTAAAAATAGATCTTTTTTGTAATGTATAGAAACAATCTGAATATTTTTTATTGGTTTGAGTATGCCAGATATCTTTTTTACAAAAAATAATCTCAATTTCAAATAAAAAGACGTGTTTTGAGTCATACAGGTCACACCATGCATCAGATTGAGGTTATAATGATTCCTAAACATCCCAAATGACTTATGGGTTTTTTATTTTACTTTATCAAAACAATATGAAAGTGTTTTATTGGATTTGAGTACATCACTTGTTTTTTTTACTAAAATGTTATTTTAAATTTTAAATATGCAATTTGAGTCATATTGATAATATCATGTGTTAGTTTTATGTGAGACTGATTCTTAAATGTCAAAAATGAATTATGAATCATTTTATTAAATTATGAAGAAAATTTGGGCACTTTTTATCATTTTTCATTGAGTGAAAAGTTTTGAAATAAAATATCAATTTTAAACTAATAAAAGACATATTGATTCATATCGGCTAGATTGTATATCGTATTTAGGTGATGTTGATTCCTACACATCCCAAATGACTTATAGATCATTTTCATAAGATATTAAATGAATATGATTTTTTTTCTCATTTTTGAATATGTCACTTGTCTTTTTTACAAAAGTTAATGTCAATTTTAAATAAAAATATGCACTTGGAGTCATACCTGTCATACCGTGCATGTTATTGATGTAAAGATGATTCCTACATGTCCCAAATGACTTATGGATATTTTTTTATAATTTATAAAAATAATATTAATTATTTTTATTAGTTTTTGAGTACATCACTTGTCTTTTTTACTAAATTGTAATTTAAAATAGCAGACATACACATTGAGTCATACCAGTCACATCATATGCCAATTTGATGTGAGACTGATTTCTACACATAAAAAATTAAATATGAATAATTTTACTAAATTATAAAGACAATAAAATTATGTTTTCTTGGTTTTCAGTGAGTGAAACCTTTTGAACTAAAATGTCAATTTTAAACTGATAACGGACACTTTGAGTAATAATAAGCACATAATGTATTATATTGAGGTTTAGATGATTCCTACACATCCAAAATAATTTATTGATCATTTTAATAAAGTATCAAAACAATGAGAATATGTTTTCTTGGTTTTGATCAGGTCATTTGTCTTTTTTACCAAAAAATAATGTCAATTTTATATAAAGAATACATGTGTTGAGTCATATCGGTTACACCATGCATAAGATTATGGTACAAATGATTCCTACATGTCCCAAAAGACTTCTATATATTAATAATAAAGTATCAAAATAATCCAATTTTTTTCTCAATTTTGATAATTCCACTTTTCATTTTTTACTAAATTGTCATTTTAAACTAGAAACATACACTTTGATTCATACAAGTCACATTCTCTGTCAATTTGATGTGATACTGATTCCTACATGTCAAAACTAACTTATGAATTCCTTTATTATCAAGACATTATGAACATGGTTTCGTGGTTTTCGGTGAGTGACACTTTTTTAAATAAAATTTATATTTTATACAAATAATGTACACTTTGAGTCATACCGAGCACATCATGTATCATATTAAGGTGTGTTTGATTCCTACACATCCCAAATGACATATGGATCATTTTCCTAAAGTTTAAAAATATACCAAAAAAATCTAGTCAGAGGAAAAAATCTCTAAACATGTATTAAAAGGAAACAAAATGTACAATAAACAAGGAAAAGGACGAGGCCATACAGCTTCCCCACATCCAAAAGAAAGTTCCTATCATAAAGAGACAACTACATATCATAATGATCATACCCCTAACCACATCCATAATAAGGTGCTTCCTCTATAGGAGCTTATTCTCACTTTTAATTCATTTCACAATGCTTCAAGAGTTTGACACACTTATTTCAAAGTTTCAATTTCCCCAAAGAGATCTCATCCTCACATGAATTATTGAAAACTCGGTCTTTTTTAGGATCATTGGAAGCCCCTCTTTCCCTCTTGGAAGAGGACCTGGTAGACACCAGATTTAGCATGTAGGAATAGTCTTTCCTTGGCCTTCTCCTTGGTGGAGCAGTTATAACTCTTTCACTTTTAGATATCTTAGTCTTTCCACCTTGAAGAATATCACTGTAAGAAGGCCTAAAAACACTACTATCATTTTCTTTATCACTATCAGAGACATTTCCCCATTTTTCAGTGATATTTATATAGGCATAATTTCTTCTTCCATCATTCTTTCTCAAAAAGGCACTCTCTGAAGAAGACAAAATCTCTCCTCTCATCAGCTGGGATTGCCTATTATTATCAATCAGAGATAAACATCAAGAGTAAACCTCAGTTTCCTAACCATCATGTGAAACCTTCCCCACTACATCCTCTTCAATCACTGCATTCTAGTTGTTGGAAACAAGCTGGAAGCTGACATCTTCATTCTCTTAAGGACCTTCCATCACAAGTGGTATCTCCTCATTCTCTAATCCTTCAAACCGATTAAAATTAAGAACATTGACCGAGAACTCTCCACCTGAGGTATGAGTACCCATGATCATTGCACCATCTTCACAAACCACATTGTCTGAGGAATCCACAAAAGTAGGTGCCAGCTACTAATGACAAGTAGCCACAACATCTTCCAATGAAGGCATATTTCCAACACCAAGATCATGATTCAGTCGATCAAAAATCTGGTTCATTGTCGGATTTGGTGACATACTCACCTCCTTCATTACACCAGCATATGTAGAGACCTCTGTGTGATCACTCTACCTCACCACCCTCTCTACATTAATAAAAATATGATCCTCAACCACTACACAACCAAAAGAAGTTTCCCAAACTCGAACTCCCTACTTAGAAGAGACACTCAAATCAGCACGCATAGTGGCCTCTGTGAGATCATCCATGCCCCCACTCGTGCTCCCCCACCTTATCAAAGTAATCTCATTATTATCCTTCAACACCGATTATGTCAATCCAGTGAAATCATAGCCACTGATCCTCATCTTCTCTACCACCCGTGAGATTCCAATCACCCTTCATCTATGATAGACTGATTCCAGATAACTAAAATGACTGTAAAAAACACAGTAACGCATCCACGACTCAAAGATGACCTCTTAATTCTAACAGAATTTCTTCCCATCTATAATCTAGACCCAATTCACCGGTGTCCTTGTAACATCAACCTTAATGAAAATTCATGGATATATTGGGGGACACACGACCTCTATTCGATGATCAGAAAAGAGATATCTTCTTATCATATTACCGATATCACACAGAATGGAGGTATTTTGAAAGGAAAGAGGTAGGCTAGGAAGGCTTACCCACATCACAATTTTCAATGGATCATACGGAATATGAAATTCAAAGCTCCAATGAAATATGTAAAAGGGAAATCCATTGCATATTCAAGGGTCCTTGCACTAAGTGGTAATCAAGTCCTCCTATGACCCAAACTAGATCATGATGTGCCTCTGGTCAAGTAATCCAACCACCACATGCTCTTGTAGCTCCCAGGATTTGAATACGAACTGATCGAACTCGTCGACTGATGGGCAGTGAAGACAAAACTGATCCACTATAGTGAGTCTTAAAAGGTTTGTGGAAGTATTGAGCTCTGTCGGGAAAAGAGAGAGTTTCAGTGTCTCCCAAAATTGATCATGTAAATTCATAGAAAATTGGCCCTTTAGGAAGGGTGGAAGAATATCAAGGTTTGAGAGAGGTGAGAAGTAACAACCCTTCTCATGCGGAAGAGGTCGCAAAACTCGCCATTCATCGAATGGAGGCATTGATGATTCTTAAAAGTCCTAAACGACTTATGGATTATTTTTATAAAGTAAAAAAATAATCTTAATATATTTTATTTGTTTTGAGTACGTCACTTGTCTTTTTTTACTAAAATTTAATTTTAAACTAGAAACATGCACTTTGAATCATATTAGTCAAATCGTGAGTCATATTGATGTGATACTTATTCCTACGCACCAAAAATGACTTATAAATGGTTTTACTAAATTATAAATACAATCTGAGTGTGTTTTATTGGTTTTCATTGAGTGAAATTTTTGGAACTAAAATGTCAATGTTAAAAAAATAACGGAAACTTTTAGTCCTTCTGGGAACATCATGTATCTGATTGATTTGTTGCTAATTCTTGCATGTTGTAAATTAATAAGGGATTTTTTTATAAAGTACCAAAAAATCTGAATGTGCCTACTCAGTTTGGAGTACGTCAGTTGTTTTCTTACTAAAATTAATGTCAATTTTAAATAAAAAATACCCACTTAGATTCATAGTGGTCACACCATACATCAGATTGAGGTGATGTTAATTCCAACATGTATCAAATGACTTTTTTATTATTTTAATAAAGTACCAAAATAATATTAATTTGTTTTCTTTGTTTTGGGTATTTCACTTTTAATTTTTACTAAAATATCATTTTAAACTTGAAACACACACTTTGAGTCATAAGGTCACATCGTGTGTCAGTTTGATGTGAGACTAATTCTTAAATGTCACAAATGACTTATGAATCATTTTTATAAATTATAAAGACAATAAAATAATGTTTTCTCATTTTTTATTATGTCACTTTTCTTTTTTACTAAAATTAATTCCATTTTTAAATAAAAAAAATACAATTGGAGTCATACCGAGCACACCGTGCATCGGATTGAGGTGTAGATGATTAACACATGTCAAAAACTACTTATGGATTTTTTCCCTAAAGTATCACAATAATATTAATGAGTTTTATTAGTTTTTAGTATGTGATGTGTGTTTTGAACTGAAATTTAAATTATACACTATGAGCATATTCTTCGAGTCATACTGAGTACATTGTGTATCGGATTGAGGTGTGTATGATTGAGTATGTGATATGTTTTTTACTTTTAATAATCTAATAAAATATATAAAACAAGATCATTTTCCAATCTTACGGAAGAGAAATTCCATGCTCCCTAAAAAACATCATGTTTTAAGAAGCATGGGGTTTCCTCTTACATCATAAAGGAACAAGTTCTCTCTTTTAGGGCTTTTTGAAGATATTTGAAAGAAAAATATGACTTCAAAAAAGATCTATGAAAAAAAATATTAGATACAAAATGATAAGGAAAATAAATTTAAAATATTAGACAAAATGATAACAAAATTAATTAAATAAGTTGAAGGAATTAATAAATATTAGATAAAAAATGATAAGGAAAATAAATTAAAAATATTAGACAAAATGATAACAAAATTAATTAAATAAGTTGAAGGAATTATCCTTTTCATGATGGCTGTATAAATTCTTAACCCATTTCTATCTTATAATTATATCATTTGTAGCCTCAAAGTCCAATATCTCATAATCATGAGCATGTTTGTACAAACCTTCCCAACTTAAAAAAATAATCCACCTGTATAATAAAATAATACTTATGCTAGTAATACTAGAAAAAAATAAATTAAACATAAAAATAAAATATTATATTACTTATATAGAAAATGGTTTTATTATTAAAACTCCAATATTGGAATGCATGTGTAAGGGAAGAAGTTTTTGAAATATTTGGAATGAACTAACCAACCAAGTAATATTTTAACTCACTAAATTTATTTGATAAAATATTGATAAAGATGAATGTAGTTTGAATCATGGGGAATGTTCCAGCTCCATTTTGAGTATGTGATGTGGGTTTCGAACTAAAATTTAAATCATAATTTAAGAACATATAGTTTGATTCATACTAAGATTACAATGTTTTGGATTGAGGTGTTGATGATTGATTATGTGATGTGCATTTTTATTTCAATTGTGTGCACCAAGCCATAAAAGAAAGAAATGTTCCATTTAGATGGGAGAGGAACCCCCATGATGTCTAAGAAACCTCATCCAAAAATAACATGTTCTCTATTATCTATCTTGCTATATAATATGGAAGGAAAAAATTTTAATTCCCAAAATATATTTGAAAAAAATAAATTTTTTTGATATAAAAATGATAAGGAAATTAACTTAAAAAAGTAGACAAATGGAAACAAAATTAAATAAATAAGTAGTATGAATTCACTTTTTCATGATTTGTATATGAATTGTTGACCCATTTACTTGTTTAAGGAGTTGTTTATTCATTATGTCTATGAAAACTAACAAAATAAGTATTAGATAAAAATGATGTGGAAAATAACTTTAAAATTAGATAAAATTATGAGAAAATAAAATAAAAGAAAATTTTTTCTAGTTATATATCCTTTAATTATTATATAATTATTCTTGATTATATAAAACTAAAATTAAAATAATTTATTCCATATTAAAATAAATTAAATTATATTATATTATCAGCTCAATCGCCAACATATTTGACCACTTTATAATAACATAACATTCACATATTACAAAAAAAATTCACATAAAAACTTTTATCATTTTGGGTTGCTGTAAACTCATATATAAACATTTTACTTCTTATTTGCTACAAAAAAGGTATCATAACGTACTATATATTCCTTGATTATACTAAACATTAGTGTATCCCATTATTTATTCCTATAAAACATTAAGAATCAGTGTAAAATTGTTAGCATTCATTTATTGAACTGAAATAAATATTTATATTTGAGTTTTTATGGAACATAATAAAATATATCTTTTGCTTTCATAGTTAAAAAGATGAAAAACTCCATCATAAACCATTTACCTTATTTGATGGAAAAACCTTAGTGTGACTCATTATGTATTTTTAGAAGACACGAAACTATATTATAAATTGTTTACAACCTTTTTATAGTATTAAATATCAGTATATCCCTTTATAGCATCCAAATGATAATAAAATATAGTGTATTAATTAAGACTTCAAGGATTGTGCTATATATAATTATATCATCTTCAATATTATGCATGATGATAAAATCTAAGATAACATCATCATTATTTGTTCTTAAAAATGGGAATATTTCAACTATCATGTATTTTGTATTAATGAGCTTGTGAACATGAATCATTTTACATTATTAATTTGAACATTCATATTATATAAAAACCAATGGACATATTTTTTATGGTGATTTTTTGAACAAGTATCCATATGAACAATAACGATTTGTTAAACACCTATACTCATGTAATAATTGTGAGATTTTATGTCATATAATTATGGGTTGATTTAATTTCACATCATGTGAATTCAAAAGAATTAGTTTTAGTCAGTCCATTTCACTAATATAAACTTTATGTATTACATTTATGTATTTCACAATCATTTGTTATAGTATAACATGCATCTAATTAATTATTGAATTGGACAAATAATTTCACCACCCACCAAAGTGAAACCACTTCATTGTTTTTTTATAAAAATTCAGGATTTAGTTGATGAATTGTTTTATTTCTTTGTTATTTATAGGTTCTAGATCAATCTAGTAGCTTCTTTTTTAAGGGTCTTCATTTGTATTTTCAGTGCTTCATGATTTCATTTGAAGCATGTTTTTCATATATTTTTTTAATTTCTTCATAAAGAGGTTTATTTACATTTTCTGTAATGTTTCCTTTGACACCATCCCTCCTCGATGACCACAATCTCTCAATGTTGGTTTTCCTCAAATAGTTATCTCATACACTTGTTGGATTTTTTGGTTGATTACATGCATATTTATTCAACCATTTGAGTAGGATTATATATATGTTTGATAATTGTATTGGTGTTTTATGACTATTAAGTGACTATTAGATACACTACTTAATATATGACTTATTGTTATATGGTAGGTATATGTCAAATTATTTAATTTCTTGGGGTGGAAATGTTTTATTATTGGATTTATTTACAATTGTCTTCTTTATAGATATAAAGTGAGTCCTCTTTAATTACTACGATTGATCTTTGTCATCATTAAAATGAAATGATTGCTAACATGTAATAATGAATTTTACTTCCATTTGTTTTTCTATGCATGCATGAATTCATCCACACATGATTTAACACTAGGCTTCAACTTATATAATTTCTAAATTTTGTTTTGGAGTTACCTAAATTATGGAAATTTTATTTTATGAATCCATACATTCTTAGTGGAAATTTATATAAAATAATATTGAACATGTTATTATGTTGTTATTATATTCTACTGATACCCTTTCATTGTAGTGTAGAGAAACTATAGGTAGGAAAATGAATCTTTTTTGTTCATTTTGTTATTGGTGAGTGGTTTATTTAACACTTTAGTAATATTTGATAGTAATTGGAATGTAATAATACAAATTTTATCCTATGATAATCAGTTTAAAAAAAATAAGTATAGACTATTATTTTATGAAAATAATTCCTTTACATAAATTCCTATTAAAAATCACTTAAATAATTGGTGAAAAACAATTAAATAAGAAACCTAAATCACTTGAACAATGGATCTTATCTTAAGTGAAAATTGTTGTGTGCACTTTTCAAAAACAATTCTCAAAAAAAACCTTGGTATGATTCTGATTCTTCCCAATTTCCCAAAAATTTTATTGTTTGTTTTCCAGTGTTTTATCACCTCCTCTACCACGATCTCTGACTCTTCCTCTTCCTCATCCTCCTCCTCCTCCATTGTCCAAAAAATTTATTGTTTATAGGCTAGTGCTTCTAAATAAATTTATTTCTTCCATGATACTTATCCTTGAGAAACAAACCATAAATAATATATAAGCATTCAGATACAAAATCTTCACACCCCAAATATATTTCTAAGGTTTAAACCCATACTAGATCATAAGCATAGTAGGTAAAAAATCAAAAAACATTCTGATACTATTTACATTTCCTACTCATCACTAAAAAAATTTTCTTCTTCTTTTGAGTATGGTGGTTTCCTGAAACCTTGGTAGTTCTGAGAAAATATAAACAAAAAAAGATTAAGAAATTTGATTAATGAAAATTTAATTACCTTTGGAAATTACCACTTCAGGGATGTTGGTATTTTCATGGTTTATGATATCTCTCATAAATTAGAAAAAATAATATCCATAATCATTTCCATTATCTTACTTCAGAAACTAAAGAAACATTTAGCAAAAAAATAATTTTTTTTAAATAAGTTTTGATAGATAAATATTTTTATATATACCTTAATCTATCTCCATTAGAAGTAATACACTGGATTATTAAAATTTATTCATCGACTTCATTCCATGAATTATCCTATGTTTTTTTATTATCTTATCATAACAAAATTCTTGTTAAAACATATACTGAAACATATAATTTGATGTTTATCTATAAAATGTTGATTGCAGTGTATTAAAAAATCACAATACACATCATGTGTGGTCATTTTTTTGGATATCTATGCATTGGATCCAAAAAATAAATATTTGGGGTATCAATATTGACTGTTATCAGCATCCAATACTTCATAAAAAACAAAAAAAATAAGTAATTCAAAAAAATAAAATATATTTAATATGATTCATTTATAGAGTTTTACCACAACATTATAGGCATAAAAAAGAGTTTGTTATTTGTTAATTTTTTCTGAAACACATCGTGTACCTCATCTTTCTTCATATCAATTTCTTTCTTCTCCAAAAAAGTTTTATCATAGAAATTATATAGGGATTAATGAATCTAAATCCAGATTCTCATAGTTTTCCCTTTATATATTAGTGATATAAAGTCCTATAGAAAATAATAATAGTTATTAACTTTAATGAACATATTATATCATTATTTGTAAATATGTATTATGAAAATGTGACTTATGTATGTATTCATAATTGAGACTTCGAGCCATTCAAAATAGAGAATCTCATTTATACTCTCAAGACTAACTACATCTGTCCTGAAAGTTCCTTATATTTATTCTTAATATTGGATGTAAGTAATATTTTTAACTTTAAATGTGTTCTTGTATGAATTTGTAATGATAATAAATTTTTCATTGGAATTAGTAGGGAGAAGGTGATCCTAAAAGGCCATTTTTATTTCTGTTCAATTAAATAGATTATCTTTATTCAACCTTTTATTTCCCTATCAGTTTATCCATATATAATACCATACCTCAATTCATACAATTTTTTATCAACTATTACAGATTTTTCATAACAATAAATTTGTTAAATACATACATCATGTATCTTTATAATATTAGATTGATATTCTATGAAATTTATAATAGTATCATTGACCCTTATAATATCTGGATCATCAAGTGGAACAAGAAACTCATCAGTCAGCTCCTAAGCTACCTCAATCCCCACTCTCATATGATATTTTTGGATTTCTTAATTGTGTAACTTTTCTCCAGGGATATTATACACCATACACATCGCAACAAGGCAGTGCGTGGGTGTTGAAAAATAAAAATAATATAAAACATTACCCTTTAGAATTTTAGTAATATAAAGTTATGGAAAGTTATTTGACTAACATTTAAGAGAAAGAGTACTAAAAAAATTGATTACCTAAAGTATAGTATACTATTGAGGTGAATGAATAGCCTCAAATCAAGTAGGGTCATTTGGTTCTCCATGTGTGTATATTGGTTCCACTATTGGTTCACTTTAATCCTTTCTCATATATTGGTCTACCAAACTATATTGGAAAATGATATCTTTAAAAAAATATACTTTTATTTACAATTCATTATTCATCTAATATACATCTTTTATGGTTTTTTTCTTCTTGAAATATGTTTAAGGGGACACCTCAAAGCCTAATCCTCTGAAGTGTCCATATTGTTCCAAACACTTCAAAGCTACTAAAAGTAGTTTTTATTCTACTATGGTCATTTTTTATTCTTGTGTCTAAATCATATAAAAAACATATAAACATAAATAGATATTTTTATATAATACTACTATAAATAATAACAAATTACTATTATTTTATACTAACACATGTTTCACATACAACTCTTTTTCTTTCATCATCTAGCTTACCCTTGTTATTTACACGAGCCTCCTTCCACAGCACATGACGTGGGATGAAAGTGGCTTCGTATTTTGATCCATCAATCTACATAGAAACAAAGGATCATAAGTTGTTTCCTATCACATGAAACTTTTATTATTAATTTAAAATACATAAACAATTTCTTATAAAGTGAAGTGTACCACATCCTTACTTTTTGATATGGGTATATTGGTTTTTATGAATATTCTTTATTTTTAGCACTCTTTATATTTCATAAATTAAAAATTTTAAATCAAATTGGATAAAATACTTAGATTCAAATAAAAAATTATCAACTAAAATGCACCTAAAACGATTCCTCATCATGTTTAATGATGTAATAATTCCATGTTTCCTTATTTATAATATTTGAATAACTAATTGGTGGGTGGGGATTTACTTTCCCCTCAGTATCCCTAAGATGTAACTTGGTAAGAATATTATGGAAGCCTCTATTGGATTTTTCAATATCCATTAAAAATATTTCTTATAGAAATATTCTAAAATAAACAAACTTTACAATGAATAATCAAAATCAAATTCATATTTCATTATATAATTTTTTATTAAAATAGATAAAGTATATCATAACATTACTGTAATATCTTTCCAAAGTGTTTACTTCATTACAGTCTAGATATGGCACCAAAAATATATATCAATAAGAACATTCATTCTCATTGTGACCCCAAAAAAACTAATGATCACTGACTTATTTGGTTCAATAGGTTTTCTATGATGATTCCATCCAACCTCAAATTTTATACCCTTTCTTATTTCCTTTATAATTTTATTCAGCACTATGATGTTTCATCGTTCTTGTTTTTTTCATCAATATGATTTCGATGGAATAATAATTCTATAGTTTCAAAATCAATAGTTTTTTACTCCCTTGAATTGGTAACATTATCATGTTTAGAAGAAATTTTCTACATGAGTAGTCAAATATTTAACTTAGATTATTTTAATGTAGTAGAGAATAGACAATAATATGAGGTAAATCATAGTATTTTAAAAAAACATTAAAATTCTCTTTAAAATCTCGTCCTATTTTTTAATGTGGAAGGGATTTCTCTTCAATATTGAGAATCCAAATCCCCTCTTAGTGTTCCCTCTAACATACAAGGAATTTTCACCATTGGGAATAGCATGAACTGATCAGGATCTCCCAATGAAATGGTCAACCACAATTGAATTTTCATCTAACCCTATATTTTTTTTAGTCACTAGCAGGAAAATTGACCAATTCTTGTTTATTGGATATGAGATATAAAATACTTGTACAACTAGTGATGCCATTATGAACACCTCATCCTTTTCTCCTTCCACACTGAAATTCACCTTCATGAATCTCATTTCATCAACTTTTTATACACACCTATTTTCAACCCATTGGAAATGTAAAATCTTCTTTTGAAATGTTGTATAATCCAAATCATATATCTACTCGATAATGCTGAAATATGACATATTCACATAATTTTGATTTCTATCATTTAATTAAATATTTGAATCACTTCTACCATAATTGTAACTCCACTATTGTGCATCGTACTGCAATCATCATGTTATTTTGTATAGATTGTATAAAAATTGATTAAAATACTTGTGTAAGATGTAACATATTTATTTGGTCATTTGGATATCCATCAAAGTCATTCAGAAATTTTATTTAGATTTTAAAATAATTCCTTATAAATTTTATCTCAAAACCATCCTATAAACTATTGATTATGAGTATTTGATATCCATCCTTCAGCACTTAATGGATTCAAGTATTTAATAATTTCTTTGTGGGCTTCAATGTATGGATCAAAATCTTCCCAATAATATAAAATGTAAAGGTGCATTTTCTCCCACTTTGAGATGGTAATTATAACAACATATCTTCTAGAGGTCCCTTCACCCATAAGTCGTCAACTGTGACGAGACTTTGGGAGACTGATGTAGCCAACATTTAATAGGTAATCAGTATAAAATTCAACAGCTTCTTCGACAATATATCATTATTCAATACAACATTATTTCTAAATTTTATTCCTAACATAACCTTTCAAAATCATTATATACCGTTTAATGGGGTACATTCATCTGCAATGGATAAGACCACATAGTGGTACCTATCTAACCAAGTGAACCACTAAGTGGACCATTATATCAAATAATGATGGTGGAAAAAACATATCTAATTCACATAATATGATTGTGAACTCATTATTCATTATTGGAAACTTCATCGGTTCTATTACTTTACTATATATAGAATTCAAAATGAATCAACTTATAGGTAATTTATGTCATACACTTTTATCCAGGATGCAATATAAAGTAATGATCATCAAATATTATATCAGAACAAGACAATCATGTGATTTTAGTCTCTGTAACTTCAAATTAGTCATTGACATGGAATTATTTATATTTGAATAATACCCCTCTGGATTTTTACACCATTAAGTGAAAAAGCAAAAAAATCCTATCTGGATAGAGTGTAAGATACTAGAGGAATAAAATTCTTTCATTTACTCTTAAATGGTTCCAAATCTTCCTTGATCTCCATGTAAATCATATCCAACCTATCCTTAATGTCATCATTCATTTTTTTAGTAATATTTAGTAATGTTATATTTACACAATCAAAAACAATTCAATGTGCATAACATTAATAAAATGACATACATACAAACAAATCCAATACGGTAATTCAAATAAAATTGATCACTTCTTCCAACATTATTTCGTAAGGTTTTTTAAAATGGTTTACTAAAAACAATGTCAATATATTTTAATTTATCGAACAATTTATCACTCATTACTGGAGACAATGTTGTTCCTTGTTAGGTATTCTCATCGAATGATGTCATCTAGGATCAATATTTATGTCATCAAGGTAAAAAAATTGATTTCTTAAATAAAAAATATTTGAAGAATGTTTCAACCAAATCGAGTGTGTGAATTCTTCACAAATGGGACACCCCAACATTCTTTTATTGTTATATCCTGAAAATTTTCCATAGTTAGGAAAGTCATTTATCATCACATACAACATGGCCCTTATTGTAAATTCTTCACCTCTATGAGAATTATACATTATGACACCTATATCCTACATCAATTTCATATCTTCAATCAATGGATCCAACTAGACATCAATATCATTACCAGGTTTTTTTTCTGGATATAAGTAGAGACAACATAATGTATTTTTTATTCATACATAACCATGGTGGAAATTTATAATTTACCAACATGACAGTCCATATACTATGAGTACTACTCTATACCCCAAAAGGATTTATCCCACTTATATATAATGAAAGATGATATTTTCTTGGCTCATTTCCAAATTCAAGATACTCTTAATCAATTTTCTTCCACTAAGGACAATCTTATGGATGAAGTAGGTTCCCATCTTTAATTATTGTATCTACATGCCATGTCTATTGTCTTGTACTTTAATGATATCTATATAGTCTTCTAATTTATAGAATTATAGTGAAGTACCATACAGCTTCTGAAAAACTTTATTCATTCTTCTTGTATCAATCCATGCTACACTTATGGAATTTTATGAGTGATTCATGGTCCTTGAGAAACAATATGAAATCATTTGGACAAGAAATTAGTTTTTTATAGATCATTCCCATTAAACGTACCAATCATTTAGCATCATATATTCAACATGGAAGTTCATTTTATTCTCGTATCATATCATTCGGGAGACTAAGACATTCTGTAAAGCCGGTGTCACTCCATCCATAATCAGTTTTAAAATTATATAACTTCAATATAGCTGAAAATTTTTTGTATTTATTAAAACCGGTATACAATGGTCTCTTAGAATAGATAATTAACTTCTCAAAAAACTTTATAAAATCATTAAGTTCATCTTTAATTTCCATTTTCATTTCTTCCATTAAATCTCCATCATCATTTACATTGTTATTCATATAAAATTATCTATAAACCATAGTATCATTCCAATCTGTGTGCAAATTTGGTTTTTCACCTTTTTTAGTCCAATATGTATATCTATGATTGAATACATGATATATCATATGTTCTTCCCACTCTTCCATACTATTTTTTCTTGAATAACAACAATGTAAACATGGAAAAAGGATTTGAGAAGGTTCATATGCATGATATGTTGAAAACTTGATGAACTCTTTAACTCTATCTTTATACTCTTTTATCAAATGATTATATTTTGTTGAAACCCACCAAATGAGAATCATCAAATTAAATAAGTAATAAATACCTAAATATGGGTATTACTTTCCCTAAAAATAAATGGAAGAAGAAGATGGTTAAGACCACTAGATCATGTGAGTCCTTAGGGGACTCATGATCATGTGGCTATTATAAGGTCATGTGTAGATTCCACACACATCAAATAACCTAGAGAGGTTTCCATGGAACCCCATCCATTATGTTCATCTACCCTTGTGAAGGTGTTCCAGATAACCAGTGGATGTGTGGCAGCAACCAAATATGCTCCCATAGGCCATGTGGATTTTTGGTAGTAAGCACCTCAAAATCCAACCTGAAAATTCTTTGAAAATGCGAGGGAAGATTTCCAAAAAGTATAGACCCCTAGTGGTCATAATGTTCACATGAATCATCAAATATGTGAAGGGTAATTATCCTTGAAAACATATGAACAAAACCATGAACTCCTCAAACTTTGTAAAATAAATAAAAGGAGATAAATGGGGAGGATACGGGAGCTAGTTTCAGTCACTTAAAGACATGTGGAACACCCCTAGAGATTCAAAAGCCATTGAAAGTCCCTGGTGACATGGATGCCTCATCTTGTGAAATCCCTTTGGCTTATCAGCCTCATCATATGGAAATACTTGGTTATTTCTAGGAAACCATTCACTTAACTTTTTGGATCCCTAAAGACAAACAAATGGACTTTTCCATCAAATACTTGTGCACCCCCTTAGTACCTTCTTGGTTACATAACACATCACCCAAAAAATAGTGTAATTATCTTTGAAATTACTCATTAAATCTTTCATGATTCCCATCCTTTGTCACATGAAACAAAGGGACTAAAATATGGAGGATCTAAAAGCCTCTCATGATTGTAAAATGCTTGAGACAAGTTAAGAAATCCAATAGCATGGTCTTGAGATACTCTTGGATGAGTCGCCCTGATCTCATGGAGACCCCCATACAAGCCACCCTCACCTCACGAGATGTCCCAAGCAGGGCATCGACCATGTCATGGAAACCTTTCAACAAGCACTTTGATCTTGAAAAGTCCCTAGTACATGTCGATATGACAATATAAAAATCCTTTTACATTCTCTCATGATCAAAAAATTCCCCATTAATTGTAAATTACCAAATTATGGATGTTTTTATGAGCGGGAATCATGGTCACTGAAAATCAGGCTACACCTTCAAAGCAGTCCATGGGGGAGACTCGCGAAGATGCATGGTACCAGATCCATTCATTGAATCCATCTTGGATTCATGCTAGATATGATACACAAATTACCGAACAACAGAAGTGGAAATGCCTATAAATTCCCCACCCCAACATGAAAAAAGTTTTCGAATATTGAACTTTGGAATCTCAGATGGAATGGATTTATAACATTATATGTACTTGTTCTAGAGAGGACTTCTCAGAGTAGATGATCTCGTGACTAGAAGGTCTTCCATCAGGTAGTATACTAGAAAACAGCTGGAGTAATCATGCTCCATACATGATTAACTTTTCATTATCATTAATAGATCATGCTAAGTATTTCTGAAAAGATTTGAAAACAACATACCATAGGTCTTCCAGATCATGAATGACTCAAAATAAATGGATACTGAATAAACCTAAGGAATTTCAAATTCAAGGGATAGATCAAATATTAAAAGTGGAATACTTAATCAAAAACCATTTTCATTAGACCTCATGTAATTTTCATGATTCATCCAAGACACGTGACAGTATTGGGAAAAGTCTCTTAGTTCTCGTGATGATCTTTTAGTATACTGCTCGGGTTATGAGAAGTCTTCTGGACATGATAGAGTAGGTCACATGGTTTCCCCTCGGCACACCACTTTAGTCTCATGAAGCCCTATGGGCATATCGCCTAAGCCTTAAAATTTACCAAAGATACATCACCTGACTCATATAATGGAACCATCTCATGTTAGTCAAGTCTCATGGGTGCATCTAGGCATGTCAACTAATCTCTCTTGAAACCCTCTGGGAAAGTCATATGAAACTCACGACGCCCTCCAGACATATCGACTAGTTCTCAGGATGTCCTCCAAGATGTTATCTAAGTCATGCAGCATCATATGGGCAATGTCATATTGACTCTTCTGACATCCCCTATATGTGTCAGACTAATTTAGCGATGACATGAGGGAGCATTTTCTGGATCATGCGACACCCCCAAGACATTCCATCCAGGTAATGTGATGATTTCTAGGACATACCATTTTGCTTTTGTGATGTCCTCCATAAAAGTAAACATGGTCATTAGACACCCTCTAGAAAAGCATGTCAGGCCACAAATGAATCCTAGGACTTGATAACATTGTCTGTACTTAGTGTTTAATCCCCTACCTATAGGGTAACCTCAGATTTTAAACCCCAACCTATAGGGTAACCTCAGTGTGTAACCTCAATAAAGGGAACTATGGAAACCTTAATTCCTTCCATATTTAGGATATGTAGTCCACCTCTCCCTAAGGTTCAATAACCATATTGATCAGCTTGTTTGATCCCATTATTTAAGTCCATTATTAAAATAAATGGTATTGATTACTTTTTGTCCCTTATTTCTCACAATGAGCATGGTTCATGTGGGTCTAAGGAGTTTCAATGGTCATAACATCTATACTATAAACCACTACAAAGGTAAGGTAAAACTTAGAGTGTAATCCATGAAAATTGAAAAATGAGAACTCCGATTCCTATAATAACTAGGATATGTAGGAATCCTTCCTAAATCTCGAGCTCAAAAAAACACCCCATTTGGTGTAAGTCCATTTATGAAACTGACATCTCATCCATTGGGATCCAATTATTCCCATAGGCTGATCACTCTTCCACATCCATCAACAGACTAAGAAATCAACTGAACTACATTGACTCTAATTCCTTCTATAACCAGGATAAATAGGATGTCTCTCTGAGGCCTACTTTCCATAATAAATCATCTTTAGGTAGTCCCAACAAATAATTCCCATATGTGAACAATGAAAATGATCATTTTATATCCCTTTCTTCTCACACCAAGCATATCTCATATGAGCTTAGGGGATTGAAATAATCATATCATCAACACCATGATCTTCTATAATGATAGGGGTAACCTCAATATATAATCCCTGAACAAATGAACTATGGAAACTCTAATTATTTATATACTTATGATGCATAGGAAATCCTTCTAGGACTCTATCTTGAATACTTGGTCCAACAAACTATGTGGGTTTTGATTCCTGTAATAACCAAGATATTTAGTACACCTTATAATGGATCAATCCCCTCCTCGGAATACTAATAACATCCTTTTGTTCTATAAAATTCTAAAGCACTTGGTTATATGGATTTATCACATAATCAGCAACCCATTACCAAAAAAATCATGATAATCATAGATACATATAGATGTATTCACTAAATAGACACTAATCTTTTCACATGAAGAATAATTAACCTATATTCATTTTTTATAGTAATCGGTCCTGTTTTGAGATTATGAAGAGATTCATGAACATATCTTAAATATATAAAAAATTCAAAAAGTAAACAACAATTCCCCCCAAAAGGGTGTCATGAGCCTGAATTCCCATACTCTCAACCAATGTGAGTCCCCAAGAGTCATTGGGTCTAATAACCCTAGTGACTACCTACCTTTGGAAAGCAGGTTTGTACCCAATTGTGAATGAGGGTACCATTGGGAGTTCCTAGTAAGAGTGACAATGGTAGCTCGATGTTCACGATTATGCACAACAAAAAACCCCCACAATCAAACCATCGGGTGGATCTCATCCATGCATCAAATCCTGATGAAACAAAAATGGTGAACTTGATGTGAAACAACTCCAATAAAAATTATCAGGTTATAATTGGTCGGACCATTTTTATTGCCTCATATCCTCATGAAACAAAATGGTGAACCTAATCTGATTCTCTTTAAGAAAAAAACGGTCTGTTATTATCCATAAATACATTTGTTCTGGACATCATATGGAAACAACAGTGGATAATCGGATGTGAATCTCTCAAAATAATCATACGTCAAGATACGTTTTTCAAACCATATACAAACAAAGCTGTAAGACTGGAATAATCTAACAGACTATCTTTTATAACTGGGGTTTTTATAATCCCATCCTCACGATGACAAGTCCACACGAGCAGAATGGATGGATCAAAAAAACATAACAATTTTTTTAACCATGCATATTTGATTAAGCACATCATGCCTACGATATTGTACTAATCGGTATCCTTATTCCTTGTCGTCTGTGTGATTGCAGATACTGCTCTCGTCTATAGCGTCCTAACCAGAGACAATATCTTCATCATCCATCATTCACTCTAGTAAATAATTTGTGGTTGAGACCCTCATCAGATGCGAAGAGATTTAACCTACTTGAAAACTCCAATGACAGGTGGAAATCATGATGGTATGGGAGTACCACCAACTTGGTTCAATCCTGACTGTGGAAGATGCATGCCAGGATCTCCAAGAACAGCAGTCAGGGAGTTTGTATCGCTCAGGGAAGGCTACTGATAAGGTATTAGCCCTCGTTTCTACATCCATCCACTTCAAGAGCTTATCCCTAGAGCTCAAAAACTCCCACCTTCAGTCTCTGATGAAGGTGGATCAGGAATCCAAATACGACTCCCTTTTAGTTTAGGTGACAGTGAGGAGGGAACCTGTCAAATTTCGTCTCCAAAATCATCACAATGGCACCCACTAGTCACCTACCGAGGGTACCACTCAACATGTTTCCACCTATGAAGCCCATGAACAAGCAGTAATGAAGGCTCATTAGGGGAGGAAGGCCCTAGATATCCAATAGAGGTCTCATATCCCCACTCCTATTGACAATTCCTGCCTGAATATTCTATAAGGAACTAGTAAGAAGGATCATATCCCTACTGACTTGGAATAGTTTTATGGGTATATTCCCATATTAGGCATGGGGGAGGCACAAATATCTACCCCTGTGCATGAATCCCATCGACATACTCTGATGGAACAAGGAGGGAAAAAGTGGGTGCATATCATCACTTCAATCGAAGACATCTGCCATTGTATAATGTAAATGGGAGATATGAAGGATTATATCCCAACAAATACTTTACTAAAATGAAAATAAATTTTAGAAACACCTAAAGAACTTCACCATCATATTTTTGCACTGTTGCAGATAAAGTTACAGGTTCATACTTCTATCCATACATCTAGAGAAACTCAACACTCTGATCATTTTGAACAAGTGGTTGTAATGGATTGAGCACACACTTTTTATCTTATCCAGGAAAATGATCCCCATATTCTGATAAAAGATGAGGCATCAGGCAGGGATCACACTAATGTTCCAACTATGGATCACCAGGTGAGAGTGTAAATGCCTCAGGAAAGGGTCATATGCCTATCGAAAAAGTTAGCAGCATATTCCAAAAAGCCAAGATTGGTCTCATATTGCAATTTTGGTTAGGTCTCACCATGTGAGAGGAGAACAAGCCTTGGGATAGGATCATATTCTTGTCAAAGAAGTCTAGGGGAATGGTTGAAAGACCTAGGATCAGGCATATATTCCCATTCAATCCAAGGCTGACCAAATGAGAATTGAAAAATCCTCGGTACATGATCATATTCTTATCAGTGAATATACCTGGAATATTCTAGAAGATAATGAAAGTGAGGTAGATATTCCAACTTTTGTCGATGAATGACTATGCCAGAATAATTCCAAGGAAACACAAAAGGAGACTCATATTCCTTCTCCCATTTTGAAGTTTTTTCAGCATATTCTGATAGGGAATTCATATCTGGAAGAGACTCATATTATTTCTCAAATTAGGCCTCACCAGGTGAGAGTGACACATGCCTCAGGGAAGGCTCACACTTCTACCAAGAAATACTAGTGGAATATCCCAAAGGCTCAAGATTGAGATCATACTCCCATGTTTATTGAGGCTCACCAAGTGAGAATGGAACATTCCTTAGGAAAAACCCATATTCAAATCAATAATGAGAAATCTTATTGGCATATTCCAATTGCTTCTTAGTAGTGGGAGAATATTCCCATAGCTCCAAATGGTTATATACAAGTTCTGGAAACTTACATATAGTAGGCTCATATCCCTACACAATCCCAAAAGGTAGATTAACATATTCCACCCACTGTGCAGAACATCTCCCATATTCCTAATCTACTCAATACTAGTGTCCTTGAGGTTGTTTGAGACACATTCTCAATTACATGAGGGTTTTTAGACTCTTATATTAAAGTTAAGGTAGAATACATTCATTATCACAATAGTCCTCCTCATTATAGTGTGGATATGGATCATAGGGGTTCTAGTCCTAACATCCACTGTGGCCAACATCCCATAGTGATATCTCCCATGGATAAGAAAATCCTTCCCTTTCCCAGACACCTCTATATATAAAGTTGTTAAAAACGCTAGCACATTCATATAGATAGGTTCAAGAAACATCGAGGTCAACTATATGTCTTTTCCCATCAACTTCCAGCAGCACTCCACTCTCATCAGTAGGAAAACATAAAATCTATCATCTAGGGTCTAAATAGATGGTGGCATGTATATCTGATGATGATGAGGATGATATTTACATAAGGATAGAGTTAGTTGAAAATAATCTCCCCATCATGTTTTTTCCCCTCGCAACTTCTAGCTATGAGATACTAGATGATCTAGAAAGGGATTGAATTCATTATCTATGCTAAAATATGTTGTCTAATCATCATCGAATAAATTTTATATATCTCTATTATCTAGGATATGAGTTTCACTATTAGAAAAAAAAGATAATATGTCGTCAGCTAAACCTGGATGCTATCTCCATGCCCCGAGATCCAAAATTGGAAAAGAATATAGAAAATAAGAAGCATGATTTCCACCATTGCATCATGACACTCCATCAGCTTATAACCCAAGACACTTCATGTATCCATATTTTAGGATTGGGAAAGTATGGAGTGTTAATCTTTTCCTCACCCCTGTAATAATAGAACCTCTCATATTTGGTGTCATGTAATGTTATAGCCTCTGGTGAAATAAGGATACTGAGAAAATTTCATGTTAGTTGGTCACTATAAAGGAATGATCCTATGTCAACGATGCCTAGAAATTATGAATAGAGGAATAGGATATCCTATATAACTTATAAATAATCCCATTGAAGAAATGAGAACACATTTTAGACATGGAAAATGAAGTTTCAATCATCTGGAAAACTTCCTGTAAAGAATAGTTCTCATCATGCGCTGTCAACGCACCCAATTCCCATGCGAGCATAGTTGTGCCATATCAAATGGTCTATAATATAATCTACCATAGAATCTATATAGGAGCAGATACTACCCCTTGTTCTAGAAGAATATCTACCACCACCTCTACCCCCTCATATCATTAATCCCTGAGAGGATTCAGGACATATCTTCCATAGCTTCAAGTGAACCCTAGCCTGCTAGGCTGGGGCCATTTATATCTCAATCACTGTATCCAAGTTCATATTCCCTTGAGAGGGTTCTGTAATAATCAGTGGTGATTCCAAATCACCCCCATCCCCCACTTATCTAGGTGAATTTATATCTTCATGTTCGTCATGGAAATCATTACGTACCATACTCGAATCATTGGATCCTCAACAATATGACCAATCAGTTCTAATTGTGGCCTCGAACAACCCTCATCCTAATGGGATGGGGGTATTTTCATCATCATTATCACCATAGAGAGAATAAATCTTCACTAGGTTGTGACGAAAACATTCATTTTTCTACCAATCCCTCCCACCATGAGACAAACCTCTACTGGTTGGGACCTGTAAAGAAACCCCAATCAAAAACTCCATCATGGTCATTGTTCATAGGCTAATATGGGAGAAGCGTAAGGTAGAGGCAATCATACCCTACCAGGTTCACAATAAAAATTGTCCTGATATTTCCAAGGGGTCAAATAATGACCCAAGTGAAGGTAGTGCGAAATAAGCCCATTGTGTTGAAAGTAATGGCATAACCACCATTTCCCAATATGCCTCTATAAATTTCATCATTTTCAACATGGAATACATTGATCAATATGAAAATTTAGAGGGCCGCAACACAAATAAAATACCCCAGGAGGAGGTTGATTTGGAATCCCCAATTGAGGTTTTGTTCACCCAAAACAAAATAAGGATTCAAAATTTGGCATCACCAAATAACAAGTTTCCAACTCCTTAGCAGAATACTGCCAATGAAAAATGGTAAGGTGTGACTACATTCTAATCACCACATAGAAGAACTGAAGTTCCTTCCCCAGAGTAATAGTTTTCACATTATGAGAGTGAAATACTTTCTCACTAGAAACTCAAAGAGGAGATACTCAGGGAAAATATTCCCGCTAGGTATTGTCTTCAAGCAGAGAAGAATATTCTCCCTCCCATGGATGATCTACCAGAAAGAGTAATATGAGCATCAGATTGGCTCCAGATCTAGACAACTAGTCTACATAAATGAGGAAGTCCAAAATAATCATGACTTCCCGCTGATGTGGATACAACCTCTCCCTCATCAAGGAAATAATTCAGTCATATGATGAATTGGGAATTAGTGGTAGATGAAGGAGAGACCACCTCATCAGCCCCTAACTGCTCCTTGTGGATGGGAGGTGGCTCGGATAGTAGTGCCCCTGGAGTTACATAACATCATTAAGTCCCTATATACTCGAATGGAATCCATGGATAGGAAATTTGCACCTATGATTCCTGAGAATAAGTTATATCCTAAATAGGTAGGTGATACTCCACCTCCACCCAACTTCAATAATCATACCATCTCTGTCTTTTATGGTACAGGAAACCCTTAAAAACATCTCACACACTTTTTATCCTAATTTTCGTCGGTAAGGGTCGTTTGAGATCAAAAAGTTTCAACTATTATGAGGTGTTTTGTATAGACTTTGATAGTTCTAGAATTTGTTGGGTATAGAAACCTACCAATTGGATCCATTGTAGGATTGGAAAACCTTCATTGTTAGTTCCTTTATCAGTTCATCTTCACACTATGAAAAATGACGATCATCGACCCGATGAACTGTAAACATTGTGAGAATGAGAGGGTGTCTGATTTCATAGAAAGGTGGAAAGTTTTAAACTATTTTTTCAACATCCCTATCTCATAGGAGAAAATACAATAACTATATACCAAAAATATCAGGGGTTAGTTATAGACACATCCAATCCCCATGAAGTATCTTGGTGAGTTTTGAGAGTTCACTGAAATAGAACAACATCTTGAGGAGGCTATTCAGTGAACCCGTTATAAGTCTCGAATCATGACCATGACACAAGGGAAAAGTCTAGGAAAATAAAAATATATAGATATCAAACTTAATCCCATAGTAGTTCCCATACAGCCACCTAGGTAGGCTCTAAACTGCCCAGCACATCCTATCAAGTGGTCAAAACCACAAAATCTCCATCGGCTAGTATCATAAAGAAATCAGGGTCGCCCAGTATTTATGGAATGAATAAACCAAGTATAATCATTGTATAATGAAAAAGTCCCTAGTTATTTCTTGGTACCCATAGATAATAACATGTTCAAGCTTCCACATACTATAAATTTTGATGAGTTTAACCTCACTGACCATCCCAACTACTGCCCTTACCACAGAAGGACGGGTCATAATATCTAGGATTTATTTTTCTTCAAATACATCCTTCATGACATGGTCGACTCTGGATATTTTATTCTATAAAACTCCCAAAAGTTGGTGGCGTGTATAACCTTCATTTGGTCAGAAGAAGTGGATGGGTTGTAGAAAGTTCCATCTAGGCGTGCACAAAAGTTTGACAACTATATGAATCCAAAAATAGTTTATCAAGTTCACACCACTCTAAAAGAATAGTTGTGAAATCCCATAGTAGCTACACCACCCAATAATGATACATCATAAGTGCCTACTAAAGGTGGGAACGACCACCAGAATAAGGAAGAAACAGAGGAGGAAGAGTTGTATACTTCTCCAAAACAATCCCTAACTCTTGAATATTTCTTCCCTAAAACATCTACAGCATGGAAAACAACCCCACCAAAAGGAATCCTAATTTGAATAAGAGCTCATATTCAGTTATTTCTACATGATACACTTGAAATAACCCTTATTTGATGATTAATATTCCCCTTAATATGGTTTCCTCACACATAATCGGGGAACGGGGGGCTACATGTTCCAGAATCAAGGATATAGGGGACAAAGAGAATGTGTTTGGACCCAATATTCTATTCATATCCCCATGGAGGACATATATGTAGTTGAGACTTATGGGAAAGAACTCTGAAAGGCTTAAAAGATACATGGATATGTCCCAGAACCCTCCAATGGCTATCCGCATTGAATTTTATTTCATGACCTCCTAATGGGGGTTCAATCATCTGATCAACCCATAAAAAGGGGAAAGCTAGAATGGACCACACTACTAGTAGTAGATGCTCCCATGACCTTTTCACAAGCATCAGGCTTATCCCCCTTAAATACTTTAGATCCTAAACCACATTCCCTTGAGTAGCCCCATATCGAGAATCACAAACCTTTGGTAGAAAAATATGATGTTCTAAAATAACTGGTTATAGTACCATCCAATCTATCAATCATTGATGAACTATGTATTTCAAAATAAGTCATAGGGGAACATGTTGAATCCCTCCATCCCATAGGATTTCAAGATAGAATTCATTTCACCTGAGGTCTATCTAGTGGATATTATGTACTCAGAATGTCATGTCTTCATCTCATTCATTGATCAATATCACAAAGATTCCATCCAATGGCACATCAAACCTCTACATGTTTTGGGAGGACCCTATAATTTCAATATCTAAAGGGTTTTGATTGATAATGGATCTCGTATAAATCACATCCTAGTTCGAATCATTTGACATTTCGGATATAGATAAGGGGACTTATCCCCCACAAATCTAACCACGCAAGGGTATGATAAGTGTGATAAAAGACCTATCTAGAAGATCAAAATTGAATCTTGGTTTGGGGAACTCACATATGAAGCTGATTTCATGGTTATTAGGCAAGAAAGATCATATAATGTCCTACTTATAAGTCCCGGTCTTCATAGCCACTTGGAGGTACCATCAACATTCCATCAATGTATGAAGTACCCTGTCAATGGAAAGGTCGACATACTAAATGGTAACAGGGCCCCCTTCAAAAATTACAGAGCCACATATGATTCAGAATATTTATATAAGGGATGAAAGAAACCAATGGCAGATGATGATATACAGTTTGAAACTCCCAAGATCTTGGTAACTCAAACTATGAATTCCTGAATTATTCTTGACAGTTACTATATACTCCCTATAATTCTGGTTGAGGTAATATATCTTATACCAGAGATCCAAACTTCTCATGTCCCCAGTGATATTATAAAATAAAATTAGCTCTGACAAATATATGTGATGAAACAAATATCATGAGATAATGATGTATCCTAAAATATATTCCCTCACCCTAATAGGTATGGAACTACCCCCATATTTCCATCGTCACCTAAAAATGTCTCCATAGACTTAGAAATGGAAGATGATGAGGATGACCCTAGAAATTTGCCACCCAAAATCGAGGAAGGTATCTCCACCACCATAGATGAGCTTAGAAAAATAAATTCAGGAACAGATTAAGACTTGAGTCCTACTATAATTATTGTTCCCAAGCCACTTGAGGAGTAAGAGATGTACAATACCTTTCTAAATCAGCACAAAAATTTGTTTTATTAAAACTATATATAAATTCCCATACTGATTCAAGATGTGTAAACACACTATATCGGACTACCTAATGAGCATAGGGGCTTCAAACATGTATCCAAGAGGATTCACCCATCTAATGCCACCAATTTAGAGGAAGAATATGACAAATTGATCAAAGAAAACTTTTTCCAAGAATTGAAATACCCATGATATATTTTCAACATCATCCTCAACAAGAAAAAGAATGGGAATATTAGGGTCTTCATTGGCTTCAAATACCTAAATCAACATTTCTCAAAATATGACTTCCCATTTTCAATCACAAAAATCTTGATCAATGAAACTATGGGCTTCCAATCCCTATCCTTCATGGACGGTTATGCAGGGTACAATCAAATCAAGATATCCCATGAAGATGAAGAAGCCACTACCTTCAGAGCACATTGGGGGATCTTCTACTACTAGGTCATTCCCTTTGGATTAAATAACACTAGATCTACAAACTAGGGAACCATACATCACATCTTTAATCCATTCTTAGGAAGGATATCCAAATGTTATTTTGAAGACTTTTTTGTTAAATCTAGTGATTTGATCACTTCATATATCTTCAGATAATCTTCAATAAGCTATGACAGTGAAGTTTAAAGATGAATCCACTAAAATATGATTTTGGTGTAACATCGGGAATATTCTTGGCTTTGTGGTATGCCACAGTGGCATTGAAGTTGATCCGGAGAACCCTAGTTCTATTTTAGAAAAGTCACCCCTTATAAATCTCAAATAACTGAGGGGGCTCTAAGGGAACCTCACCTACATTTGGAGATTCATAGCCAACCTGGATGGAAAAGTTCTCCCCTTCACCAGGCGAATGAATAAGGGAATCTCCTTTCAATGTGATGATTACTATCAAAAATCCTTAGAATGTATCAAGAAGTACTTGTTTCACCCCCCCCCCCCAGTTTTGATTCCTCTAGTGGAAGGGAGGACACTCAAATTATATGTGGCCACCATGTAACACTCATTGGGAACCCTCCTCACATAGAAAAATGATGTGGTAAGTGATAATAGTCTATACTGCCTTAGTTAGACCATTCTATTTACTAAGACTCGATATTCTTATGTCGATAAGAACTACCTTGTACTCATCTTTGAGATTAAAAAGGAAATTCATTACATGAAGCACCATCAAATCCATATGTTCTCTTATATTGATCTTCTCAAGTGTATCCTTATCTTCCCTGTGTTTATTTGGTGCTTGGATCAATGGGTGGTTATTCTACCACAATATGACATTCAGTTCATATCATATAAGTTATTAAAAGAGAAAGCCCTAGCTGATTTCCTTGAAGAACATCCTACCTCGTCAAATACACCTGAAGACACCAAACTCACAGATGAAGAGGTATTTTATTCCCATGATGCTCCCTAGACAATGGAGATGTACTTTGATGGTGCCTCCTAGTGTCTTGTTAGTACAAGGATGGAAAACCTGAAGCACAATTAGGTTGTTCTAGGGGTTGTATTTGTCTCTTCAAACAAAGAAACCTTTCCATATTCTTTCTCACTATCAGAAGGATTCACAAATAATTAGGTAGAATACCAAGCCCTCATTTTTGGATTGGAAATATCCCTACAACTTCATATATCCTACCTAAATATCAAAGGGGACTTAGAATTAGTGATAAAGTATATCAATGGTGAATATTCCATTAAAAAGGAAGAATTTTTCCCCCTCACTAGCTACATTAGGGGACTAATAGTAGAGTTCCCTTTTGAGCCTGCATTGTATCATTTTCCCCAATCACAAAATGCTTACCCTAATGTAATTGCTAATGCAGTCTTAGTCTTGTCCAACGATGATCAAGAGGAAGTAATATTTCATACCACACATCTAATAATGGACTCATCAATCATCGTATGTGATATATATGAAGTAAATCAGGTTAACACTACCCCAGTGTGTAAAAAACCAACAACCACTCTTGGATAGAGGGATCCCAAAATTAGTTATCCCCAAAACAGGATTCTCCCAATAGATTGTGATGGAAGGGAACAGATTCAATGCTTGGTGGAAAATTTCACTCTGTAAGATGGTCCAAATGAGAAAAAATTCCTATAAAAATGTGGATTTGATGGAACCCTTATTAGATGTATAGTAGAAGTTGAAATTCCCACCATCATGGAAAAAGTCCATGCAGGCTCTTGTGGAACACATCAATCTAAAACTAGGATCTCCCATTAAATAAGGAGGTTTGTATATTATTGGAAAACCATGATACAAGTCTATGTGGAATTCACCAAGAATTTTCATTTGTTGTAGATCCATGAAAACTTCATCCATCATCCCTTTAAATTTCTACATACAGCTAAATATTCCTGGTCATTTTTTATTTGGGGGTGGATGTTGTGGGGCCATATCCCCCAACCACAACTAAAAAGTTCAAGTACATCCTTACATCTACAAAATTCCTTTCCACATGGGCGGAGGCAATACCCCTTCAAGGAATTTATGAGGAAGAATATCATCAAATTCATGAAGTCTCATATCATCACTAGGTTCAAGGTCCCTCACACAATATTTACAGACAACGATACTAATTTCTATTCCAAAGAGTTGAAGAAGCTATACCAGGAGTACAATATTGAGTCAAATCAATCATCTCTCTATCATGTAGTAGAAAATGGATAGATAAATTCCCTTAATAAAACTCTATTGAATATACTCTAGAAGATGGTTAACAATGATGAGAAGTCTTGGTCGGAAAAACTTCTCCCCACATTATGGTCCTACCATACCACCACATGTACTGGAACATATAAAATGCCATACCCATTGGTATATGGGGACGAGGAAATATTACCAATAGAGGTTCATTTTCCTTCACTTTAAATAGAAATTTTTTGATAGCTCTTGGATGATGAACAATCAAAAAAAGTGATTGGACGAATTGGAACAACTATATGAGAAAAGATTTCACACACTACCCAATCTTGAGGTCCATCAGAATCAAATAGCATAATCCTTTAATAAAAAAGTTTGTTCTATATTCATTAATATAAGGAGAAGAATGATAGTTCTCAGAACCCTAAGGATACTGGAAAAAATCCCTAGAAGTTAGGACCTAAATGGGAAGGACCTTATGTCATATATAAGGTCTATCAAAATGGAGCCTACTCATCGGCCACCATGGATGGGAAGCATGTCACACAACCTACCAATGAGAGATTTATCAAGAAATACTTTTCAAAAGATATAATCATCATAGGAATCCACATCAGAGTAATCCCTATCATTCATCATAAGTATATGACTTTAAACTATAAAAAAAATTCCTTATTGCCAGATGTTAAACTACATGACCATTTTCTCTACTATGACACATTAAACTACATGTCCATCATCCATACCACAAGACTTTAAACTACATGGCCATAATCCTTAATGAAAGACATTAAATTTCCTGGCCATCATCCTAACTACAAGGCATTAAAATTCATGGATCAAGTCCTAACATCAAGACTTTAAATAGCACGGTATCCTTCATCCTGAACACATGATTGTAAACTGTATGGAGTTAATCTAAGATGCATGATGTTAAACTGCACAGTTCCCTAAGAACTGCATGTGGATTGATTCCTACTATCATAGGATACATGGTGACGCCTGAACCACTATTTTTTGGCACAACTATTGGATTGATTTCCTTTCACATCGAGTGATCCAATGTCCTTACCACATGATAAAAAACTACATGGTTTCACCACTTCCCTTTACCTTTACATCAGATGATCTACATCCATACTACATCATGTAAAACTACATAGATCCACAATATCCATATTCATTCACATAGATTCACCCATGTGCTTACTGCATTATATTAAACTGTACAAGTTTCCTAGATCTACATAAGTCTTAATTCTCATTTTTAATGAGATATGTAGGGACACCTGGATCATATATCTTAGTCTATACACAACATGATACAAAATTCCCCTGTCTCGCTTCTAAATTCCTCTTCATGGTGATAGGAACCCATGTCGTTCCTTATTTCTCACACTGAGCATAGATCATGTGGGATTAGGAGTCTCAATAAGGGATTCCTCACACAGACAAGGCATAATATCTTTGACAGTCCTACCCCAATCCTGAATGAGAGACTGTAAAAGGAGTACCGTGAGTCCTCACTACATGATGCTAAACTGCGCAGTTAATGCCCACTATACAACATGAAACTTCACACTCCTATGAACCTTTATTGAGAGTACCACTATAGTCTGTGGTTGAATTATACCACACATATAGCCAATACATCGCTCTTCGGGTCAAGGATCGCATGTCCTTGTTACATGATGTTAAACATTATGGTTCTTTAAGAACTACATGTGACTTAATTCTCATTTTCATGAGATCCGTAGAAATGAACGAACTTCTATCACTGGGCCCAGCCACAAAATCACTACTTTTCCACATCGGTCCATCTTTTTCCTTTCCTCATGATGTTAAACTACATGGTTCCTTAAGAACTACATGTGGCTTGATTCCTGAAATCACAGGATACGTACTGATTCCTGGGTCTTTAATCCTAGGCCTAGCTATAGCCATTAATGGAAATAATGCACACCTCTATGTATGGACCAGGACAATGTAGAGTATTTACCAATTAAGAACTATGTGCGTCTTGATTACTATCAGCATATGATACGTAACGATTCCCGCATTTCCAAAACCAGGCCCATCAATAACAAATAAATATAAATATTCCCCCTGTTTGTGTACGGATCACACCTTTTCAAGGAAAGGCCTTTAAGAACTATGTGTGGCATGACTACCATCACCATGGGATACGAAGTGACACCCATAATTCCATTTATGGTCCCAGTTGTGATTCCACCATTTGAAGTTGAGGGATTCATTTCCTCACCGCATGAAGTAAAATTGCACATCTCTCCAAAAATATTTATGGTTTGATTCTCATTTTTCATGATATAAGTAGTTTTTTTCTGAAATTAACCCTTAGGATCAACTGAAACATTTATATCTATTCACATCGGTTCCTTCATCCTTACTGCATGATGATAAACTATATAGAAGTACATCCTTACAACATGACATTAAACTGTACTGAAAATATCTTGGTCTCATGATATTAAAACTTCACAAAAAATACATCATTGTTTCATGATGTTAAACTACTCAGAAAATGTCCCCACTATATGATGATAAATTCTAAAGGTCATCAACCATCATCATTCCTTGTCAAAGGACCATAAGAGCCTTACCCTGGTCAACTAGAGTATAGGGTGCTTCTTCCGTATTTTTAAATCTCCTCAATCCATATACCACACTTCATGTCATGAGAATATCATGACTCTCTTAGCCTTCTATAGCCCTTGGAAAGGATATCCAACTACAAGGTACCCTTTTATTTACTATGTATATATGCCTATGGCTCCAGAATATGCATTTTTGTTCATCAACCAAATGTGTCACTTTGGAAAAAAGGACACTCCAATCCTTATGAGCTTTGACATCATCACAGTATAACTCAATACCTTATTGTGTCTAAACTACTCTTGGTAAAACTATCCCATATCATTACTCATGACCTAAGAAACTCAATCCATGATTTACAACATTGTCATATCCCGCTCAGAAGGATGTTAGAGTGCTCTGGACTCTAAGTATCCTAATTAATCTCTTTTCTAACATCTCTCATATTAGGTCCATGTGATTCATGACCTTAAAGTTCTTTTCATTTGGATAAATCTATAAAAACTTAAACTATATCCTATAATATTTCAAAAACAAATACATTAACTACTATTGAAATAGACACAAAACTTATCAGGTTGAAAACTCACAAAGGGAAACCTAATCAAAATTCAAGTCTTCTCTCACTAAACTCTTAATCAATAGAGTTTAGTAAAAAATTAGGGTGAAAATAAATAAGTCATAAAACTCATTGGGCCAACTTTTTAGCCCTAGTAAAATCCAAGCAATTCTCACTGGACCGACTAGTCCAAGAAAAAGTTAGATCAATGGTTTTTCACATCTCCTCACCATGATAATATGTTCACTAGGTGGTAACACAACCTTTAGGGTTTTCAAAACCTTCTTCAATATTACACTTTTTGAAAATAACACTTCATGATTTGGGTTCCTCAGATCACTGTAACATTTCATGGCCTATGGAAAAGATATTCAGCTTCAAGGGACCCTTTTCTTGACTATGAATTCATGCATATGTCTCTTTAATATGTGCTTATGGTCATCAACCAAATGTGTTACTCTGCAAAAAGGATATTCTAATCCTTAGGAGCCTTGACATTATAACAGTAGCACTCAACACCTCAGTGTTGATGAAATAATCCAAATAATATTTTCCCATGTCACCCTGATGATCCAATCACTTTGGACCATGATTTAAAATCCTCGTACTAAACAATCTAAGTGGATTCAGCATCCTCAACATTATGTCACCATGTTTTGAACCATTTATCAAGGCCGAAATAAGGCATTCCACTCTATAATATTTTATAGCTCATGCCTCATGATTAGAAACCACAGGGTTTAGATATCAAGTTCTATAATTAAGATTTGAATTTACCTGGTGTTACAGAACCCTTACTGGATAGCTTTCCTTCCATACCCAACTTCATTATCTAGAAGTTTTAGTATTCACAAATATTTCATATCCCTTAGAAAGAATTGGAGATCTACTTTTCTTATTTATGCTACTGACACATAAGGCACCAGCCCCACCAACTAAATTCATCTCCTCCTTATTAGAAAGGAGCTTTAATCCTTGTAAGCTCGGGTAACACCGCGGCAGAACATGGAACCTCAGAGTGTTATGGGTCATCCTCATAATTTCTTCCACATATCATATTCATGGACATAATTCTTTGTGTTATGACTTACATCACCCACACTCCAACTATCTAAGAAGACCTAACATCCATAGTATTTCACCATACACCAATATTACCTCTATAAATCCTCCATATCCCCTGGAAATGATACCCTTTGATTGAGTATGCACGCATGCCTATGGATATTTAATATGTTATTATGTCCATCAACCAAATGTTTCACTCTAAAAAAAGGGATTTCTGATCCTCACAAGCCCTAGAAACACCATAGTAGAACCTAGCACCTCAGAGTTTTTTAGGTCATTCCTAGAATGTCTACACCATATCTCATGATCATACAAAATGTCTGAGATAAAAGAACCTAAACTAGAGTGATATCAGGTATGAGCTAAAATACCATAAAATAAAGTGATATAAAGTCTGATCTAAAATACTTTAAACTAAATTGATTTCATTTTTGAGATAAATGACCCTAAACTAAAGTGATATCAAGTCTAAGTTAAAAGACCGTAATCTAAAATGATATTAGGTCTGAGCTAAAATACCCTAAACTAAAGATACATCATGTCTGAGATAAAAGAAACTAATCTATAGAGATATTAGGTCCAACATAAAAGACCATAATCCAAAGTGATATCTATTCTGAGCTAAAAGACCCTAAACTAAAGTTATATCAAGTCTGAGCTAAAAGACACATAACTAAAGTGATATAAATTCGTAGCTAAAAACACCGTGATCTACAGCATGGTGGTTATTTAGTTTGTAAAATATTGTATGGACCACTACATGGTCTAAGAAAAATTAAGAAAATCTATCCAATCCTATCATATTTGGTGAAATATAATGCATTCTCTCTTCAAGGCATGTATGCTACCCAAGAAATAAATCTGCAATATTGTGGGAATTTACTTTCCTCATAACTGAGCTCTTGTCCCTGTGAACATTGCTCCTAAGGGGATAAATTTTTTTTATGCTCACCAAATGAACATCATAAAATTCACAAAAGACTAAATACTTGAATATGGGTATTATTTTCCTTGTAAAGGTAAGGTAAGAAGAAGATGGTTGAGACCTGTGGATCGTGTGATCCCTTAGGGGACTCATGATCGTGTGACCATTATAAGGTCACATGAAGACTCCACATGTGGTGAATAACCTAAATTGGATCTTGTGTAACCCCTTATAAATAAGTCCCTATAATCTTGAAAAGGCCCTCTGGATAACTAGTGCTCATGCTGTGGTAGCTGGATAAGCTCCCCTAGGCCACATGGACTATTGGCAGCGAGAACATGGAAATCCAACCAAAAAATCATTTGAAAATGGGAGGTAAGATATAAAAAAGTTTGATACCCCTATCATTTTTAATGTTCATGCAAATCATTAATGATATGAAGAGTAATTATCCTTAACAACATTTGAAAAAAAATTGGGAACTCCTCAAACCTTTGTAAAATAAACAAAGGAGATAATAGGGGAGGAGGCTGGAGATACTCCCAAACACTAAAATACATGTGGTGCACCCCAAGAAATCCAAAAGACGTCATTATGCCCTATCGACATGACAGCCTCATCTCATGAAATCCCTTTATCTTGTCAAACTCGTCACATGGAGAGCCTCAAGTATGTCCAGGAAACCATGTGCTTCCCTTTTTGGATCTTTAAGGACAAACAGATGGATTTTTTCATCAAATGATCATGCACCCCCGTAAGACCTTCTTGGTCAGGCGACGCATCACCAAAAAATAGAATAATTGTCTTTGACATTACTCATGCAATCTCTCATGACTCCCAACTTTTTTCACATAAAACAAAGGGAATAAAAGAGGTAGGAGGAAAAAACCTCTTGCAGTCATAAAATGCATGCGACGCACTAAGGGATTTTGTAGTGCAATCCTACGAGACTCCTGGGCGAGTCGTCCTGACATTGAAGATACCCTCGGACAAGCCATCTTTGCCTTTTTAGATATCCCAGGAAAGCCATCGACTATCACACAGATGCATTTCAACAGGTACTTTTGATCACATGAAGTCACTAGGACATGTCAGTATGACAATATCGAAATCCTTTAACATCCTCACATTATCAAAAAAGTCCCCATTAATTAAAAATAATCCAATAATTGAGGTTTTGATGAGAGGGATTTGTGGATGCTGAAAATCAGGTGACTCCCTCAGGGAGGTCTATGGTGGATACTCGCAAATACATGTGGTGCCAGAGCCCTTAACCAATTCCATCCTAGATTCGTGCAAGATACACCACACAAAGCATCAAACAAATGGGGTGGCAATGTCTATAAATTCCCACCCCAGCATGAAAATATTTTTCTAATATTATCCTCTAGACTCTTGGACATAATGGAATTCTGACATTCGGATGCACCAACACTAGAGAATACTTCTCAGATTGGATGATCTCATGACCCGAAAGTCTTCCATCATGTAATATAATGGAAACAAGCTGGAAAAATCATGTTCCATACATGAGGAACTTCATGTGATCAGTTATAGATCACATGAAGAAATTCTAGCAAGATGTGTAAAGAACATAATGCATATCATCCAGATCATGAAAGACTCAAAAGAAACTGATACTGAAAAAACATAAGGCATTCATAATACAAGGGTTAGAAAAAAGATTAAAAGAATAAGAATTAAGTGAAAAAAATGTTTTCGGACCTCATGTTCTTTACATGAGTCATCCAAGACACGTGACAGCACTAGGTCATGTATCCTTGTTCTCATGATGCTCCTTCAATATGCCACCTGGGTTATGAGAAGTTATCCAGACATGTCAGAGCAAGTCACATGGTTCTCCTTGGTCACACCACTTTATTCCCATGAATCCCTCTAGGCCTATCACCCAAGCCTTAAGACATCCTTCAGATACATCACCTGACTCATATAATGGTACCATCTAATGGTGTTCAAGTCTCACGGCTATATCTAGGCAAGTCAACAAAGATCTCATGACACCCTCTGGGAAAGTTAGTTGAGACTCGCGACGCCCTCTATACATGTCGTCCAGGTCCCACGATGTACTCCAGAGATGTTATCCAAGACATGAGAAATACTATGGGTTGTTTTGTATTGACACTCAATAAACCCCCAATATGTGTCACCCAACATTAATGATATCACTAGGGAACATCTTCTGGATCATGTGACACCCCCTAGACAAGCTAGTCAGGTCATGTGATGGCTTCTAGGACATACCATTTGAATTTTGTGATGTCCTATAGACAAGTCAAATGGGTCATGAGACACCCTCTAAACAATAAATTCATGTCACAAGGGAATCCCAGAACTTGATTACATTGTTCATCCTCGGTGTGTAATCCTCGATCAATTAAGAAACCTCAGAGTGTAAGCCCTAACCAATAGGGAATCCTAAGAGTGTAATCCCCGATAAAGGGAACAATGGATATTCTAATTCATTCCGTATTAAATATATGTAGGCCACCTATGCCTGTGTTTGGAGCTCCATATTAATCATATTGGTTGATCCCATCATTTAAGTCCCTTATTCAAAGTAGTGACATTGATTACTTGTTATCCCTTATTTCGCACAGTGGGCATAGATCATGTGGGATTAGGGAGTTTCAGTGGTCATAACATCTAAAATATAAACCTCTACAAAGGTAAGGGGAACCATAGAGTGTAATCCCCAAATATTTAAATATGGGAACTTTGATTCCTATAATAACCAAGATACATATGATGCCTTCCTAAAGAACTATCTCGAATAAACACCCATTTTGGTGTAAGTCCATTTATGACCCAGACATCTCATCCATTAATATCCAATTATTCCCATAGGCTGATCAATCTACCCCATCCATTAGTAGAATGAGAAATCAATAGAACTATGATGACTCTGATTCCTAACCTAACCAGGATACGTAGGACATCTCTAGAAGGCCTATGTTCCATAATAAATCATCTTCAGATAGTCCCAGCATATAAGTCCCATATATGATCAATGAAAATGATCATTTAACATCCATTGTTTCTCACACCAATCATAGCTCATGTGATCTTAGTGAAATGAAATAATCATATCATCTGCACCATGAGCCTCAACAATGACAGGGGTAACCTAAATATATATTACCCATAAACAAATGAACTATGGAAACTTTGATTCTTGCAATATTCGGGATACAAAGGACATCCCTACAAGACTTGAGCTTGAATGCTTATTCCAAAAAAAACTATGTGGTTTTTTATTCCAGTAATAACCAAGATATGTATGATGCCTTATAATGGCTCAATCCCCACCTCAAAATATTAATCACCTCCTTTCATGACAAAAAAATTATAAAGCACTTGGTTATATTAATTTAGAAAATAAGAAGTCACTCGTTAACAGAAAATAATGGAGAACATACAGATACAGATGGATTCACTAATTAGACCCTAGTATTTTCCACAAATAGAATAATTGACTTATGGTTGTTTTTATAGGGTAACCGGTCTTGTATCAAGATTAGGAAGAGATTAAAAAACATATCATAAATCTATAAGAGAGTCCCACAGTAGGAATTAATTCTCCCTAAAAGGGTGTGATGATCCTGAACTCTCATCCTCTTGACAAATGTGATCCCCCAAGAGTCATTGGTCCTGAAAACCCTGGTGACCACCTGCCTTTGGCAATTAGGTTTGTACTTAGTTGCGGATAAGTGAACCATTGAGAGTTTCTGATAATATAAACAATGGTAACCCGATGTACATGATTTTTCACAACACAAACCACCCACAATAAAAATTTTGGGTGGATCCCATCCATGCCTCAAATCCCAATGAAACAACAATAGTGAACTCTATGTGAAACAACTCCAATAACAAAATGATTGAGTTATAATATTTTAAACCATTTTTATTTCCTTTAATCTAATGTTCATCCATATTTGATTCATACCCATCCTGTTAGGTTTATAAAATATTCATTTTTTACAATAAATAAATAAATACAAATAATATATTCATTATCAAAGGTGAAAGTTATAGATAATTCTAATAAGGGGAACCCAACATTTGATTGTTTCAAATTATTTTAGTATGCATTGAAGAAAATGGGTAATTTAATGTAAGAAAATAATTACTTCACTATGGAAGTTTTTATCCTCAGAATTCATCTAGAGGTGAAATTTATAGATGATTTTTATCCTCATCATCTCCATCTCCCGAATAGTTATAATTGAATTATGATAGTAGAGACTCATCACTCATCTCTTCTAGGAGTGAAAATATGTTTATTGAACTACTCTGAGTAGTATTCATCCCATACCAGGTACCGATGATCATTTTTTATGAATAATTCTCAGAGTAGTTCCATCAACATATAAGAGATGGGGGATGGGTCTCAAGAAAAAAAATGTAATAATAACTATTCGGGAGATGAAGCTGATGAGGATGATAGTTATCTAGTTAAGAAATTTTAATTGTCCATGTATTAATTTAAAATTTCAAATCTCATCTCAAAAGAACTTTCAAAATTCAAAAGGATATTTTGGAATTTTTAAAACCCCACTTGAAATCCATTTTTTTAATTCCACATGAAAATAGACCAATTTTTTTCTAAATACTTATTGGGATTCAAACCCCCAATTCTATAAAAAAATTAGCATAAAAAGAAAATTTATAAAATCATAGTTATAAACTATTAATAATAAATTAAAATTTTAAAATGGTTTCCATGGAAAGATGTACACTTTGAAATGTTTAAAACTTTATAGGTTCACTTTCTAATTAGTTTATTGGTTTCATGTATTGAATCCATTTTAGTACATTCTAAGTGAAAACCTCCTTTTTCATTTCAAATCCCACTTTAACATTTTAAACATGTTTCCTTTATCATAAATGAGATTTAAAATAGGCATGTCACGACCCATCCTTGGGGCCCATGTCATGACTACCCCAAGCCCGCCTTCCATAGGCCAGGGGCTGACGACTAGCACCAAAGGTGTAAATCCCGATAAATGGGAAGACATTTCCTTTCTAAAACATAAACACATCCAACCAGAGTACAAGAGGAAGTAATAAACTAATTACAAAAGAAATTACTGAAAAGTAAATGGGCCAGAATACAAACCCAACTGAAAAGTACAGCTACAACTGAACGAAAGTACAACAGAAAAGACAAACAGCTGGAAGATAGAAGAATCTCCTGGTTCATCGACCTCGAATCCCACCTGAAGGGTAGGTACAGATAGCCTCCTCAATGCTCTCATCCGCCAACCTCCTCCGAGTACCGTCTTGTCATGAAGTCCACCTCCGAGTACTGACTCGTCATGAGGTCCACCTCCGGGTACCGTCCAGTCCTCGTACACTCGGTCTCTGTCAGCGTTGTCCATCGTCTTCATCCAACACAACGAGGTGCGGGCATATCCCGTGTAGGGGTGAGTATAATGATACTCAGTAGGGACCTCGAGATACTCAATTTCTCTCTAAATCCAACAAATATAACCACAAAAAAGGATCTCAACAGATAACCCTTACTTAGTTATAAGCTCATACTTATACCTAAGTTATCAAGTAACCCATCTCAATCATGAGGTAACACAAAAGTTATGAAATCAATGGATAACCACTACTTAGGTTTATTCCCATACATATACCTAAGTTATCAAGTGACCCATCTCAATCAATATTTAAACACAAAGGTCATTGACTCATCTCAAACCTAGATTTTCATTAAAGATATCGAAACCACAACTGCTGAAAAGCTCCTCCTCTGACAAGTACAGTGATCCTGTCACAACTTTGAGGCACTGCTCACTAACCATAGACTGTTGAGGTACTCCTCCTATCGAGTACCTTGGGTCTGCCACCTCACAAAATAGTGCTCCTCCGCCATGGGTCTGCCACCCCACAAAGTAGTGCTCCCCCTAATAGCCTATAGAGGTACTCCTTCTGTTGAGTACCGTGGGTCTGCCACCCAAACACAGTAGTGCTCCCCACCATGGGTCTGCCACCCAAACACAGTAGTGCTCCCCACTGGGCTAGTCAAGTCACTCTGACTCGAATCGAACAAGTAGTCATCAGGTCTCAGCCAGCTACAAGGTCTCCGTACTCCGTATGCTCGTCTCCGGGAGGGTCCGCTACATGAGCTACTGGTCGATACTTCCAAGTGTCACGTAATCTCAAGTGGAAGTATCTCAAAGTACTTCCTCGTCAAAGGGGTCTTAACGCAACCGACGGCGCGTCAATAGGACGCCCGATCTGTGAGTTATTAGCCTTTTAGTCCCGGGGGCCCGATTGGTTTCGTGTACAAACCAACTTAACCGTATCTCAACTGTACCCCAAAATCTCATGGGGTATACTCAAAGGAACCATTTCTCAACGTGATTACCAATTCCATGGACGGTTCGTCAAACAGACGTCTGGTCTGAGAGTTATTAGCTTTTCCGTTCTAGGGGCCCTGTTGGATTTCAGGTACAATCCAACTCATCCATACTCCAACTGCATCCAAACCTCAGGTGAAATATACCAAAAGAACTGTCTCACTAAGTGGAATCCAACAAAGTCGACGGCACGTCAATCGGACATCCAGAGCTCAAGTTATAAGCATTTCTACTCCGAGGGCCCGGTTGGTTTTCGGTTCGAACCAACCCGGCCATAGCCATACTTCACCGAAACCTTGAGTGTAATATAGAGACACGACCGACTCGATCCATGGAATCCTATGCAACTGACGATTCATTGATCGGAGGTCCACAACTCATGATATGTCCGTTTAACCAAAAACGATCCGAGAATAGGGGGTCTGGGCCCGGTCCGACCCGACCCAACACCCCCTGGGTCAGCCCGAACCGGGTCAACCCGACCTGGGTCCGGGTCCAGCTAGGTAGGACGCAGCTCGGCCCGTCCAGTGTGGTCTGGCCCGACCGGCGCGGCCACGCCTCGGCCCGCCCGGCCGAGCGGGTATGCGGAGCGGGGGGCGCGGCCCCCTGCAAATTGGTACCGGCGGCGCAAAGCACCGCCCAGGTTATCCCAGATCCCGCGGCTGCACGAGATCTACAACGTCACCGTCCCAGCACAGTCGCGGTGGATCTTCTCTGGTGGAACGCTGGGGCGCCGCCGCCTCCAGGCGGCCGAACGGCTCTGGCCGCCGCCTCTGGTCGCCGGCGCCGTCGCGCCGGCGTGGCACGCTGCTGCCACCTTCTGCAGACCACCGGACGCGCTCTGGTGATCCGTTTTGCCCATCGTCTACGCCAGCGTCTCTCCCGGGACCTTCTCTTCATTGCGACGGCTTTAAATCGCCACTACGGCCCGTTTCCCCATCACCCGTCAATCCGTGCACAGACAAACAATCTGTAGAGGGTCATCGGGCTGTGTTTGTTCGTTCCGCACCCTCCGCGTTAGTCTTTAGAAAAATATCGAACAAAAATGATGTTCAACGAAAAATGAGCCACAATTTTAATCAATTAAAATTGAACTTAATTCCCAACAATTCCCCTAAGCTAAACTTTGTAAATTGATTCCAGGCACACCGGGCCTCAGAATCAAGTGTCGTTTGAAGCTAAAGACTCGTAAAATTCCAAATTAATTAATAAAAAAAATTCCTTCAAATGTACAGGTCTTTAAATTACTCCCACCTCATGGATTTACATCCTCATAAAGCTACAACACAAACTAGGGAAACTAAAGTATTTATCGAGCACGCATCTGAGCCTTCCGCTCCCATGTGCACTCCTGGAGGTTCATGTGCTTCCAGTGAAAGCGCACCTGAGGAATTGACAGTCCACATAGGACCCGCTCCTATCAATCCTCGATCTCCACTAGAACCTCCGTGAATGTCGCCCCATCATCGATGTCCTTCTCCCTGTGGTCGATGATGTGTGAAGGGTCGTGCACGTATCTCCTCAGCTGAGATATGTGGAAGACGTCATGCACTGAATGCAACTGTGGTGGAAAAGTCAAGTGGTAATCCACCTCACCTACCCTGCTGAGGACCCAAAAAGGGTCCGATGAACCTCGGAGATAACATACCGCCTCGGCCACATCTCTGTATACCTCTTCGAGGTGAGACCCGTAAGAAAATGTGGTCGCCATCCTCAAACTCTAGTGGTCTATGTCTCCTATCAACATATGATTTCTTCCTACTCTTTGCAGTCTTCATCTGCTCCTGGATGATTTTCACCTTCTCTGGTAGCCTCAAAATGGGCGCTCTGGTCAACCTCTACCTCAGCTCCTGAAAAGATCTACTGGCATAACCCTGACCACACGATGGGTTTTCCCCTTCTTCATCAATGCTAAAAGTGGTGAAACAACTCTAAAGAAATATGGATCAAATCTAAGTCTGGCCGACTCATGAGTGATCGACTACACCCACTTATGCATGATTCCATCCTGTGCTACCTGGGGTTTCCTTTTTTCTGACCAAGGAAAACTCATCCCAACGTTGTAGGTAAACCACATACTTTTTTCCTAATACATTCAATCTGTGTATGAACTGTCGTTGCCTAGTCCATACCCAAACTAACGTCGTAAGGCCTCGAAGCTTCCACCAAGAGGTTCTGTAATGCCCCGACCCCAGTTACCTAGAGTCGGTTCATTATTACGTAACATTGGAATGATCACAAAAGATCAAGTCTCAAAAGACCGATTAGTTCCATAGCCTTGGAAACACTAGATTCATTCATAAATGTTATATTACATCATAAAGTGAAAAACTACAATAACATGTTCTCCAAAGTCCACACTCATATCCCCTTCTGACTATCCCTGCAGGTCATTCATAAAATACTTCTTCACATCCTGGAAAAATTAAAACATAGAAAGGGGTGAGCTCAGATGCTCAGAAATGATAACAATATATCAGAAACTTTCATAAATAAACATAACATTTAAGGCAATGTATATTTGAAACAAAAGCCTTTTAAACTTGAACTTCATCATAATATGGAAAAATAAAATTAAATAATGCCATTTAATTATTCACATGGATATTCTACTAGTCGAATAATCACATGCAATATCAATAACCACTTTCATAATGATGGAATTCATAATGCCAGACTATCATAACCACATAGTCAAGGCCTCATGCCAAGACTACAAATAAGATTTTGTCAAGGCCTCATGCCAAGACACTAGTTTGTCTCATGAGACCTACCGATGCATCGAGGAGCTATAGCGGGCTCCACCCGTCACTTATTAAGTCCAATGCATTCCTCATATGAACAGGTTTAAACATATCATAAACCATAACATAATCGTATCACATAAAACATGCATAAAGGAAACATAACATTTCCACATTTCAATCACAAGATATCAATACAACACATTGATAAAAACACTTTCAAAACCATTTTCAATACCAAAATAAAAGAAAATTAAAACTTGGTATTTATTTTTCATTTAAAAAAAGTTATGGCTTGTAGAGGAAGCCAAAACTGAAATAATGGTCACGGCGGTAGAGAAGTCGTTGTCGCCGCATACGTAATACAAAACATTCCTTTTGTCGTTTAGTAAAAACACTTCATATAAAAAGATTCCCTTTGAATAAAGGTAAAATTCAAAAAGGTTTATATACTGTATAAAATAAATTTGTGTATAAAATAAAATATGCCTCAATGAAAGGAGATTGAGGCAAAGTCCCTTACCTCGTGTCCGACTTGACTCGATGATTCTTTAATCTCCTGAATAATAAACTGGAGTTAATTTCTACATGTTTAAGAACCTTTTTCAAGTTCATTATTCCTTTTATATCACTTATTACCATGTTATGATCATTATGTAATTATTTAAGTTAATAACGGTCGTTTTTTCGATCTTTGGTACTTGAGTCAAAAATAAACTTCTTATAATTACAAGTTGTTCATATGGTAAAATATCCATTATATCCAGAATTATATTCATGATGTAGATATAATATATATCATATATATCCAGTATATATATGCATTTATAATATTACAAAACATTTAGAGGTAAGAAATGAAATGCACCGTTCATGGAGACGGTAAGTCGTACGTACGCATGAACGCTACTTTCATTTCTATTTCTGTTAGATCCACAAGGCTTAATACCCTGAGAGGGGGGTGAATCAGGGTATGACTAATTTAAATTTAAAGCCCGTTCAGATCTTGTTTTTCTATTAAGAAAAAAACGCTTCTCTCTCTTTCTCGTTGCACAATATAAACAGAAAGTAAATCATGCACAGGACAGAGTGATTTTTACTTGGTTCACCCTCACTGAGCTACGTCCAAGGATAATACGCCGAAAAGTTTTCGGTCATACCAAATTCCACTAAACTTCACTAGATGTGGATAAGAAGGTTTGGGCACAGTCACTTTGTCCCAGGCTCACTGCCTTTACAAGGTTTAGGGTCAGCTCACTGCTTTCCCAAGGGGCACTCCCTATTTCTCTCTCTGGCTCACTGCCGATGGAGAGGATCACCTTCTTCCTCTTCCTTTGCTCACTACACTAGAAGGAATCCACTCACAGTTCATAGACCAGTAGGTCTATTAATTTTTATGAAGGGATTCGTCTTTCTCTTTATGTGTATGCTCTGTTGAAGTCCAACTTTAACCTACTGATTAATCTCACTTTGTACCGGGTGTACCGGGCAACCCAAATTTTTACGCGCACCCCATAAGACACCTTGCGCTCAATTCCTTTGACTTGCACGAAATACAATTTTCACGCAACACCTTTCTTATGTGAAACCTCTTCTTTTTACGCACAACCTGGAAACTACCTTGCGTGCAATTCTCTGCTTTTGTGTGAAATCGACTTTTCGCGCAACACCACTTTTCCGCACCAATACCAAATTTACGTGCAGCCTTTAGCTTTTCGCGCAACACCTGAATTTACGCGCAAACTTAAAGTTTACGTGCAACTCCCTTTTGAACTTCAATTTTGTGCACCAGAGCTCGGTTATTTTCTATGTCTTGAACTCCACCAAATGGAGGGGGGTCACTTCATATTTATATGCAAAATCGACCCCACGTGAAAAACCCTCCTTGAGTGCGTAATGAACTTTGAGCGCGAAAAACAAATCTTCCGCGCAACACCATTTTTCGTGAACTGCTCCAAAATTTCGCGCACCTCATGCCTTTTTCAATTTTCGAGCTTCGGACCACAAAACACCTCTTTCGTGAAATACTTCTTCCCTCAATTTCACGCAACCCGTTGTTTTCCGCGCATCCCGCTGTTTTCCTCACCCCACTTAAATTTTTCACGCATCCCACTAATTTTGCACGCCATACATAATTTTTTCATGCACCTATTTCTTTTTGTGCGTAACACCCTTTTCCAAAAACATATCTCTCCATTTTACGATTTTCAAGCTCAAAAATTTGGAAAACACTGGAAAATGGTGTCACCTTGTATCTGCTCTTTTTGTACCACATCCAGATTGTCTATCCCTTTTTCGAGGTTCTTCATTCAATAATCTATTGCTGAAAGCATCCCTTGAACTCGAAAAATCACCATGTAAACCCCCTTTTTCGACAAAAAGATATATCATGGTCTGCATTGTCAACAAACACAACAAGGAGGTCTGTTTTGTCAACAAACACAATCACCTCAAAAATACTTCAATGATGACTTGAGGGATTTTTTCCCAACAATTTCATATTTAATGGAATGAAATCATAATTATATAAAGTTATATTATAATTAGAGTATAATATCATATATAACATCATAAACTCCATCCTTTATATGTCCCACATATGGCATTAACGAATCAAATTACTTTGAGGGGCGGTAGTCCGCACTTCCTAAAATCAAGATATCGCGTTTACCCCTAATGGAAACCATAATGGTATGCCATAAATGAAAAATAAAAAAGCATAAGGAAAACATAAACATAATATATATCATATATAAATATATTTATATCTTAATGGACACCATGAGAGGTGTTAAAAGAAGATTGAACAATCATCGTTTCGTGAGGCAGTAATTCGCCACCCATAGAAACAGTATGTTCTTTAACCATTAGACAGAGGTGTGTGTAATTTTGAATCAAATCCTTCTCATAACAAAATACTAGTATACTGAAGATACAATTTTGTTACAAAAGATAGGAATAAAAAGAGTTTAGGGGGTTGGAGAAGCAAAATAATACAAAAGAACACAAGTGAAGACATTACCTTAAAATCGGGTAAATCTTTTTGATTTGAGCCTAAGGCTTCCTTGGGAATACTTCTGCCCAAAGTGAGGCTTCTAGGAGTAAGAGAGGAAAGTTCCAAGAGTATTTGGGCAGAGTTTGGCCAAGCCAAATTTATTTGAAGGTGTGAATAAGGTGGTAGAGGTGGGGGCCTTTTATAAGAGGAGAGGAGGGGCACTCTTGGATATTCATGAAATGTTACATTATTATGAAATGATTTTCAGATTTTAAAGATCCCACAATTATATATTTAGATTATAATGTGATAAGGGTTATAAATATACCCATAAAATATGTTTTAGACAAGTGTAAGTCTTATATTTTACCTTATCTTTTCATTTTATTTAAATTGGTCATTAATGAGGTAATCGTTGCATCATCATGGTATCATAAATAAATTTATTTATTTAATGCCTAAAAATTATAAAACAAATACTATGATTTAAGAAATATTTTTATATTTCCAATGACTATTTATAGTCAAAATTATGACTTGTATAACCTCATGTAAAAATTGTTTTAGTAAAACAATACATGTTTGTGACACTTTTATTTTTTACTTTAAATAAAAAGTTATTAATGTCATTTTCTTACCCAAGTGGCTCCATGGGGTCCCCAAGTTGACCCATTGATTTTATTGGTCGACCATTACCCATCCAATAATGGTAGGAGAAGTGTAAAGGTAATTTCAAATTACTATAACATTATATTTACCTTAAATTACACTAATTACCTTTAATCGTGATTAATAGAACTTAAAAGTTACTATTCACAAAAAATTATTTTAATCCCATTAAACCACATTTTACTTCCTAATGAAAATGATGTGTGTCTAATTTTTGAAATTAAAATCACAGAGGTGGTAAATTTTTATTTAAACTAAAAATCAGTTTTTTAACAACCACTTAGTAGTTTCACTATTCATCAAAAATCAATGTTTTTCAGAAAAATACTAAAAATTCAATCTAAGATATATTTGATATTACAAATTAAAAAATGATGTCCATTTTACCAAATTCAAAACATAAAATTTTCATTAATTATTTTTATATTTAATTTCCTCTGTCAAAACAAATAACGTGTTTTTAAGAAACAATATCTATCAAAAGATTGACACTCATTTATGTCCAATTTCAAAGTGAAATTAATTATAATGACCACCATTTGATAAAATGGTAAGATTATATTCTAATTATACTTTAAAACCACTCAATAGTATAATTTATCACTAAAATTATTTATTAAAAAACGTTTTTTTAAGTATTTTTTACTATTCATCGAAAATTGGAAGTTCTCAGAAAAATACCAAAAATTCAACATAGGATAATTTTGATATTTTGAATCCAAAAATGAAGTCCATTTTGAAATATAAAATTTATAAAATTTCAAAAATTTGGTATTACTATTCATAACGGCTACTTTGATTGGTCGTGGTGTGTTAGAACTCGAGTTTGCATACAACACACGCTACTCTATTATTCAAAGGGAAGTGTACCATGGAAGCTTGGTGTATTATAGGTTCCAACTAAAACTCTCGCCTCAAGGGTCAGATCACACCGTCGGCGTAAGCGTGATTATCGAGTCTCCTCCCAAAGGTATCTCCAAACGTGAGGGTCAAGTCAATGGCTTAACCAGAAACTCTAGGTCTGGGACAAGATTCATGGAAGGAAGGAATGATTCGTATCAATGTCTATTGTTACGGCAGAAAGTAGTAGACACAGATTGTTCCTCGAATCATCCCTAGAGCCTTTCAGTCGCACTCCTTGGCCACATGTATCTACTCTCTTCCCCTGCCATCCATCTCCCTGGGCCTAGTGGGGACTACAAAGGTGGGTGGTTGTAACATGTCGAAATGTACACCACCTCATGCGTCTCTCCTAGCTCTGCTTCCACATCTGCTGCTCTGCAGATTCATCTGTCCTTAATACTTATTCTTCTTGAAACATTTTACCCGCCCAAGTCTCTAAGACTAGCGCCAGTTTCTTGTTTCATTCTGCTAACCTTCACTGGATGTATCCTCTCAGCAAAAGAATTTTCAACCACAAAGGTTATCTATAACACCCTAACATAAGTACGAATTCATAAAGGAATGGTGCTGGCTTGGATGTCCTTAAACACACCTCGGTCAGAAGTCTGAGCCCTGAAGCACTGATTGTATCGTAGTCATCAAGTACCAGGAACGATCGGTACGCCTCGATGATTACTCAGCTACTGACATGTCATCCTGTTGAAGCTGTATAAGCTCTAGAAAACTCACAGCCACCTCCTCAAGCCAGTCCTCAGCTGCCTGTGAGTCGGGCTCGCCTCGGAACCTGAGGGGTATCTGATGCTGAAACACATGTAAGGCACTAACTCTAAATGTGTCATCTACCGGTACCGCCGGTTGAAACTGTTGACCAATATGTAGTGATATATATGACACACTACCCGAAGATACTACCTCAGGCATCAGTCCACATACCAAAGCCTCATCACTATGTGGACCAACCTCATGGTCACTCACTAGGAAACACCAGTAACTAAGATCTCCATCTGCTCTACTAGTGTCTCTCCTCATAACCTTAGAGGCCTCTACTGCTGGAACTCATGAAACACGCTATGTCAGCGTGCACTGTCCACTAGTACGTCTGGTGGAATCTACTTCCTAACGGGTTGTGGTGCTGCTGGTACACCACCCGAATGTGCCATCATAGAAAGAGGGCCTTGCACCAGAGTCTCATCACTCGGTGGGCCATCATCGAGTACTCTCTCAGGACTCCAACTGACTATCTACGTGGTGGCATCCTGAACAGATGCGACATGGTCAAACGATTATACCTGTTGAGCTGACCTGGTTTGAGGTGACTTTAAGAAAACTTTTTAAAACACACATGCAATTAGTGTTTTCATGCAATTGGTTGGAAATCAGTAGTCGGGGTCCTGGTGTATGGATACGTCGGCCGCCCCACCAACACTGGACTCCCTGAACTGAAGACCACACTCGGTACCCTTAACACTATTGCTTAATAGAAAAGAATTATCAGAGTCCTTAGTTCTGCGGTAGAACCGACTCCTCTGATACAAATTTTTCACGACCCCTCCTCGGGGCTCATGCCGTGACTACCCCAAGCTCGTCTTCTATAGGCCAGGGGCTAGCGACTAGCACTAAAGACGTAAATCCCGATAAATGGGAAGGAATTTCCTTTATAAAACATAAACACATCCAACCAGAGTACAAGAGGAATTAATACACTAAGTAAAAAAGAAATTACTATAAAGTAAATGGGCCAGAATACAAATCCAACTGAAAAGTATAGCTACAACTGAACGAAAGTACAATAGAAAAGACAAACAGCTGGAATATAGAAGCAGCTCCTGGGTCGTCCACCTCGGATCCTACCTGAAGGGTAGGTAGAGATATCCTCCTCAACGCTCTCACCTGCCAACCTACTCCGAGTACCGTCTCGTGTTGAAGTCCACCTCCGGGTACTGACTTGTCGTGAGGTCCACCTCCGGGTACCGTCTAGTCCTTGTACACTCGGTCTCTGTCAGCGTTGTCCATCGTCTGTATTCAATACAATGAGGTGCAGGCATAGCCTGTGCAGTGGTGGGTATAATGATACTCAGTAGGGACCCCGAGACCCTCAAGGTCTCTCTAAATCCAACAAGTATAACCACAAAGAAGGATCTCAATAGATAACCCTTACTTAGGTATAAGCTCATACTTATACCTAAGTTATCAAGTAACCCATCTCAATCACGAGGTAACACAAAAGTTATGAAATCAATGGATAACCACTACTTAGGTATATGCCCATACATATACCTAAGTTATCAAGTGGCCCATCTCAATCAAGAGGTAAACACAAAGGTCATTGACTCAGCTCAAACCAGGATTTTCATTAAAGATATCGAAACCATAACTGCTGAAAAGCTCCTCCTCTGACAAGTACAGTGATCCTATCACAACTCTGAGGCACTGCTCACTAACCTTAGACTGCTAAGGTACTCCTCCTGTCGAGTACCGTGGGTCTGCCACCTCACAAAGTAGTGCTCCTCCGCCATGGGTCTGCCACCTCACAAAGTAGTGCTCCCCCTAATAGCCTACAGAGGTACTCCTTCTGTCGAGTATCGTGGGTCTGCCACCCAAACACAGTATTTCTCCCCGTCGTTGGTCTACCACCCAAACACAGTAGTGCTCCCCACTGGGCTAGTCAAGTCACTCCGACTCGAATCGAATAAGTAGTCATCAGGTCTCAGCCAGCCACAAGGTCTCCGTACTTTGTATGCTCGTCTCCAGGAGGGTTCGCTCCATGAGCAACTGGTCGATACTTCCAAGTGTCACATAATCTCACGTGGAAGTATCTCAAAGGACCACCTCGTAAAAGGGCTCTCAACGCAACAGACGGCGCGTCAATCGGACGCCCGGTCTGTGAGTTATTAGCCTTTTAGTCTCGAGGGACCGGTTGGTTTTGTGTACGAACCAACTCGACCGTATCTCAACTGTACACCGAAAGCTCATGGGGTATACTCAAAGGAACTGTTTCTCAACGTGATTACCAATTCCGCTGATGGTTCGTCAAACAGACGTCTGGTCTGAGAGTTATTAGCTTTACCGTTCCAGGGGCCCGGTTGGATTTTGGGTACAATCCAACCCAGCCATACTCCAACTACGTCCAAACCTCAAGTGAAATATACCAAAAAACAACCGTCTCGCCAAGAGGGATCCAACAAAGTCGATGGAATGTCAATCGGACGTCCAGAGCTCAAGTTATAAGCATTTTCGCTCTGAGGGCCCGGTTGGTTTCGGGTTTGAACCAACCTGGCCATACCCATACTTCGCTGAAACCTTGAATGTAATATACCGAACCTCCCGTCTCGATTCAATGAATCCCACTCAATAGACGGTGCATCTATCGGAGGTCCACAACTTAAGATGTGTCAGTTTAACCGAAAACAGTCCGAGAATAGGGGGTCTGGGCCCAGTCCGACCCGGCCCAACACCCCCTGGGTCGGCCCGAACCGGGTTGACCCGACCCGGGCCAGGTCCGGCCAGGCAGGGCGTGGCCCGGCCCGGCTGGCACGGCCTGGCCCGACCGGCGCTGTCGCGGCTCATCCGGCCCGGCCGAGCGGGTGCACGGAGCAGGGGGGCGCGACCCCCCGCTAATTGGTACCGATGGCGCAAAGTGCCGCCCGGGTCGTCACAGATCCCGCGATCGCGCAGGATCTAACATGTCAATGCCACGACACAGCCGTGGTTGATCTTCTCTGGCAGCGCGTTGGGGCGCCGCCTCCTCCAGGTGGCCGGACGGCTCCGGCCGCCGCCTCCGGTCGTCGGCGCCGTAGCGCCGGCGGGGCGCGCCGCTGCCACATTCCGCGGACCACCGGACGTGCTCCGGTGGTCTGTTTTACCCACTGTCTATGCCAGTGGCTCTCTCGGGACCTTATCTTCACTTTGATGGCTTTAAATCACTACTACGGACCATTTCGCCATTGCCCATCAATCCACGCATAGACAAACAATCTGTGGAGGGTCATCGGGCCGTGTTTGTTCGGCACGCGCCCTCCGCGTTAGTCGATAGCAAAATATCGAACAAAAATGATGTTCAAGGACAAACGGGGCATAATTTTAATCAATTAAAATTGAACTTAATTAACAACAATTCCCCCACAAAAAAAATTAATCCCAACCCGTAAATAAAAACATTCGCGGATCAACTTGATAATGAGTTGATCCGCGTTCTTTGTTTTAGAAGGGAACAATCATGGAAATATTAATATTTTCAAATTAAACCCCTTCCTCAATTAAGGTTCGTGGTTGAAAAGCGTCGTGGATGACGGTGTCATTTCTGTCGTCGTCGGTGTGAACCCAAGGAAGAGACGTCTCCTATTTTTTCACAGAGAGAAGAATAGAAGACGCATCGTCGCTAGCGAGTTCCCACGTCGGTATCTCCTCCACTGCCGCCGAGGAAGAAGAGGATGAAGAAACGTGGTCACCGAGTTGATGTTCTTCATCAGAGAGTAGGTGTTCTTCAACAAAGCATAAATCCTCCTCTTCTTCATAAGAGTTCTCTCCCAAAAATTCCCCCCACACAATAAGCCAAAAACAATTAAAATAAGGCCACCCCTTATTTTAATTTAACTTTCCATGCATTTCAAAATTCAAAATCCATTTCACTTAATTAATTAAATCAAGAGTTGTTTAATTAATTAAGTGATAGGTTGGGAAGTTTTAATGGAGTGAAAGAGGGAGAGGAAGAGTCCTCATTAATTTAGAGAAGTTGACAAGTTTTAAGGGGGAGTTTATGAGAGTTAAAAGAGAGTTATGGGAATGTGAAAGGTTGGGGATCGTGTGGGACCCACCTCAAAAATATCCTTACATGTGTAGTTAGAAGCTTGTGGGTCCCACCCCAACTCCCCCATGTAGGATATAACCACTTTATATATAAAAATAAAATTGTTCCACAATTTTATTCACTTTTCATTTAATCCACAAATTTTAACTTCTCATACTGTGCAAACGCAACCGCGGTAAAGGTCCCTTTAAGCAATTACCAGAGCTGCGGATTCATCGGTGCCCTCAGATTTCAATTCCAAGCACCAGTTTAAAAGATAGAAAAATCTGATCATTTGTTCACTGAATGTACCTAAACTAAACTTCGAAAATTGATTCCGGGCACACCGGGCCTCAGAATCAAGTGTCGTCAGAAGCCACAGACTCGTAAAATTTCAAAGTAATTAAGAAAAAAATTCCTTTCAAATTTACAGGTCTTTAAAAGGAATAACTAGAAAAATTCTACGTTGGACACCACAGAATGTAAAGAATACCATGATTATTAAACATTTCATAAAAATTTTATAAATATGAAATGAATAAAAAAATTTCAAAAGACAATACTCAATTAACAATTTAAATCCTTACATGATTTTCTTAGACTACCCGCCTAAATATCAAGGTTCCCTTGGTCTTATTTCAGGATTCAATCAAGGGAATATTCATTTATAAAGAAACTAGTTTCATAAAATACCACACAATAAGCCACAAATCCAAACTTTAACATGCCATACAATTTATTCCAGAACCAACATCAAGAAGGTTTTATAAATATTCATCAAATTGAAAGATATTTTCCAAAATATCATGAGATGTTAGACAGAGTCTATGTGTGATATTAGGCTTTGGTTTGGTTTTAATTTATCTGAGTGTGATTCATATTGGAGGAGCTCTAGTACCCAAGGTGAGAGAACAATAGTAGGTTTGGTTTTTGTTTCTAATTAAACTAACCATGAATTTACACCAATTTTTGATTTATTACATTGTTGTGGGTGTTTAGAAGACTATGGGATGGTTTTGGTTGTTTAGGAATCATGAAAGAGTGTTGGGATAGCACGTCGAAGGGTGAAACTGATCATTTTCAATGAAAATATATCCAAAGTAGGACTAAATAATGTTTTTGCATGAGATTGGGTGTGGTGTGATAGAAACCACATCATGTGTGTTGTTCACATTATATGTTTATGCATAGTTTAATTTGTATATTCTATTAAACATGTTCACTTCTGTTAAAATTATTTATTCTATGAAATTAATGTTTGGACTTTTATTATTTAATTATTTACATTCTTTTATTTATATAAGTTCATAAAGAGGAATTATATAATCTTAAACTCATTTTAAAATCCATAAAGAAATGTATCCATCATATGTTTGGGTTATGTTAAATCACATGAAAATCATTTTCCTTGGCCTAATACTTATTTATTAAAAACACATATTTTAAAATCTTTTTTGAATTGTTTTTAAAAAAATAGAACAATGAATTAAAATTCATTATAAATAAATATAACTAAAACGAAATAAATAAATATCTTTATGTCATTCAAATAACAAAACATCATAATTAAATTGCGAGAGGTGTGTCAACAAGGTGGAAGGTTTACTAGTTTTTCTCAGCTGTGGAACCTTGTCGATGTGTCACATGAAATTGGGGGAGGATGGGTGTCGATTCCCTTGAAACAAAGTGTTTTAATAAATTATTTTATTAAGGTTTGGTTTGGATGGTTTAAATAGGTTAAAAAATATAGAAAAAAATAAATTGAGATGGTGTAATGGTGTATGCAATGCCACACTATTCCATGGCACAACATATCACACGCTACGGCACATCATCCATATTTGGCTACTACACAGGCACTACATGGTGCAATGGTCACTAGCACTAGCTAGAGCGTGATCATACATTAGTGAAATACTTATCCCTAGATCTTTCACCAAGCTACCCAAGGTTTCTCATGACATGAAAGTGGAGGCGAACAATGCAATATAACACTTCTTAATACAGTAAAAATATTTATTAAAATATTTCAACAAATATAAACTCATACAAACCTTTGAATACCCTTTAATGAACAACCCACTTCATAATAACATAAATATAATAATGATATCAATGACCCATGAGCAATCCATATTACAATAACAAACACCTTTTCACATATGAATCAACAAGGGTCTTAACTTCGAGGGTGTATATAACACAAAATATTAATCAAATTGGGAAATCATATTAAACATAGAATACTGCCTTTGAAATTATGATAAAAGACATCAATCTTTTCATGTGAAACCCATCCAAATCATTTAAAATAATGAAAGGAAACAATACTTCTATGTTCTTTTCTAACATAAAAATCATCTTGAAAATTATCCAAACATGGTCTAATTCATATAAATCCTTGATCAAAATATATTAGTAATTCATTATAATTTATAATAAAACATTACATGAAATCCATTTTGATTTATTAAATAAATACCATGGGTGTAATTTTAACAAACACTTTGTGATCATTGGTTCCATGGAAGGTAGTTCAAAACATTTAAACTTAAGAAAACCTCCTTTTATGTTAATGAAAACTTAAGAAAAACACTTACAAATCCCTAACCCCATCATGGATAATTATAATAGAATTTACTATAGATAAAAACATAGATTTAAAATATGCAAGCATTCATGGTTCCATGTTAGGAAAGTTAATGGATCCACCTATCAGAATGGATTAAATTGGTGTGTGGAAGTCTTAATATGCTACAAGTAAGCAAGAAAATACCTCAAAGGGTAAATAAAAACTTAAAATCATAGAAACCCCCAATTATAAATTCATTTTAAAGGGGAAAGTAGTTATCGATAATGAATAGAAAGAGATAATGAATAAAATGAAAAATGATATCGTTAAAAAAAGCAATCAACGAGTGAGGAGGAGGAGAAAACAACATGCCTTAGATTGAAGATTTGATTCCTTCGAGAGAAAGTAGAGATATCACTAAAGCTTGGATTTGTTCAAGACTTGGATTCATTCTAGCCTTGATTCGTTCGAGCCTTGGATATGAGCCTTGATTCGAGCCTTAATTTGAGCTTGGATTCAGTGAGGAGGAGCACTAACATCATGTGGCTTCTGTGAAAAGCTTCAGATATCGCAACTCGTTAGGGTTCTTTAAATAGATCGGGGACACTTTTATCAGGGCTTCCAAAAAATAAATGATAAAGATACCTTTTATCAGCACTAAATTAACAAGTGATCATAAAAAACATCTTTATCAATGTTAAACCTTTAGCGTTGATAAAGGATTAATAATTTTAATTATAAATTAACTTTTTTTTAATATGTTTATATAATTATATATTTAATTATTATAATTTTATAATGATATAAATATATATTTATTTATTTATAATGATATAAATAGATTTTTTTTAAAAATTATATGTTTCATTTATAAATATAAATATAAAATTTTATAAATATAGTAAATATACATTTTTAAGTATATTTGTAAATATATTTATAATTATAAATATATTCACACTATTATATATAATAATATAATTAAGTATAAATTTAATAAATATAAAAAAATAAATACAATAAATATATTCATTATTTAAATATATTTATTATACTTTTGTAATTATAAATATATTTATATCATTATATATATTTACACCATTATATATATATAATAAATATATATAAATAAAAATATAAATATAGTTACTATATTCATTATTTCAATATATAATTATTTATTTATAATTATATAAATACTTTTAAAAAAATAATATTTATATATTTATAAATATATATCATTATATATATTTATATAATTATATATACATAAATATAATAAATATTTGTAAATATAAATAGAAATATTAATATAAATATAAATATAGTAAATCTATTCAATATTTTAATAAAATTATTATAACTTTATAATTATTTAAAAATATATAATTATTGAAATACCTTTTTTAAAAAATATTTATTTATTTCTAATTATAATTTTATAAATTTAAAAATATATTAAATATACATCTATAAATATATTTATTTATAAATACTTACAAATATATTTTTTAAATTGTTAATCAATATATAATTTTAAATGCATGCATGTTGGAAATGATTGAAATTGAATAATTAAAAATGAGTACACTTTAAAAATATTGAAAATATGGATAATTTTTATTAATTAAATATAAATTATTAAAAAAATATAGATATATATTGAAATAAATATTAATACATATTGAAAATATTAAAACATAGCACATATATATATAATATAAAATGGTTCAATTCCAAAAAAAATAAAAAAAATAAAAATTAATTAATATCTAACTATAATAATATTAAAAATAAATAAATAAAATTTACAAATTAAAGACATAATATATTAAATGTGTCATGTTATAATGAAAATTATAAAATGAATACTAAAATTTGAATAAATTACATAAATATTTGGTGTATGTGTTTCTATATAAGATTTCACTAATTATGTAAATATTTGTGTTTGTGTGTTGTATATAAAATTGCATTAATTTCATATATGTGTGATATCATGGTAACACACATTTGATATATGTCAAATTGAAAAATACACTGACATTCAATTATGTCTGTTACTCAATTTAATAAGTGAGTTTTTTTAATTAATATAACTTTTTAATTATAAATCAATCTTCACTAAATATATGACTTATTTAATGTAAAGAATAAATATTTTGTATTATATAAATCAAATTTTAGGAAATATTATATACATTCATATATATATATGAATATATTTCTATATTAAATTTATTATTGAATACTTATGTATAAACACCATTAAAAATGAATAAGACATTAATATGTTTTTAATTATTACAATTTATTCATTTTCTATATCTATATTTAATATATATTATTTCTTACTGTTTATAATTAATATATATATATATATATATATATATTAAACTTCTTCATTTTTATTAATAATTATTTCATTAATAAATTTTTTAATAATTTTTTAATTTATTTATTTTTAATCTTTTTATTTAATTATTACAATTTATACATTTTTAATTTATTTGTTTAATTATTAAAATTTATTCATTTTTAATTATTTTTGTTTAATTATTTCAATTTATTTATTTTATATATCTATACTTAATATAATTATTTATTAATATTTATAATCTATATATATGTATATTAAATGTTTTCATTTTTATCAATAATTATTTAATTAACAAAATGTTTAATATTTTCCTTAATTTACCCATTTTTATTTTTTATTTTTTTAATTATTTCATTTTATTCATTTTACATATCTATATATTTAATATATACTATTTATTTATATTTATAATTTATATATATATATATATTAAATTTATTCATTTTTATCAATATTTATTTAATTAATAAATTTTTTAATTTTTTTAAATTTACTCATTTTTAATTTTCATTTATTTAATTATTTCATTTTATACGAGACTTTATCATCTCTAAAAATAAATCACTCCCAAAGGGTACCGTTTATCAGTGCTAAAGATAAGTGCTGATAAAAAGTTCTCATATAGGATACCTTAATTAGGGTTTTTTTAGTGCCAATAAAAGGTACCCTTATTAGGGGTTTTTTAGCACTAATTAAGTACATAATTATAAGTAGTTTTTGCTAGTACTGATAGAGGTCAGTGCTGTTAATGGCTTGTTTTGTATTAGTGTGTTTATATAATGTATAAACATTATATATATACACAAAAACATATATTAGTGTAAATATACTTAAATATATATATATATATGTTTATATATATATATTTAAATTTTTATATTGTATTTCAATATATATACAAAATCGGTCTGAGTACAAGTTGTAAAGTCAACCCATACCCATCAAATTTATTAGAAAAAAGTAAATGACAACAAGAAAAGACATGGATGGGGATAGATAAGAACCCTCCCTCCATCAAGGGAAAAGAACTACAGATCAAAGTGATCAGGGTCAATCCCCTAATCATACTCAGAATCATCAGCATCATCAATAGTTTCCCACTTAGACTATGAGTTCTTTTGATTGAATGTCACATAGTATCTCTCCATGGTCTTTTCTATAATTCTGAGTGATCTAAATCTAAGTTTCCTTGGTAGAAGGCTTGGTAGACACAGTTCAGCCACACCCTCGTGCAGTAGCACAATCATCTCTTCCACACCCCCAGTAACAACCTTTTGGAAGACGACCCCATCTCCATGATTTTGGTTGTTTCCAAGTCTCTTCAAAATTATCCAAAGGTGGCTTGTCCTTATCAGTTATATCAATACCCATATAAGAATCATCAAGATTATTCAAATTTTCTTTTAAAACATCGTCCATCTGTTGTGGATTAGTGAACTCTTTTTGTATCGTCGCATTTTGGTAGTCAAACACTTCAAAAGTGTTTGAGGTAGGCACCTACATGTCAGCCAAACTCGTCTCAGAGAGATATTTTGATTTCTCATAAGTGACACTTTGAAAGCCTTCACTATCCACATGTTTCTTCCCTTTAGATAACTTCATGTCAGCATTTTCCCATTTACAAAAAATAGGGGAATCCAAATCCAATATATTTGTCCTGCTTCTATTTGTTGAAAAAAACCTTTTTTCCTGCAAAAACTGTTCATCAACCAAAGCATGAATTTCTGGAACATTGGCATCTTTATCACTCAAGGTATTTCTCTTCATTATATCTTCTAACAGACATTGATTGTGATCATTTCAAGAGTTATCATTCCTTAATTTGGAATCTGATTCCCCTGCTGAAATATCATCCCAAGACCAGTTGTGTAGAGTGGGATAGATATGATGAGTAGTCAAAGCAGTATCCTTCAAAATATTCCTCCTCTCTAAACTAACATACCTTTCCAACTATTGTTCTCTAGAATGTGGAGAGACACCCAGTGTGTTACTCCCTTCTGGGATATCATCAATAGACTTTGTACCACTATTCATATCACATGTAGGTTCCTTCACAAGATGCAACATCTTACTGTAGTGACTCAAATCATGCCCTCAATGTGAAAAAAGGAGCAGGAGACATTCCTTCTATAACTCAATTGATCGTGGCCAATTAACCTGCAATATGAGTATAACATCATCACCTTTTTATAAACAACATGCAGATGAAACTCATTAGAGTCAGTGGAGAGGAATATTTTATCCACCATGGTGAAACCAAGGTCAACCTCGACCAAAAATTGAGTGTAGCTCCCAAACCGTTCAATCTCGGTTTCCTTTTTTAGTTTAATCGGTACTCCAATCACGTGCATGATGTCATATAAAATTTTTGAATGTTAATACATCAATCTTAAGCCAAATATTTTGACTCAAACTTGAACATATTAATTTCATACCTCTATCAGGTTAAGGTTCTATTCCATTCAGGGATGTGTAGAGCACTCAACTTGAGAGAGATTGAGCTAAGCCCCCACGCATGCCGATTCAAAGTGTCTATGGGAAATAGGATGTGTAAAATTTCTCTTTCCATAGAAATGCACCTCCAATTGGTGAAGCCCAAAAGTCACAGATAGTTTTGTTACATGTTCCTCCACTTTCAGTGGCTTGGATCCCCTGGGTAGAATTAATCTTGCAATAATAGAGTGATTCCTGAGATATAAATGCTCCAAGACCACACCATCATCCTCTTTTACATGTGTGATTCTCCCCTTCTGATGAATCAACCCAACCACAGAATATTTATAAAGAGAGATAGAGAATGAGTTGTTGCTCACAACAATGCAATAATCTGTCTTGGAAACACCCCAATCAACCTTGTTGTCTTTCGATTCAAAAGCACTGAACATGTCCGAATAAAATCTCCACAGATCCAAGAATCTTCCAAGAGAATCATCGATAGAAATCATCACCATCTTCGGATGATGAAACAGATCAGTAAGAGGTTAGTCAGTAGACTCCATACGATGGTCAAAAAACAGCAATCTAGAAAAAAAATATAAGTTTAAATATAAATTAAATTTCAAATATTTTTATATTTATTTATATACTTCATAGATCTATATTCTATAAATATACATAAATATTTATAATAATATTTATAATAATAAATAAGTATAAATAAATAATAAAAATATATAAAAATATATTTATTTATTGACATATAAATCATATGTATATATATATATATATTATAAAGTGTATCCTTTATCAACACTAAAAAACACTGATAAAGACCAACACTTTTTCACTAATTTATGATAGAATATTTTACTTTTCCATTTGATTATATTATTATCTATTAATTATGTGATTAGATTACTTATGATTTAGAAAAAATTTATGATGAATACAGTAATGAGGATTCTACAATTCGGTTTTTGGATTGTCTTGAAGGTATTGGACTGATCAAGCCGAGGTGGAAATAGATATCCCTGGAATATATACACATGAGGAGTTTGATGATTATTAGTGATTTTGATTAGTGGTTATGATGTTTAGGGGTGGTCATGATCAGGTATCTCCCTATGTATTCACTCATGTGGGATATGAGGGATAGAATTAAACATTGACTAGATTGTATGTATTATTTTGAATTATGTGGTAGACATGTGAAATTTTTTGTAATGTCTTATGTATAGAGGAGATTTATTCCCAAGGATAAATAGAAGTAACCTATAAGAGGGAGTGAATTTTAGTTTTAAAATAAACTTACAAGTTTCATTCAAACCTTATGTTTTAAGTTGATTGGATTTACCAAATACTAATCAATTCAAATATTAGAGTAAAATAATACATACAGCAGAAATAGAAACTATATGAGATACTATTAAAAAGTAGAAATAAATGTGTTAGAAGTTTATAAAAATATATTAATAATAAACCAATAACCATGAGTTTCAAAAAAAATTAATAGAGTATTGATTAGAAAACCAAATTCTCCTTTAAATGATATATTTAAACCACAATTTTAGACGAAAGTGTAAGGAAGATCTATAGACCAGATCCAAGGAATTCATGAATTTAAACCTATCACAAGGTATCACTGATTTTATATCCTATCAAAAGTTCTATCTTCATATCCCTAAAAACATTGACTTAAACCTTTCAATAGGAATATTTTTATGACCCTGAACACTTTTTATTCTATTCCCTGAAATACCATGAGCAAGCAGGATTGATAAAATAAAAATTACATATGAAATACTAATATCATTACAATAAAAACTCACAATATGTAGCTATTAGTAAACAATCAAAATGAAAAAAAAAGGTAAACTAAGTCAAAAATCTATTGAATACTTCAACCGATTGTAAACTTTGTTTAGTTCTAACCTTGTGTATCCATTTTCAACTTCTGACACTTGTGGTTGTGACTATATTTATAGACAACATTATAAAAAACATCAATAGTTGGATTCCAAAAATCTTATAGTCAGTTATAATAACTTTGACAAAAAAAATTTAATCTTCAAATGATTTCATCATGTTGATTTATTTACCAATGAGTTTCTCAGGAATCTCTATAGTGTTCTTGAATCTGATGGATATCATTTGGAAGGAATTTTAGATTACTATATTTTCACCAACCTTATTGAGTTCTTTTGTATTTAATTTATTGTAAATTAATTTTTCATAAACACAACAAAAAATTGAACTCATGTTGAATAAATTTTATATAAAGTTAATTTTGATTACTAAAACAAATAAAAAAAGTGACTCATTGACTCAACAGGAGACTATCAAATTTTTTAAGAATGTTTTAAAATTTGATTATTTTTTATTAAATATTATTATTATTATTATTATTGTTATATATAGATATATTCTTACATCGACTATGACAACTAAAATTGGTTTCTAGGGGATCATAAATTCTCTATATTGACCTATTTTAGAAGTTTCTAAAACTTAAGTTTCTACAACTATAAGAATTTAATGGGTTCTCTAGGCACTATTAAACACAACATAAATGAGATATTGATTCCTTAACAAATATTTACTAAAATATGAAATTCATAATTTAAAATAAAATGAATCAAAGAAAATGATGATCTTCTAACACCATAACCATTATTTTTTCTTTATATTTATCTTGGAGAAAAAGAGTTCTATAAAAGTGGGGGAGATGGTAAGAAAATATTTTTTTTAAACTTTTTTAGTATTAAAATATTCATTGAACTTTCTTTTATAATATTTTAATGTGTTGAATTATAGGTATAATGAATTATTCATTACATATTTAAAATAGTTAAATGAATTACAACTATACATGTATGAATTATAATAAATCATTGGTAAAATTAATTTAATTATTTAATTTATATATATAGTAACTTATTTAATTCTTTATACACACACACAAACATAAATTTTATATTTTAAATAATATTTATTTAAAACAGTTTAGTTTTGATTAAATATTTTAATCAAAATAAAACACAAAAAACATTTGAACTCTCTCTATAATTAATTTCATTATTTATGTAACTAATTTTAAAATTTTATAATATTTTCCTTAATTATAAATTTAATTTATAATTAATATATATGGTTTGAAATTATCTCTTTAGTCATGTGTGTACTAAATCAATTTCATATTATCCATGACATCGAGTTTATGAATTAGTATAAATTGTTTTAATGAATTAACTTTTAAGTCAAATATATATCTGATCTCATTGAGTGAAATGAATATACTAATTTCTCCAATGTATTAAGCATGATCATGAACTTTTTTAGTATAATTAAAATGATGATTTCAATATTTTATATGACCCACAGGGGGGGAATTCCCAATATGGACTTTGATGATGCATCTCTCATAAGTTATAACTTAGAAAAAATCATATATTTTGGTTTGGATAATAAATAATCTTAAATTAATTTTAAATGATGAAATTTCTCATGGTTATCTTACCATAAACCAATCAAACAAAGGATAGTTGAAAATAATCCTACTAAAGATATAAATAGAGAATTCATGTTGTTTTTTCCCTCTTAAACAATCAATTTCATACCATTTATAATAACTAATTATAGTTTCTTTTCAATAGAACATATAGACATAGAGCTCTAATTTATATAGTAATATTTAAATTTCATGTGTTTCTACTTTGATATAGGGGTAAATCTATTATCATTTATAATATTTTTCTTACCTTTTACCAATATCAAATAAACTGGTTTCAATGTTACGACACATTTTTCTTGGGATATATAAACTAGAATGGATTCTTTTACTAAATTCACATCACGATAATCAACCTCTACTCCATGAAAGTTTAGGTAGATGGTTAAAGATGACTAACCCCTAACATTTTAATATATAAGGCATGGTAATCTTCTGTGAAAAACTCCACCATTATCAATAATGAGGATTATATTGATTAATAAAAGAAAATAAATTATTTTCTCTCCATTATAGGCTATTATGAGATGACATAGTTGATATAAATCACCCATAAAACTGAAGTAGCTGATTAAATAAATTGGTATTGGTAATTGGGTAAAAAAATATTAAGTTTAAAAAATATCAAAAATTATAAATAAAAAACTAAAAGAGTATCTCAATAATCATAAGATAATATAAAAAGTATCATACATGTAGAATCATCAACAAAAAAGAGTTTTATATATAAGTAATGGGATATTGAAAAACGTAAATAGAATGTTGTTTTCTAAGAAAAATTAAATATAAAGAAGAAAATTGTGATGGAGACAATTTTCATATCAAATAAATCCTCATTAATTCATGGTGAATATAAGGATATATAATAGTTTTTTATGATAATAATCCAACATTGAAAAACTTTTTAAGTATTTATAAGTGATTTTTCTTGAAAACCCAAAAAATTAATTGAAAGCTTAAGTGTAAGGGTGATGGAAGAGTGTTTCTTAGCTAATATTTTAAATGAAACCCTTAAAATGTTTCAAAACATTTCTTAGAAACATTTTGGAAATACAATATATCATTTTTTGGTAAAATGATTAGAATACACCTAGAAAATTAATTTTTTTTAAGGAATATATTTAATAAACAAGTAATTCAAGAAGATTAGAAGTGAAAAGTAAATATTTAGAGATAAGAATTTATAATGATAATGATAATTCAAGTTTATTAACTCTATGAAAATTTAGAAAAAGGGATAAATTTTATGAATACATCATCTTAGGTGATAAATATTCATCTATAAAGACATTAATAATGACTTATCTATATAATATAACATTCTTTTTTCTTGTCGATCCAAACAATTTTGAATAATCAACTTAATATAAAAGTTGAATTAAATTAATGAATGTATTGTTTTATTAAATTGAGAGGAATCATTCATGGGAGGTTATTCTAAGGCAAATGGAAAATATGTTATCAAAACAAAATGGGACTTATATTACAATATGAATAAAGATAGACAAGCTATTCATAACAAGAAAAAATTCTTGTGCATAGGCTACTCTCAAATTCAAGACATCAATATCAATGAGAAATTTTATCCCATATCAAGGTTAAATACTATCTAATTATTCTTTGAAATTATAGTCTAATGAAAATTTATGGTATTCCAAATAGATTTGAAAATATAATTTCTGAACAAATTGATTGAAGTGAAATTATATAGTGAGAAACCATATGGTATTATTATTGATTATTATGGGAAAAAATTATATATTTTTAAGAATGAATTATATTTACTAACACAAGAGCCATGTGCTTGATATTAAAATTCATATCAGTTCTTGAAAAATATCAAATTCAAAATATTTAATTTTGAACATAATATTTACATAAAAAATTATAATTAAAGATTAATGGTTCTTATTTATGAGAATGACATAATTTATGAAGGCTCAAGTAAATAAAGATATAATAAATTTACTGTATTAATAGAAATAAATTTTGAAATGGCGATGATTAGAAAATTGAAATTTTTATATTATTTATAGATTACTTGGGGAATTTGTGGGTATATGATTTACCAATTTTTAGGTACAATTATTTTGAGTTAAATGAAAAAAATTAGTTTTTTGTTTAATATTAAAGGGAAGGGGCTAAGAAAATCTAGTGAGGTTTTGGAGACTTTTTTTAATGAAATTTGTATTTTTAGAAGGAATTGGGAGGCTATATAAGTATGGATAGGTTTAATGAACCATATAACATAATCATAGAATCATGCATGATGAAATGGAAGTAAAATAAATGAATCATTTTTAGGTGCATATTTTGGGTAAACCATATGGCCAATCATGTATCTTAATCATTCAATCACTTAAAAACCCCATGAAATTTGGTATTTTTAACCAAAACTCATAGAATGGCTCTTATTTATCCCATTTTGCAAGCGTGAAAATATTGTTTTTTTTTTAATTTTTGGATAATTTGGATAAAATATCTCTATAATAATCAATATATATAATTTATATAGTATCATTAAGATTTTTAGTACCAAATAAAAGGTATGTTACTCTTTGATCTCCCCCTTTTAGGTTCTTTCTTGTTTCTCTCTATAAAACAATACCTTAAAATGTTCTGATAAAATAAAAGGTGATGGTTTAATGAAATTGGGGATTCTATTTCAAGGTATGGATAAGGACTATAGGATGATGGATAATTTATAGAATTGTAATTTCACTTTGGTTCACCTATTAAGGTAGGTGGATTCTCTTACACACTATTGTATGATAAATATGGTTTTCTTAAAGGTTTTATTTCAAAATAAATCTTCAAAATTAGTTTAAAATGATTTATAAATGTTTATTTTTATATTTTTGTACATTTTTTAGTGTATATGAATATCAATAGAATGAAATATATACTTTCTAGGTTTTATATTGTTTTACAGAAAATATAAAATGGAAAATTTGGGATTGGGACTATGGATAATTGTTTTAGATTTATGGTTTCATGAATATATATATATATATATATATATTAATTATTGGTGAAATAATGTTGGTGTTATAGTGTAAATTTTATGAAGATGTTATTGTGGGTTTTGTCGAGTGTGTGGATATTTTTCAAAAAAATAAAAATTTGGTAGAGGATGAAATTCACAACGTTGTATAGTTTTTTTGATTGAGGAAACATTTTACATATCCTACTTCGTTATGGGGGGTTTTCATTGAGACAAGGATATAATTTGGGTAGTAATTTTTCTCATGATTAGGATTTACCCAATGTTATGGTTTTTGTACTTATATTTCCCTTTTGTTTTGAAGTGGAAGTGAGTGTGTGAGTAACTTGATTTAGAAATAGTAGATTTAGGTGATGTTTGGTAAGAAATATTATGAAACTTTTTTATATTTATTATTATTTAAATGTTTTTATTGCATTATATAAATTTTAATGTTCTGGATTTATTTTATTAAATAAATATAATCTATATGGTTTTAAAAAAACTTTTGGTGAATCAGAAACTAATAGAGAAATCCAATAATGTTGTTGTACTCACCCCCAAAATCTGCATATTGGTGTGCATTTAGATATTTTTTTTATATTTTTGAGTTATAAGTATTTGAATTTTGAGCACGGTGTTCTAGATAGTAAGTCATACATGGTTAATGGAGACTAATGTAGGAGGAATTATATATCTATCTTAGTTGTTTTCACATTGTTTTATTTGTACCATATTGCATATATGTATTGTGGTTGTATAACTAATGTGAATTTATATAAATAATTTCATTTTGTATCATATTTACACGTATGAAGTTCTCATGTGATTGGTTTCATAAACTATTCCCCATGAATTTATTAGTTATTTTTTTATTATTTAGACATTGGTAGGTATGAGACAAATCTAAGGGAAAATTAACATAATTGGTTCGTGGGGAGTTAGGTTTCAGTCTTCAAGTTTAACTGAGATATTATAAATATATCATTTTGGTTTTATCAAGTTCTTAGGTATAGAGATAAAATGATTGTGACTCACGGTGTAGTCTACAAAAATTCTTGATTAAAATCTTTATATTGGGACCCAATTTATAAGTGAAGTTAGAGAATGGTAGTTATCATATGATTATAAACGAGTTTGGATCATTTTTTTAATTAGGTGTGGTTTCCTGGAAATAGTGGAATTGGATAAAATTTAAGTATCATACACCATTTATCATGATATGGATTTAATGGAATATATTTTAATGTGTGTGGTTATTGATTTATTTTATATATAAATATTAATTTTTATAATGTTTATAATTTATTGGTTACTTCTTTATTGTCAAATATTTATTAGAGTGATGAATTAAAGGTGGATTTGTCTATAATTGAATTACTATTAAAAAGATATTCTTATTTTTGGTATTTCTTATAACCTTTGATGGTTTTTTTTATTTAATAGCTTTGATAATATTATAGATGTTATTATAGGCTACCTTGATCATCAATGTTAATTCTTAATGATCGATGTTAGGATTCAATAAAATAGGATGGGATTTGAACCAATTTAAAAGTTACCAAATGAATGCAAAGATATGGTTAAACAGTTTGTTTAGTGGTGGCCAAATTATTTTGATATTTGTGGTCAATTTTATAGGTTTTTGTACTTAATTTTCAATTCCTATTTTATATGAACTTATCAAAATTTATTTGTAATTTGTTAAAGTAATTTTATAGATTTAATGATGTTCAATGAATATTTTAATAAAAAATTGGTTTTCAGAGTTATAAAGGAAAGGAAATTTTTGTATTACGACATTTCACTATATATGGGGTTTCCGAAATGGATGAAAATGATAGTTTTTAATTATTTTTTTCTTTGGTTAGTATTATGGGTTTTTCAAGATTATTTCCATACATGTTTTGTATTTTATCATTTTCTTAAGGAAAAAAAATGGAGTGAACAATGATGGTTTTCTTCGTATTTGGGTTTTTAAAATATTTTTTATAAAATTTTAGCCTTTAAAAATCAATGTTAATTTTCTCAATAAATGTAAAACTTTGGAATTTAATTATAAAAATGTGGTTTCAAGGATTTTGGCTTATTTTTCTGTTACATAGGAAAATATAATTTTTCATGTGTACATGTTCGGATTGGTCACTAAAATAATGATTGAATAACAAAAAAATTTTAAATGAATTTCTTTACCCTTTTATATTTTTATGAAAGAATGATTTTGGATTTATAAATGTTTGTCACAATTTTCTTATTATTTATATTATTTTTGTGCAAGTTTTCAATATTATATGTTATGTTTAATGATTTGGTAGAAACTCATATAATGTTTTGGTTTAAACTTAAAATTTTTCATAATTATATGGTTCCCAATATGGAATATTTTTAATGGTTTAAAATTGGTGTAGGCATTTTTTTCATATGGTATTTTTGAAATTTAGAAAATTCATTGAATGAATTTAGAAATTGTTTTGGGAAAATTTAGATTTGGAATGATTGATTTACATTATTTCATAATTTATGTAAATTTTATTTTAACGGGTGATAGGATAGTTGAAATGATTATATAGTTAAGTAGTGAGTGTAATAACCCAAGGTTAAGCATGTTATCTCGCAAGATTAGTTTATTAACTTTATTCTATGACTATATCATAGTTATGAAGTGGTAAATTATAGTATACACATGAGATTTCAAGATATATCCATTATTTGATGAAAATCCAAGTATAAATATAGGATTTGGGAACATATGATTATTCTTTGTAAAATGTAACCCATTTGTAGATGGGGGTCTAGGTATCTGAATTTATCCTTTAGGTGATGTAACCTCATGGTCATGTAGAGGAATCCTGTGAGATATGAAAATGGATGACCACTCAGTGGGAAATGGTTGGCACTTGACGATCATAACTAGACGGGTTTCCATTATCATGGTTTGGTGTCATCATACTCCCAGGGAAGGGTATTTCTTTAGAAAATGGGTATGAGTTGATAATTTCACTACTCTAGTATTAACTACCTTGAGAGATGGATGGGTAGTGAACACAAACTAACTTTTTTAAATTAGGTCATCCATGTTAATTAGATGGCTTATTTGGTAGGTTTCATAAAGATTAACTAGGGTAGGGATTATAGATTACATGGTAAAATATTTTGGACAACCAATGAATAAAATGTTTTCTGTGTTTTTGTGTCCCTTTGGGAAAGTTTTTTTAAAGGATTATTTTGATGTGTTGACTGAGTTTTGGGTGAATGAAGTGAATTATTTTTGTTTTTTTATTTTGTATTTATTTTTTTATCAAATTTATATGTGTTTTATTATATATTTTTCCTTTTTTATAGTATTTTAATGTTCTGGTTTTTTGGAGTGACTCAAATTCCATACCTGTTTTTAATTTTCAGAGTTTGGTGTGTAGAAAAACTATTTTCTTGTTTATCAAAACCTAATTACGAGAGTTCATTTAATTTAAGACCTTTCTATTAGATGATTATTATTCTTTAGTAAGTTTCTTGGGGTTTTGGTTGGGTTTTGGTTGTGTTAGAGGTAGAAAACCCAAATTTCAATGGTGCGTAGACTAGGGCACATGATTTGGAAAAATCATGTGGAATCCCAGTTGTAATGGACATGATTTTTTAACCTATGATTGAGAGTTTTAATGGCCTTGTAGTACCTCTATGGTTTTTTTTAGAGGCCATTCTCATGATTGCTACATTTTTTGGAAAACTGTGTGGGCTAACTGTGTGAGGTTCCCCATTAGATAGTGGATGCCACATGGTTGGTGCACGGTTAGCCAAACCATGTGATCCAAATGTGTGCCTTGTTTAAGGAGTAAAAAAATTACCCATTTACCCCTCCCCTCTTATTTATTCCTTTTAATTTATTTTCTTCCTCAAATTTCCTTCTCTACTAGGCATTTTGCCTCTCTCATCCTACTTCTCTAGGATTTGAGCAAAATCTCTCATCTGGACTCCATTCTTCATGCCATCAGGTGTGTTGGAACTGTGTCGATGAGTGATTCAATAATATTACCTATTTTCTCCTTTACTCTCACCTTACATAGTGATAAATATGTGCAAGTTGTTATACCCTATTTTTATGGTGTTCATATAAAAACCCAATTTCTTCCAAATTAGCTCGAGTTAGAGACTAATATTAGACATGTGAGCGTCTACTAGCATGAGGTAGCTGGTGCTTATATTTCTCCATGATTTTAAAGTTATTTTTGGGGTATAACCTTGAGTGTTCCATTGGTTAGTTTGAGAATGACCGTAATTAATTAATTTATTACCTTTAAATTAAATGTGAGACCATGTTGGATGCCTCTATGCATGCCCTATATTTTCTTCCATGATCGGGTTGGGTCTGAGGATTGTGACCACTTAGGCAGTTAGGTCAGGTGCGTTATTTATATTAAATTGATTTCTTTTCATTGATTGAATTACTTCTGATGAATTCTATTATAACTATATAGTCTTGGCTTGAGGATCAAGGTGGTGATGATACCCAGAGTTGAGTTAATGTAATCATCAGTTTAGGAGAGTTCTAAATTCTATGAGTGATGATGATCACAGGTTTAGAGAATAGGTCTTCGAGATGAGGCAACAATGTCATCAAGCTATGGTCAAGGCTCTTGTGATTCAAGATAGTGATTACCTTAATATTGAGTGACACGATCATAGGGGAATGAGGTACTGGATGATGTGGATTAGGGACTTATTTTGTGATTACTGCTCATTTATATTGTCCAATGCACCATTTGTAGTCTTTTTGGACTCGGATGATGAGGTTGTGTTGACCACTCATATAGGAAGAGGTCTTTATTAGATATGGATTATGACCATTATTTGAGGTTCTTTCTACATAAATCCATGGGGATGGTAAGGATCCAATTTTTGATCATATTGAGACCATTTCTTTGGGGATAAGGCTTTATATACTTGATTCCATTGGACTAAGATCATTTGGGAGTATGAACATGAACATTCCTCAGGACATCAGCTATTGGGCCGATGGTGTTATAATTTGGAGGACTGGTATCATTGTACCTTGGATGTCCTTATTTGAGTTAATGGGGTTTCTTATGAGTTGAGTTCTATGGAACAAAGTACTTGATTTGGGTGTGCCTTCAGGACGTCAATAATGTGTTTTGGACACGAGGTGTCGTTTGTAACATGGTGTCGGGATACAATTACAAGACATGCTTGAGGGATCTTCAGTTTGTTATATATCAGGGGATATCTTGGGATATATTCTAGGGATCCTCTATAATATGGTATGCCAAAAATTGGAAAAATTAGGTGATCACTTCCTTGTGTCCACTAAGTACAATAAAAGAGGATTATTATTATGCATGTGTGCAATGTTGTTTTATTTACTTTTTAGTACCCACTTGCATAATCACATGCATAAGATAGGCACATGTTGGTGGTGGCCTACTGAGATTCTTTCTCACACTCTACGTAGTCCCTTCAAGAAGCATGTAGATTTTATAGATTTGTGATCAGGTAAAGGTTTGGTCTTAGAAGCTAGATATTATTGATTGAGTAAGCATGGGATAGAAGGCAATAGACCATCAGTTTTTCCCAAAGTTAGTGTTTCCTTTTTTTCTCCTTATATCAATGTGCTTATATGAATATACTGGTTGTTATCCATGGGTGACCTTTCTACTTTTTTTCTTGTATGATATTATATGTATTCATGTTCCACCATTGGTATCTTGTGATGTTTTAATTCTAAAAATGGTATTTAAGCTTGTATATTTATTAATTTTGTTACTATTTCTTATGCTTCCTCCATGGGTAGGTTACTAGTCTACTATCATTATGGACTTTTTCTGATATATTATACATATCAACCACTACAATCATCACCATCAGAGGGTATAGTATCCCCTCTATCACACCTTTACTCCCTCACTGCTAGTTGGTAGTCATTAGCATATGGAGAAGTGCGCCTAAGGCCAAGTGTCCAACCATCCCAAATCACTATTCATTGTAAAACTCGGTTGTGGGGTTATAGGTTGTATTAGAGAAGTTCTGAAATAAGAATTAGTAGTAGTGTTTAGCTGGATACTAATGGTATCAATTAATTCTTTTTTTATATTGGTTTTATTATTTTTTGGTAGACAAGAGATTAAGATGTTGTTGGGAAAAGGTTTAGAACTTGTTCTTGGGTTCCCTCAGTCCCGTGAATGAGGTACAGACAATGTTTCTAGGGGTGGTAATTTCTATTATACATTTCTAATTTTATAGATTTTGTGATTTCCACCTTGAGTGGTGCACTTGGGTGTGATTTTTATCCATTATTACATTTCAACCTTGGTCTGGTATGGAAAGGGTGGAGATAGTGGACCCTCGGCCCAGTATGGAAAGGGATGTTTTTTATTATTTCTAATTAGGCACATAGGATGTTTTATATATATATGCATGTGCCTATGATAAATTAGTTTGTGATATTTGATTCCAATATATATGATCTTGGATCTTATAGGAGTAGGAATGGATTATGAAATGGGGTGATATTAATCAACAGGTTGGATGATGGGGTTTTTAGGTTGAGGTAGAATGGTTCATCAAAATGAGAATGGCTTGAGGAATATGGGAGTGAGATTATTAAAATTTCAACAAAGGAATATAAGTGGTGTTTTCTTACAAAGATTCTATTTGGTGTAAATTTAAACATATACCTCATACAAATATGTGACTCTTGGTTCTGATGTGGGTAGGTTAGGTGCCATTAGTCTAGATTTATATGTGATATATGGCCCTAATGCGGGTGAGTAAGGGGCCCAGAGGCCAGATTTCATGTCAAAAGGTTTAGATAGGGGAGAGTAAGGGTAGTGATATTGTGTTACTTGGAAATATTTTCCCTATATATGTTATATATATTATTATGGATATCTCACCCTTATATTGGTATTAATTGGGATTACATATAGATAGGATTTAATGCACTATCAAGAAGGTAGTGATTTAGGGACATAAAACCAAGAACATGTTGATACCTCTAAAACTCAGGATGAGGCCTTGGAGGGTTAGGTAGGGAATGAGCTGCAAGTACAATCACAGGTCAAAACTCCAGGGAAGGTCGGTTAGCCACCATATTTTACAACTTCTGGGTTGTTTCTTGAAGATAATCTCAAAGTGAGTTGGGTATGTTTCATCCATGGGATTTATAGGGGAGCTTAGGGAGGAGAGACTTCCATGGAATACCAGAATTGAGAGTTCTAGTCATAGAAACAACCACTATTGTAGGGTGAGGATGGACCATAGGTGGCTAAGAACTAGATCAGGTCGATGAAAATGATCTTGAAGCAGCCCAGTACACCTACAGGGAAAAGGATAAAGCAAGATATGTGCATACATAGAGGACTGGATAATTTCTGGTGGGATGTGTAAGTTCATGTGGGTAGAAACATGGGTCTATCCTAGAAATACTTTGAGGTCAGGTTCTTTGATCACTTCTTTCAAGATACACCAAGGTCAAAAAGAGTTAGAGAGTTCATGATCCTACAATAGGGATACATATTTGTCATGAACTATGCAAAAACATTAACTAAGTTGTCTCATTTATCACCTGATATGGTGGGTGATGAAACCTTGAGGGTGAGGAATGTTGAGTATGGTTTATAGCACACAATTCCGGTGAAGTTAAACACCTTCAGGTTAGCCTCATTTTTTGAGGAAGTGAATCAGGTGATCATAGCCAAGGGAAATTTGATGGACCGATCATATTCTAATTGGGTGATGGAATTAGGTGATATCACCAAAGACACTTTAGATAGTAGGAAGTGCGGCCAAGAAAAGTTTTAGTAGGGAATTTTGGATAGATACTCAAACAGACCACCTCAGAGTGGTTCGTTGGTAGTGTGCTTCTAGTGCAGGAATCTAGTACATGTGAAGAATCAATGCAGCCAGGAACTGAAGGAGTGATGAGCATACTGGCAGGTCAGGCATCTTAAGAGGTTCTACAGAAATCCTTATCTGATAACTGGAAGTTAAGGTCCAGGATAGACTCCGGGTACTGAGGTCAGGCCAGGATTAGTACTAGGTATTGGTAGCTGGGACTCGGTTGCATGTGGAGGTCATGGTAGAGATAGTGGGACACAGCAACAGGTCAGTGGAGAATGGATGGTGCAGCACCACAGGGAGGACAATCCTTAGGTATTCAAGATTTAGGCTAGTTGCATGCATTGAAGTTGCGAGGTGTATAGTCAGAAGGAGTTTAAGTTATGGTTCGAGGTACTCCATGGGCATGAATATATTTTCTTTTATATTGGCAGAGACCTTTTTTAGGCATGCCTATTTTGGGTGCATGAGGTACATGATACTTATATAGGGAGTAAATAGATAATTTTTAGTAGGTTGGAATTGTCATAGATACATTATATATATATATATATATATATATGAGGTGCATGGCATAGTGATCATTTATGATCATTGTTGGGTGTGTGGCTTAAATGAGGTGCATTGTCATCTGAGCATCGACATGATGTGGGCTTCATTTTATGTGAGAGGTACTAAGACTAATTTTTGGTGTCTAATGAGATGTAAGACCTCATAGGTACCTTGTATGACATGGGTAAGAGGCATGAATCTATAGATGTGCAACACTGCATGGGAGTTAGATGTGACATGTGAAGTTACCCAGTCAGGATCCAAGTATCACTCAGAGGGGGAGGGGGTGAATCAGTGATATCTTTTTCTTTTATGTTTCCCATTTTTGAAACAACCTTATCCTCCTGTTAAATAGTTCTTTCCCTACTGAACACACACAACCATAGAAACACATGATTTACAAGGTTCACTACTCAACAAGAGTAATTACATCCTTGGTATGGTACATAAATAATCCAGTACCACACAATCCACTAGAAAAAAATACTTTGATGTGGAATAAAATGAGTAGGATATGACCTTAAACTTGTGTAGAACTTGTAAAATAATCCACAAGTGTGTTTTTACCCTCTTATCACAAATAGGGAATTATAGTTTTTTAGTTATTCTTTACAATTGAACACGTGCATTCTTTGAAGTACAAATCTTCAATTTCCTACCTAGAAGTCGATAAGAACTATATTACGTACAACCGAATACGTGTGAAGAACCCAAATCTTTGGAACACCCCTATAGGTTTATTTTGTGTAAATTTTATGCCTCTCAAGAAAGATTTGACTTTTGTTTCGAAACACCTCTTGAGCGCAACTTCAATCTTGCGCACAACTTATCCTTCTTACGCGCGACTTTATTTCTTTCACAATTCTCCCTTTACATAAAATTATTTCGTGCTTCAGAGATCAAGATTTCCTTAACTTTAGATCTCTCTAAATGTGAGTGGGTAACCTCTTATTTATATACCTCATCAGCCCCTATGCGTAAAAACCCCAATGTCTCACAAAAGATTGTGACACGTCGCACAAAAACCCCATTTGACGTCGCATTGGGTGTGTAAGTCTCTTTCACACCAACCTCATCTTTCGTGCACTTCTTTAATATTTAATTCACTTAATTCCTTTTCCATTTTCTAAATTTTGGACCTCTAATCATGCTTTTCACGCAACATTCCAAACTCCCTTCAATCTTGCATGCAAAAACCAATATTGCACGCAAAAACCAATCTTTCGCACGAGCCTTTCACTTGCTAGATTTTGATGTTTAATTAATTTAAATCCACTTGCGTGCAACATACTATTCAATCTTCAAACTTTTTCACATCGTTCTTTTCCAAAATTTCATTTCTCCATCTCCCATTTTTTAGCACCAAAAATTTGGCAAACACTGGGAAACGGCGCCACCTTAACATCTGTTTCAGCAAGAACACCAATGTTGCTTCACTGTCATCTGGATTAGTAAAAAAACTGATTTCATCATGAATCATATCTTCCTTGATATATTTTCTTTGATCAAACACCTTTAGCATCGTCATATTCTCAACAGGAAGTACCACAACTTCACTATCTTCCAGCAGCATCATTCTTTCCAATCAAAACTGCATATGACTAAAATCACCTTTACTCCCCCTTTCCTTTATAAGGATTGAATCACAAGTTCTCCTAACTTATGATATTTTTGAAATACAAATCTTAAAATCATTATCTGATTTCCAAGTCCTTTACAAAGTGAATTGATTTGTCTTCTTCGGCAACAAAAGGCAACACTCTGTGACAGCAAACTCCTCTTACTTCCTTCTCCATCCAAATGGGTCCCAACAACATGAATATGTTATGAGAACCTGGTGAGTTTCATGGGTGAAAATGAATCAAAAGAGGACCTTTAGTCTGAGGATGGTCATTGGATCATTAGTTTTATATGAGTTTTGGTTCAGGAAGTGGCTGAAGTAGGTAACTCCTAAGGTGGAGAGGACCTTGTGGGATTTGACATGTTCCCTTTTTGATGGGGGTAGTATCGGTAAATTTTAATGATATGGGAATCTTTGGAACCATCTCCAAGTTATGATTTATAGCTCTAGGATTATCAATATTAAGGTTAGGATATTATAATGTCTCTGGTTTTTTGAGTGGCTCGAATTCCTCTCCTGTTTTGAATTTTTCAAATTTTGGTAGGTAGACCAACTCTTTTCTTGTTTATTGGAGCCTAATTTGTATATTTCCTTTAACCCAAGACCTTTATTTTGGATAATTTTTAATACTTAGAAATTTTTTCAGGGTTTTGGTTGGTTTTTGGGTGCATAAGAGACTGAAAACCCAAGTTTTCTGAGTGTGCAGATTGGGGTGCATAGTTTGGACAAACTGTGCAGCCTCCCAGGTGTAACTGTGGAACCCTCCAGGTCTAATGTACATGGTTTTTCAAATTATTTTTTTGTAGGCGGTTCATGTTCATTCAATACCTCTACAAATTTTAGAAAAGTTTATTCATACGACTGTCACACGGTTAGAAAAACCATGTGGGTTAACCATGCAAGTTTCCCCTTTGGATAGTGGATGTCAAATGGTTGGCACGCAGTTAGCCAAACCGTGCACCTCATTTAAAGAGTAAGAATTACCCATTTTACTCTACCCTCTTATTTCTTCTTTTTTCTTTATTTTCATCATCATGTGGCCTTCTCCTATAGGTGTTGTGGCTCTCCCTTACTCCTCCTCTACTCTTTGATCTAGATCTCTCATTCAGACTCCATTATTCAATCTGTTGGGTGCGTTGGAACCGCATTGGTAAGTGCTTCAATCCACTTTCTCATTTTCTCCTTTTCTCTATCCTTATGGAGCACTAAATCATAGTGATCCACTTTTCTCTATTTTTAGGGTGTTCATATAAAACGTTAATTTCATCCAAATCAGCTCATGTTAGAGGCTAAAATCAGATGTGTGGGAAGCTACTAGTATGAGGTAGGTTTTTATATATTTCTTCATGATTTTATAGTTGTTTTGGGGGATATACCTTGAGATCTCCATAGGATAGTTTGAGAGAGACCCTAATTAATTAACACTTTACCTTTAAATTAAATATGAGGCCATATGGGATGACTTGTATCATTCCCTAGACATTGCTTCCATGGCCGGGTTGATAATGGGTATTGAGACCACTTGGGCGATTAGGCTTGGTGAATTATTTATATTAAAATGATTTTTTTAATTAATTGAATTGATTTTGATGAGTTAAATGGGAACTAAATAGTCTTGTCTTGAGGGTTGTGGTGTTAATGACCACTTGAGTTGTGGTGATGTGATCATTGGGTTGGGTGAGGCCTAAATTCTATGAGTGATGATGATCATAGGTTGGGAGACTATGGTGATTTTGTTGGGCTATGAGTGAGAATTGAGTGATTTTGGGTCGTGATGACCATCATATTGAGCGACACGGTCACATGGGAATGGGGTGTTGGATGATATGTATTAAGAACTTATTGAGTGATTTTCACTCACCCGTGTTTTCCAATGCACCAATTGGAGTCATGTTCACACAATAGGAATCAGATAATGAGGTGATTTTGATCACTCATGTGGGTAGAGTCCTCTGTTAGATATGGATTAGGATCATGGTTTGATGTGCTTGTCATATAAATCCATGAGGATAGTGAGGATCCATCGATTGATGGTGTTGAGACCATCAGTTGGGGGATGAGGATCACCATACTTGAGTCCATTGGGTCGGGATCATTTGAGAGAACGAACAATATAATTCCTTGGGACTTTAGTTGTTGATATGACAAGGTTATTATTTGGAGGATAGGTATCATTGTGCCTTGGAAGTCATGATTTGAGCCTATGGGATTTCTTATGAGCTGAGGTTTGTGCGACTAAGTACTTGATTGGGGCATGCCTTCGGGACCTTGGTCACTCGTTTTGGACATGAGGTGTTGGTTGGAACCTAGTGCTAGGAAACTATTATGGGGGGTTTCTAAGGTCTCTTTTGTTTTTTATATATTAGGGGATTCCTTACGCTATATGTTAAGGATCTTCATCACTATGGTATACTGTCATTGGCTGAAGTAGGTGATCACTTCCTTGTGGCTGCTGAGGACATGGGATGTGGGTTATTATTATTCATGTGTGCAGTGATATTTTATTTACCTTTTATTACACACCTGAATAATCAGAAATGTAAGATAGGAAAACATTGGTGGTGGCTTATTGAAATTCTTTCTGAAACCCTACACAGGCCCTTAGAGATGTGTTTAGAACTTATTGATTTGTGATCATGTAATGGTTCAGGCTCCGGAATTGGATATTAGTGATTGAGTTAGCATGGGATGGAAGGGAAGGGACCATGGGTTCTTACCTCATCTAGAGTTTCCTTTTTGTTTTCTCTTTATATCAACATGATTATATGTATATAATAGTGGTCATCCATGGGAGACCTTTCTATTTATTGTATTGTATGACCTGGTATGTATTAATGTTCTACTATTTGTATCTTCTGATGTTTTAATTCTACAAATGGTATCTGAGCTTATTTATTTATTACTTCTGCTTATATTAATTAGGATTCTTCCATGGGAAGTTTACTAGTCCAGAGTCTTTATGGTATTTTTCCACCATCTTATACATATAGACCACTACTATCATCACTAATAGAGTTTATAGTCTCCCCAATATCACCCCTTTATACCCTTGCATCTAGTTGATAAAATTTGGCATAAGGGGAGGTGCGCCTAAGGCCCAGTGGACAACTATCCCGAAGCACTGTTTGGTGGAAAATCAGTTTAGGGCACTACAAATACAATTCATGTATATTTTTTATCAAGTAAATGGGTTGTTTTGAGTGGACATATGTAATGATATTTGGGAATATAGTGGTTTATTGTCTTTACAGAGATGAATACTTGAATATACATGTTTATGTTGGATATATGATCAATTATGTTGGTATATGGTTATTGAAATAGGTATACTTTCATTTTTCAAATATATTTATTTTATATAAAAAGTATTAGTGTCCATGGTTATGGAATATTTTGGGCATATTGATTGTATAGTAATCTTTAACATTTTTTAAGACTTTTTGGAAATAATCTAAAGATAGATTGTATATTTTCATTATAGTAGTGAAATGAAAAAAACTTTTGTATATAGAAAAGGGTATGAGGGGCAGTGAACCAAATCTTACTTTTGAGTTTTGGATTTTGAAGGATTGGGTAATGTTTTTTTATTTATTAGAATCGGGTTCCCTTAATTCATTCAAACAGAGAATTTGGTTATGGTTTGAATTTTTTGACATAATAGGGGTGGTATTTAGTTTATAAAATGGAAATCTAGTTATATGTGAAAGTAATTGGTCACTTTTGGTAAGTATTTTACTTATGACATAGAACCTTGTAGTATGACTAAAAATCAACTTTTCATTCATTTAAAGTAAGAAACACATCCCAATTTAGGGGTTTTGGGTAATAAAACATCACGAAGGAATTTTGGGTGAGATTTATAAAAATTATTCATTAATAGGGAAATTTTATTATATTCAAAAAAATTATTATATGAGAGTATTTAGGTTCCTAATTCAGAGTAAACTACATAGACGGGAAAATCGGTCCAAAGTAGAGCACATGGCTTAATGCATAATTTCCTAACATTCAAACTCAAATCTATTGGTGGAAATTATGATTTTCACTTTATTTTAACTTTTTTCCCTTACAAATGTTATTTTTGGGATTATAGATGGGTTGGTTCATTAAATGTTCTGTTAGATCATTTTTATTTTGATAATATCAAAAAAAACTAGAGAAATAGATGAATATTTTCAAACCATTACTTTTTGGGTAAATTTTTTTATTCTTGAATCAAATATGAGTACATAGATTTTCAAAATTTGATTTTTTCAAAAAAAATCCATTTTGTTTTTCTAAAGGAAAATAGTTGATAGAATTGGGTAACATAGAGTTAAATTTTAAAATTTAAATTTGAAAAGATATGGGAAGATATTTTTTGTCATAAAATACTTATAAATATGTTGGGGTTTCAAAAAGAATCCTTATATAAAACTCCATTAGATTTAATTTGTAGTGTATGATTTTTTCATATATGTTTTAAATTGGTCCTTGAAAAATGAGATTTCGTGAATCTAATATTTGGAAAAAAAATCTATTTATGTGAAATATAGTGTTGGTACATTATATTTTTAAAATTTTAATTAAACACTCATGTTTGAGATTAGGTTCCTTAGTTTAAATATGAAATTTTTATTAAGAGAGTAAAAACATTTATTAATTAAAATATATAAAGGATCACCATAGTTTTGTGATAATTTTCATTCAAATTTATTTTGATGTTTTTGATAGTGTGGAAATGTTTGTACTCTGTTAGGTATCCTTTTCTATAGAATAGTAACTCTTTATTGTGGAGAGTGTGTAAATAATTTTTATTCTTTAGGGATGAAAATTATTGATCCTACATACATGAAATATTTTTAAGAATTAAGTGTTTAGTACACACCATTTCAATTATAAGTTAGATGGTTTACAATAAAATAGTTTTTCAATAATGAAGAACTTTTAATGGGTGTAGAGTTGTGGGACCTTTATTTTTTGGTTAAAAATAAATATTAGAATATGGTTGGGTTAAATCATGAAGTAAAGGTTTTGAGGGATTATATTAAGGGTTTAGTGAATTTTTGATTGAAATAGTAATTTTTAGAATGGATTTGGGAGGTTACATTGGAGGTTTCATGGTTCGAAAATTTTATAGAATACTGAAGGAATATTGTATGGTGAAATTAGAGTCTAGTAAATGAAGCACGGTTTGACACATGGTTTAGGAAAACCATGTTTCCAATAATAAAAAATATTATAGGATATGATTCAGGGTTAGAAACATGATTCAAAAAAAATTGTGGCAAATTATACAGTATAAGATAGGGGATAGAATCAAATGTATGATTAGATTTGCATTTTTTTCAACCATGTATCCAAAATGTAGATCACTTAAAAATACCATAAATTTTTGTGTTTTAACAATAAACTCATTGAATATTACCATTTCTCTTATTTCACATGGTAAAATTTTATTTGGGTTATTTTTTCTGATTTTGGTTTAGTCTCTCCCTATAGATCACATTTTTCTTGGATCATTAGTTTTTTGGGTGTCGAATCGATGATATATCACTCTCGAATCTTTCCTCTTCATGTTCATTATTATTTATTTCTTGTAAAACACTTATCTTGAGAGTTTTTTATTAAATTTAAGTTCGCAGTTAAAAAATTGAGTCTTTTTGTTATCTAGGGGTGGATAACGACTATGAGAGGTTAAATATTGTTTGTGGAAGTGAAATTTATCTCCAGTATACCAATTAAGGTTAGGGGATTATCATATATTATGTTGTCCAATAAATTTAGCTATATTGAACGATATGTTTAAATATAAATATTTTAAATTACTTTTATATGATTTATAAGTGTGGATTTATATATTGTGGTATGTGGTTTGGGTATGTATGAATTGTAATGGAATAAATTGTGAATTTTTTGAGCATGTGAGTGTATTCTGAAAAATATGGAATAATATAAAATGGAACTATGAAAATATTTTTAAATATTCTTTCATGAAAACTTTTTATATTGATTATTAATGAATTTTTTTTGGTATTTTAGTGTAGAATTTATTAAATTGGTATTGTGGGTTTTTCATAATGTGTGGGTTTCTTCTGGAAAATTGGAATATTTTAGAGGGTAATATCTATGATGAGTTATGATTATTTGGATTGAGGAAATGGATTTGGAATCTTGATGTAGGTTGGAATTCTTTTCAATATTATAATAATGGAATTTAGGTATTTGGTTTACTCGAGATTAAGAGTTTCCCACTAGTAAAGGTTCATGAAGTTAGTTTTCCTTTGGGTTTTGAATTGGTTGTGGGTGTGTGAGATGATTGATTTAAAAATGGTAGAGTTAAGGTATTATTGGTTGGTGGTACATTAAAAAACCTATTAAATTTATTTTTATTTAATTATTTTGATTTAGTTATATCAATTATCATTTTATGCTAATGTTCTTATAAAATACATACGAGTTACTTCGTTTTCACATACATAGGGTGTAGGGAAGTCTTTGAGAAAATTATATTAAATTTTGATAGTCACCTATTCATGTGTGTGTCAGTGTAAATCAAAAAAATTTGTTATTATTTTGAGTCATAAGTACTTGAATTCATGGAATATTATTTTATATTGTAATCCTGCCATGGTTAGTGGAGACTAGTGGAGGAGGTGTTATTTGTGTTTATTTATTATTTTTACATATTTTATTTAATTTTAAAGCATATTTATATTTTTATTGTATTACTCGTATAAATTTAGAAATATTTTTCTACTATTTATTATATTGTCAAGTATGCATTTTTCATATAATTTATTTAATAAATGGTTTCCCACAGTTTTTGTTAGTCCTTATATTTTATTATTTAGAATTTTTTGTTCAAGGGAAATTTTCAAAGGTCATGTAACATTCCATCTAATATTCAAAGTTGATTTTGAGTAGCCGAGTCGTTTTAGGATATTGTACAATCCATGTTTTCAAATGAATATTTTAAATTCTTTCATATAGAGGATTAAAAACCAATGATGATATTAATTAAAACACAAGGAAACCATATAAAAGATGAAAGAAGAAAATTGATGAACATAATGGAGTATGGTAAAATCATTGGAATCCTACTCTATTTGATACTGACACGATAGGATATTGTCTTTACTATATATCCAAAATAAAATAATCAAACTAAGTTGAAGGTGATTCACTTGATGTCATTTAAAATAATAATTTTTTTTATTCCTAGAATGATTGATTTTTTTATTTTTTTTATGATGTTAGGAAAGAGAATTAGTTGGTTTCATACAAGTATGTTGATTGGTATGACTTTATGGACGATCAAAATAAACTTTTGGGGTTGAATTCTACATTATAGGTAAATGTATTTATTAGATTGATAAGAATAAATATTTATTTTATTCAATCACTGTAGAGGTTAAATATATATTTTGTACTCAATATTATTCTCAAATCATTTGGATGAATCAATAATAGAAATAAATTAATGAAAAAACATATTATTGTATTGTAATCATGTGTGATAACTCATGTGAAAGAAAATTGATAAATAATCTAATGAAATATTCATGGATAATGCACAACAAAATTAAGTATCACTTTATTAAGAACAAATTGGAGAAAGGAGTTATAAATTTGTGTTATTTATCAACATAAAACATATAGTTCATTTATCCCATTCTACATTGTAACTCCATGACCCTAGTTACCCAGAGCCGGTGCATTATTTTAATAAATTGGCACAATTACAAGGAATCAAGTCCCGAAGGACCGATCAGTTTAGAAGTCTTGGAAAATAGATTACATACATTAACTTTACATTATGATTTGAAACATAAAACACAACATAGATAGTTCTTTGAGAATTACATTTTTTCCTTTAGCTTAACCCTACATATCAATCATAATACACTTCTTGAAATCCTGGGAAAATAAAACATAAGAAAGGGGTGATCTCAGATGCTCAGTAAGGGTAAATAATTTAGCAGAAGCTATAAAATTTTAAGGCAAGATGTGTAATAAAAAAAGCCTTTTAAACATAAACATGAACATAATATGTTAAAAATAAATGAAACATTACCTTATAAACATGCACATGGATATTCTACTAGTATAATAATCACATTTAATAACTACTTTTACAATAAGGGAAATCCTAATACCGGACATCATTACCACATAGTCAAGGCCTTGTTCCAAGACTACAAATAAAAGTTTTGTCAAGGCCTTGTGCCAAGACACTAGTTTGTCTCATGAGACCTATTGATGCATCGAGAAGCTATAGTGGGCTCCAACCGTCACTTACTAAGTCCACTGCATTCCTCATATGAATATTTTAAACATAACATAAACATTCATATTAAAACTAGCATACGAAATGTCAATACATTAACCATAAACCATGAATGGAATAAAAATAGAACATCTATGTCAAACATATCATAACTCATTCAACATAATATGGAATATTTTATTATAATAAATCAACTTCAATCAAAAATAATATCCAGTAAAGGATGTTGACATAGTTTAAAATGATGAGTAAAACTTTTTTAGAGAAATATCATTTTTGTAAAATCATTTAAAAGTCACACATTTATAAAGGAAGTAATTTAAAAGATATTTTTGAATCAAAGTGTCACATACCACTTTGAAACTTTTGAAAAGAATTATCATTTCAAAACATTCATATCCATATAAATAAATCCTTAAAATCATTTTGAAAACATAGACATTAATTAAAAATATTTAGAAAGATAAATCTTTAAAACATTTAAAATTATGATCTTGATAAAGATTACCTTTCAAAAATAATTAAAATATTCATTTTGAAATAATTTTTATGAAAATTGGACATGGATGATAAAAATGTCCTAGTAAATACTTACACATAAACAATCTCGGATAATAATGAGATTGAGGAATTAACCCTTAACAATTTGGTAACTTACAAAACATACCCCCCATGAAAGAGTTATCATACAATTAATATATAAATACACATAAGTTAATCTGTATTACAAAAATAATGCAATTATGGTCAGTACATACACTACACAAAAGGTAATAGTGGAAATATGTTACGAATCTCACGGGAATAAGGAGTGAGATGAAAACCCCTTACCTTGCACTTTCCTTTAGTTAAGGGTACATTTAACATCCTGTATGAAGGTTGTAGTATGTTATTAAAGTATACCATAACCATATTAATATTTATGATATCATACATGATTCATTGATTACTTTATACTACCCATTTAATTATAATTTCCATGTTAATTTAACATTTCGGGTAAGAATCGCTTTCTTTATCGTACGTGTTTTAACTTGTTACTCTTGATTGTATCATTTAGATAAATATTTAAGTAATTCCAGAATATAAAAAATGATTTATATATCATATATATTTAGAATATAAATATGTATAATAAACATATATATGAAATGAAAAACACCATTTATGGAGACGGTAGTCCGTATGTACGCATAAACGATGTTTCCGTTTTCATCTCGTATTGAACGGAACTAAGTGAATAAGTACACATATATATATATTTATATATCTCTAGTATAATTATTATTTCATATATTATATACTTATTAGTAATATATATTTTTATAATCGTTGATGAATGGTGAATATGGAAATGAATCCCATCGCGTCGTGGAGATGGTAATCCGTACGTACGCACGAGCGACAACATAATTTCTTTAAAGCTGTGGAGTTTGATGGTATATTAATTTTACAGAGACAGTATCATGTTATTTTCATTATTTATATACATATTACTCATCATTATATCCATCCAAATAACATTGTGTTGAATAACAAATTACACCACGGCGTGGAGACGGTAAGCCGTACGTACGCATGCATGGTGACATTATCATTCATAAGATGGATAGAATAATGAATATAGTTGTTCCATATTTATAATAAAATCACATTATATATAAGATACTGGTGTTATTATTTTATAATATAAATAACAAAGAAATAAGCAGTGGAAGAAGAAAAGAACTTGAAAGAGGGTGGTGAAATTATTACCTCTTCTTCGGGTTCTTCCTTTTTATTTGATCAAAAGGGCTCCTTAAGTTAGATTTATAACTGAAGGAGGTCCTCTAGGATGAAGGGAGGATAGTTGAGAGAGATTTGGGTAGATTTTTTCCAATCCAAAAGGCTTTTAATGTGTGAATTAGAGATAAGGGGAAGTTCCCTTTCATAAGAGGGGTGAGGGGCACCTTAGGAAAAACATAAAATATTATTTTATAATAAAATCATTTTCGGTTTCTAATGGAACAAAAATGTATTATTTAAAGTCTAAGGTGGGTATGGGTCGAAAACAAATCAACCAATATGTTTTAGAAAATATTGTATTATCATTTTAACCTTATCATTTAGATTTTACTCTAAGTTAAAATATTTTAACTTTTACCGTGTCTTCGTGTATTCTTACACTATATGGTTAATAAACTTACTATATTCTATCAATTTAACCCCAATTGGTTCATTAATGTTATATATATTATTATATAAGTCTTTTTGCAGAACCTTAGATTTTTGTAGGACCATTATATCAATTAATAATATAATATTTTTTTAAAAACTATTTTATGTCAATTTTGACACTATTTGGTATTTTTTTTGTTAAAATAATAAAAGCATGATTAATTCAAACAAAATAAATTAAATAAATACTAACATGTCATATTCACCTATAAAATTCGTGTATGTCATAAAAACCTTTAAATTATATTTATTTTAAAATTTATAATACCATTTATTTGATTCTTTCATTAATAAGGTAATTACGGCATCATCATTGTCTCATTAATAAATTGAATTATTTAATCTCTAAAAATTATAAATAAAATAAAATTATGTAGGAAATATATTTATATTTCTAATGAATATTTATAGTCGAATTTATCTTATGTATAACCCTATATTAAAAATGGTTTAGTCATTAAACTTTGATTTTAACACTTTTAACTCTTCTTTAAAAAAAGTAATAATAAATGTCTTAATCTAATCCATGTGGACCTAAAGGGTAATATTTTATTCCTAAGGTTGTTTTCGGTCGAATTACACTTATCCAATAGAATTAGTACATGTGTTAGGGTAATAATAATATCATTCTTACCCTTAATTACCCTATTTACTTTTAGTCGTGGTAAATAAAAGTAAAAAGTTACTATTCACCAAAAATTATTTTTATCTTATTGAACCACATTTTAATCCTTGATATTAACTGTGTCTCTCAGATTTTTGAAATTCAACTCACATAAGCGGTAAAATTAAGTTTTATGTAAATTTGCAAATGCTTCTAGGAGGTGGGTAAAAGACGGTAAAAGTTCGATAAACTTTTTATATATCTAAAATTATTATTAATTGGCTCCAATGAATTAAAATGAACTTATATAGGTATTATGTATCTATTTTGACCTAAAATAAATTTAAATAAAATAAATAATTATTTAAATAAAAATTCGATTTTAAACGATAACTCAGTGTTTTTCCACTATTCACCAAAAATTGAACGTTTTCAGAAAAATAGCAAAACTTCACCCTAGGATAATTTAGATATTCCAAATACAAAAATGAAGTCTATTTTACCAAATTCAAAACATATAAGTTGCATTTATTAATTTGAAATTAATTTTTGTTGTCAAAACAAATAGCGTGTTTTAAGAAACAATAACTATCAAAAGATTGAAACTTGTTTATGTATAATTTCAATGTGAAGTTAATTCCAATGACCAACATTGGATTAAAGGGTAAAAATATAATCTAATTATACTTTCAAAACATTATAATGTATAATTTAACACTATAAATTATTTTTATTAAAAAATTTGTTTTCAGTTAAAATATAGTATTTTTCACTATTCACCCAAATATGAAAGTTATCAGAAAAAACATCAAAAATTCATCAAAACTAAATTTTTATGCCCTGATTCTAAATAAGAAGTTTATTTTGTCAAATTAAATATATAAAAGTGTCAAATATTTGATTTTAAAAAGGTTCTCCATTAAACAGCGGTAAAATTGCATTTTTTTAAAAATACTTCTTTTATCTGGAAAAAATGAATTTATTATTATATTATGTCTAAGAAACTCATAATATGGGTTCTAAAATTATAAGATTTATATAAAATTCAAAATTTACTTAATACTATTCATAACCACTTTTGAACGACTAGTTTGGTAAGTTGTGATGTGCTTGAACTCGGTGTTGTGTGTAGTGGAAGTTATTGAATTACTTTGAAGAAATAACGTACTATTAAATCTTGAGGGTGTTACATTCTCTCCTCCTTCAATAAATTGCATCCTTGCAATTTGAAATTGTTCTTTTAAAATAAAAGGTTGAAAATAGAAAATACTTTTGTGGAAAACATAGATCGGAAATTGGGTTAATAAAATTTAGTCTTAATAAGAGGAAAAGGGGAATGAAAAAGTCATCCCCAAATTAGTGTTTAGGATAGGAGAACATTGGTGGAAATTATAGACACATAATTAGAGGGAAAACATAAATATTTATAGAGACTGATTGAGGTCATCAATCACAAACAAGTGTAAAATTGAGGGCCTCAAATCCATCAATCTACGATGACTTAAAATATCATCAGTTCAACAAAACATAAGGTATTAGGATAACACATTTTTGGTTTTAATATCCCTTACCTAAAGTTTAAGGATTAATTACTTCATAGGATGAAAAAAAAAGTATACTTGGCAATTATATTTACATCCTTTAAGTAATTTCTACCTCAAACTCATCTTTCACTCTAAAAGATAATATAACTTAAAAATATTCTATTTATCCTAATCGTATAGGGTTCCAAAAATAATGAATTTATAATTCACATATCAGACCCTTTAAAAAAACTACATTATTCAGTCCAGGAAATCACGTGGGTCAATGATAGGTGATACACCCTTGCCTTCCTTCGATTGCGGGTTCAAGTCTCACAGCCTTGTCAGACGTGACGGGTTGTCGCCCGACCTCTGGGTTGTCCTTTTAATGGCAATACAAAAATAACCTTAACAATAGTATCAAATTTCAAAATTAATCCATTCCAACCTTTAGAATTATCCAAAATACTTATATCCAAACTCTCAATCCTAAGTTTATAAGGAAGTTAAAGATAACGAGGATCCTTTTTTTCAAGGTAATAACATGTGAACGCCTTCATCATGCATTCTTTTACAACACTACAACATCCTGAATTACCAAAATCAACCATCTCTTATTCCAAAATTACTACCTTAGTATTAGGACCATATAATCTCAAATTCCCAATGAAATGGTACTGCAGTACAATCATTATTTTTCTCCATAATTTATGTAACTAGTGTACTGTTGATACAACACTCAAAAGAAATAATTCTATAATAACAACATAATAACACTAGTCATTCCTTCTACTGGGCGCTATTTCTAAACAATGGCATACACTAGGTCAGTTTATGAATCATAATTCATAATTCCAAACATGTAAAATACCTAACATAAATTGAATAGTTTATGGATATAATCCATAATCACAAAAATGTTTTCTTTGAGGAGGTATATACTCATAATCCCTTCATAGTGGTTTGTAAAGAAAATGAGAATTATCCTAAGAATATCCCCCGGGAGTGTCGTAACCAAGAGTGCAGCAAGGCCTGTTATGATGCACCAGTTCCCGTTCGAGTCTAGCTAAAAGCAGTGTTTTCAGGTTTTACCCCTAGGTACATCTGTGCCAGATCCGCCACTACCTGCTCGTATCCGGACAGGGATGTATTTTCTTGGAAAACTCACAAAATCTATACATTACCAAAATTCTAGTAAGTCTTTCTATACTAATCCTCAAAGTCTATCTTAGTTCTATGTGCTCTAATCAAATTTTATCTAAATCTATCTTCCATGGTTATTGATAAACTTCCTGTGATACCAACTGTAATGCCCTGACCCCAGTTACCCAGATCCGGTGCATTATTTTAATACATTGGCACAATTACAAGGAATCAAGTCCCGAAGGACCGATCAGTTTAGCAGTCTTGGAAAATAGATTACATACATTAACTTTACATTACAATTTGAAACATAAAACACAGCATAGATAGTTATTTGAAAATTCCATTTTTTCCTTTAGCTTAACCCTTCATATCAATCATAATACACTTCTTGGAATCCTGGGAAAATAAAACATAAGAAAGGGGTGAGCTCAGATGCTCAGTAATGGTAAATAATTTAGCGGAAGCTATAAAATTTTAAGGAAAGATGTGTAATAAAAACAAAAATCTTATAAACATAAACTTGAACATAATATGGTAAAAATAAATGAAACATTACCATATAAACATGCACATGGATATTCTACTAGTCAAATAATCACATGTAATAACTAATTTCACAATGAGGGAATTTCTAATACTGGACATCATTACCACATAGTCAAGGCCTCGTTCCAAGACCACAAATAAAATTTTTGTCAAGGCCTTGTGCCAAGACACTAGTTTGTCTCATGAGACTTACCACTGCATCGAGGAGCTATAACAGGCTCCACCCATCACCTTCTAAGTCCATGGCATTCCTCATATTAATAGTTGAAACATAACATAAACATTCTTATTAAAACTAGCATACGAAATGTCAATACATTAACCATAAACCATGAATGGTATAAAAATAGAACATCCATGTCAAACATATCATAACTCATTCAATACAATATGGAATATTGTATTATAATAAATCAACCTCAATCAAAAATAATATCCGGTAAAGGATGCTGACAAAGTTGAAAATGATGAGTAAAAATTTTTGAGAGAAATATCCTTTTTGTAAAATCATTTAAAATTAAAAAATTTATAAAGGAAGTAATTTAAAAGATATTTTTGACTCAAATTGTCCAATACCACTTTAAAACTTTTGATAAGAATTATCATTTCAAAACATTCATGTCCATATAAATAAATCCTTACAATCATTTTGAAAACAAGGACATTAATTAAAAAGATTTAGAAAGATAAATCTTTAAAACATTTAAAATTTTGATCTTGATAAAGAGTATCTTTCAAAAATCATTAAAATATTCATTTTGAAATCATTTTTATGAAAAATGGACATGTATGATAAAAATTTCCTAGTAAATACTTACACATAAACAATCTCGGATAATAATGAGATTGAGGAATTAACCCTTACCAATTTGGTAACTTACGAAACATACACCCCATGAAAGAGGTATCATACAATAAATATGTAAATACACATAAGTTAAATTTTATTTCACAAAGAATACAATTATGGGTAGTACATACCCCACACAAAAGGTAATAGTGTCAATATGGTACTAATCTCATGGGAATAAGGAGTGAGATGAAAACCCCTTACCTTACACTTTCCTTTAGTTGAGGACAAGTTTAACATCCTGTATGAAGATCTTAGTATGTTATTAAAGTATACCAGAACCATATTAATATTTATGATATCATACATGATTCATTTATTACTTTATACTTCCCATTTAATAATAATTTCCATGTTAATTTAATATTTCGGGTAATAATCGCTTTCTTTATCGTACGTGTTTTAACTTGTTACTCTTGATTTTATCACTTAGATAAAGATTTAAGTAATTCAAGAATATAAACATGATTTATATATCATATATATTTAAAATATAAATATGTATAATAGACATATATATGAAATCAAAAACACCGTTTATTGATATGGTAGTCTGTATGTACGCATAAACGATGTTTCCATTTTCATCTCTTATTGAACGGAACTAAGTGAATAAGTACATATATATATATGTATGTATCTATCTATAGCCAGTATCATTATTATTTCATATATTATATACTTATTAGTAATATATATATTTTTATAATCATCGATGAATGGTGAACGTGGAAATGAATCTCATCGCGTCATGGAGACGGTAATCCGTATGTACGCACGAGCGACAATATCATTTCCTTAAAGGTGTGGAATTGGATGGTATATTAATTTTACAGAGACACTAGCATGTTATTTTCATTATTTATATACATATTACTCATCATTATATCCATCCAAATAACATTGTGTTGAATAACAAATTACACCACGGCGTGGAGACGGTAAGCCGTACGTACGCACGCATGGTGACATTATCATTCATAAGATGGATAGAATAATGAATATAGTTGTTCCATATTTATAATAAAATCACAGTATATATAAGATACTGGAGTTATTATTTTATAATGTAAATAACAAAGAAAGAAGAAGTGGAAGAAGAAAAGAACTTGAAAGAGGGTGGTGAAATTATTACCTCTTATTCGTGTTATTCCTTTTGATTTGATCAAAAGGGATCCTTAAGTCAGCTTTATGACTAAAGGACGGCCTCTAGGATGAAGGGAGGATAGTTTAGAGAGTATTTGGGTAGATTTTTTCCGATCCAAAAGGCTTTGAAGGTGTGAATTAGAGAGAAGGGGTAGTTCCCTTTTATAAGAGGGGTGAGGGGCACCTTAGAAAAAACTTAAAATATTATTTTATAATAAAATCCTTTTCAGTTTCTAATGGATCCAAAATTTATTATTTATAGTATAAGGTGGCGATGGGTCGCAAAAAACTCAAACAATAGGTTTTATACAATTTTAGGTTACCATTTTTACCTTATCATTTAGATTTAACTCTAAGTTAAATAATTTAACTTTTACCGTGTCTTCTTTTATTCTTACAATATATGGTTAATAAACTTATTATATACTGCCTATCGAACCACAATTGGTTCATTAATGTCGTATATATTATTATATAAGTATTTTTTTAGAACCTTATATTTTTAGGACCATTATATCAATTAATAATATAATATTTGTTTTAAAAACTATTGTATGTCAATTTTGACACTATTTGGTATTTGATTTTTGTTAAAATATTAAAAGCATTATTACTTCAAAAAAATACATTTAATAAATAAAAAAATATCATATTCACCTATAAACTTTTTTTATGTCATAAAAACATTGAAATTATATTTATTTTAACATTTATAATACCATTTATTTGATTCATTCATTAATAAGGTAATTACTGCATCATCATTATGTCATTAATAAATTTAATTATTTAATCGCTAAAAATTATAAATAAAATACCATTATGTAGGAAATATTTTTATATTTCTAATCAATATTTATAGTCGAATTTATCCTATGTATAACCATATATTAAAAATGGTTTAGTCATTAAACTTTTATTTTAACTATTTTAACTCTTCTTTAAACAAAATAATAATAAATGTCTTAATCTAATCCATGTGGACCTAAAGGGTCATATTTTATTCCTAAGGTTGTTTTTGGTCGAATTACACTTAACCAATAGAATTAGGATCTGTGTTAGGGTAATAATAATATCATTCTTACCCTTAATTACCCTATTTACTTTTAACCGTGGTAAATAAAAGTAAAAAGTTACTATTCACCAAAAATTATTTTTATCTTATTGAACCACATTTTACTCCTTTATATTAACCGTGTCTATCGGATTTTCGAAATTCAACTCAAAGAAGCGGTAAAATTAAGTTTTATGTAAATTTGAAAATGCTCCTAAGAGGTGGGTAAAAGACGGTAAAAGTTCGATAAAATTTTTATATATCTAAAATTATTATAAATTGACTCCAATGAATTAAAATGAACTTATATAGGTATTATTTATCTATTTTGACCTAAAATAAATTTAAATAAAATAAATTATTATTTAAATAAAAATTAAATTTTAAACGATAACTTAGTGTTTTTTCACTATTCACCAAAAATTGAATGTTTTTAGAAAAATACCAAAACTTTACCCTAGACTAATTTTGATATTCCAAATCCAAAAATGAAGTCTATTTTACCAAATTCAAAACATAGAAGTTTCATTTATTAATTTGAAATTAATTCTCGTTATCAAAACATATAGCGTGTTTTAAGAAACCATAACTATCAAAAGATTAACACTTATTTATGTATAACTTCAATTTGAAATTAATTAAAATGACTAAAATTGGATGAAAGGGTAAAAATATAATCTAATTATACTTCCAAAACATTAAAATGTATAATTCCACAATATAAATTATTTTGATTAAAAAATTTGTTTTCAGTTAAAATATAGTATTTTTCACTATTCACCCAAATATGAAAGTTATCAGAAAAACATCAAAAATTCATCAAAAATAAATTTTTATGTCCTTATTTTAAAAAAGAAGCCTATTTTGTCAAATTGAATATATAAAAGTGTCAAATATTTTATTTTAAAAAGGTTCTCCATTAAAAGGCAATAAAATTGCATTTTTTTAAAAATACTTCTTTTATCTGAAAAAAATGAATTTGTTCTTATATTATGTCTAAGAAACTCATTATATGGATTCTAAAATTATAAGGACTATATAAAATTCCAAATTTACTTAATACTATCCATAACAACTTTTGAACGGCTAGTTTGGTAAGTCGTGATGTGCTTGAACTTTGTGTTGCATGTAGTGGAAGTTATTGAATTACTTTGAATAAATAACATACTATTAAATCTTGGGGGTGTTACATACATGATGGTTTGGAGAAAATACTATCTCCCTTAACTATATTATTCATGAAGGATACAATGAAACAAAATAAAAATCTATTTACAAGTTATGTTAATTTGGAATTACTGATAAAATATTTTTTGTGTTTATTAAAAAATCTGTAGAAGTACTAAATATATATAATCATTTAAATTGTGATGCATAATGAACTTAAAAAATAATAAATACAAAATTATATCAAATAATGGTAAAAATTTTATCAAATTAGGAATGATGGTTTTAAAGGAAGTTTTCAAGTAAGTGAAAGTTTCCTTGAATTTAATATTGAATAAGGGATTGAGATACATTGATTGGTTTTTTAAAATAACTAGTAATGAACATTATTTATTCTTATTTATCACACTAATTATAAATCATGTGGTCTTGGAAAAATTTAATGTTTTTATATAATATCATTTATGGTGTCCTTAGTGGGAAGTTGTTGAAAAAAGTGATTGGATAGAGGATTTTTAAAATGAAGGTGTTGTCAAAAAACCCAAAAGGGGAAGATTTTTATCCATATTTAAATTATTTTTTTTGGGTTATATTTGTTGTTAATAAAGGATATAAAATAAAGAAACAACTTATTTTGTCATTTTAAAGTAATTATAGAAGCTAAATTAGTTTTGGTAAGGAGAAACAAACCACCATTGTGACATAAACTATGTTGTGTGGAATTTCATTTGTAATTAGTGAAATGATTATAGTATATAAAGAAAATATTTGTAGCCTAAAGGATAAAATGGGTGAGTCTATTTTACACATTTCATAAGAGACCAGGTGGATCCTTTTCAAAGTCATTATGAAAAATAGGGAAACTAAAGATACCACATTAGGGAAGTATTCATTTTAAATGGAATGTCTCAATTGAGGTGTTTTAAAAAATACCATGCATATAAGATCCTTTTAGAGATTAAATCATTGTGAATAAATTATTTTCACCCAAGATACACAATTTTCGGATAGAGAAACAACCACAACATATAAGAATTTATTATGAGCTAATATGTTTTTCATTCCCACTGAAGGAAATGGGTAGCTAAGGAATCACATTGTAGAGACTTGGTTATTTACCTAGATCTATAAAACCCAATGTGTGGACCTTAAAAATAATTTAAAGGAAGGGATATATAATTACATGATGATTTTATAAGGTAAAATCCAAGATACAGAAACAAGATAGATTTTAGGAAATTAAAATATTCACATTATGGTTTTTGGAAGTTAATTGTTGACCAAATATACTATGCTCAGAGTGAGAAGTGACTACATCATGGTTTTATTGATGAAAAAGTAGTCATGAAGATTTATATCTCATTAAATGAATGAAAATTTCGTGAATTTATGAGATCATTTGACTTTTTTTAATGAAAAATTAATGGATATGTTCTATATATATACATTGAATAGAGATCTAAAAATCTAAGATATGTTGATAATATCTTTTAATTAATATAATCAATAAAAATTAGGATTATAGAGACTCAACTCATGGGGGTATTTATTATTTGTTCTTGGATATACAAAAATATGATAAGTAATAATAAATTTTGGGATTAATTTAAATATCTTATCAAAGTTAGAAGAAGTATATAACTACTATGCTGAAGTTCTACACTTAGTGAAACATGAATAATGATTGAAAAGTTTCTAAACCTATCTGAATAGTTTCTAAGGGGTGGATATAAATTATCTAATGTAGTGGAAAAATAATATAAACCACATAAACTAAATATAATCCATGATTTTTAAATGACAATGAATCAATTATAAAAAATATATAAAACCTTTTACTCTATAACATCCATTGGTTCCATTAATTATTGTGGATATAATCTTAAGTTTATTTAATTAATATCATTGAAATGGAAAAATTTGTATTTTATTTTAATTTTAATTATCTGGTGAAGAAATAATTTCTAGTATGAGGTTATGTTTGTAAATATGCACTAAGGGAACAACCTTGTCATCGTGATTTAGACCACTACAAGTTCTATGATTTAATAGATTATGTCATAGTAAATATCACCTAGCCATAATGTTGTGCGCGGAAATCTACATGATATGAGATGTCATATAGATCATAATTATTATCCTATTCTGATCTATTATGACCAATTAATTATTATTTTATGATAATCTAAAGTAATTTTAATATCCCAAACATTTTTTTAAAAATAAATAAATAAATCCAAATGATGAGTTTCAAGTAATGAAAATTTATAACTTATCAAAATTTTCTAAAATATTTTATTTTTTAAAACATTTATAATCTAAGAGATATCTTTGGATTGATATATAAAGGATCTAATAATATATTATTTTTTTGAATTAAAATATTTTATTCATGTTATAATTTTTCTCAAAACATAGCAATTTTTCTCTCTCTCTATCTCTCTTCTCTTTTAACCCATCTCTCTCCCCCTCTTCCTCTTTAACTCAAGGTTCTAAAAACCATGAATAATATGGGATCAATCCCAATTATTGATAGATTCACACATCCTTTGGATAGAGAAGGAGGAATGATCCATTTGTCTTCTTATTATTGATCATTATGATGTTCTTATGGTGGATATTGGGTAGGTCAAATAAACATAATTAAAGTACTTTGTTCCTTATTTATTTCTTTCATTTTAAATGAATATAAAATATCATGACATAATAAATTTTTTTTAAATATTTCCATTGTGTTTGGATAAGTGTAATCCCATATAAAACCTATCAGTGGTATCATATCCTATTTTATATCATTTGGATTGTTTCATTAAATGATTGAAGAAATTATAAAAATGATAATTTTTAGAATTATGGTTTTATGCATGTAAAAATGGTTGGAGTTCATATAAATTTAAAAAAAAAATAATATATATTTGAAAAAATGGTTATGACCCTGTAAATTTTATATTTCACACCATAGTTTATGAAAAATTATTCTTGAAATATTTCAAGAAAGAATAGTACCATAAGATGATTACTATATGTCATGGTCTACTAGTAAAATGGTTGTGGTGTAAGACCATTATGACATGGTCAAAAATGACCAAGAAATAATCTTAAGAGTGTTAAATTTTAATATTATTCCTAAAATGGATTGGATAAGTAAAACAACTTCTTAAAATGGTCTTGGTTTATGTTATGACCATTAAACTGAAAAAACTTAGTCTTGTCAAAATTATCATATTTTTAAAAACTATGATCAATTATATCATGGTATTTCTAAAAAATGACCATGGTTGACATGGAAACATACTTTGAATTATTTTCAATTTGGGACACCACCATGCCATAAAGTATACCAAAATATTCATAGGGTAGAATAATTTCAATGAAAATTAATTTTGGATAAAATTCTAAAAAAAATTTGTCTGTGTGGGATCAGAGTGATAAGGTAAAATCTTAAGGGGGATTTAAACCATACCAAAAAAAATCATTATATATAATCTATGTTTAAATTAAATTTACATGGTTAATAAATTTTAACGTATTTATAGATTATAAAATAAAGTGAAATAAAACAGTGTTTATATTGATTTATGAATTTTTTATAAATTTGAATATAAAACTTTTATAATAAAATTCATTACTTAAAAAAATATGTTAAGTTCATCTAATGTGATTATATAAAATATAAAATGCTTATATTATTATAAACTTTTCATAAATATCAAACATTTTTTAAAATGAAATTGTTTATATTAAATGATTTGTAAATTAAGAATATTAAATAGTTCATATTAGAATAAATATCAACTATTTATATTTATTTTTGAAATGGAATGTCGAAAAATCATGATTAATTATAAAATGTTAATAATTTTTTTATTTAGGATTTATTAATAAATGTTTATATAATGTAAAAATTTATGAATTGTTCATTTATTTCGTTTAAAATATATTTAAGTATTCACAAATATAAATGTTATATTATGAATGGATATATGATTTAGTTTAAAATTGTTTAAGTTACGTCATTAAATTATCATTAATTAATTTAAGGAGTTAAATGATAAGTATGATAATTTATTTAGTTTAATTTAACTTTACTTTGGATTGTTCTGAAATTAGGAGTTTTAATTTAAATATTAATTCTAGTTTATATGTAATAGGTTTTAGAATTTTATAAGAATTAAATCCCATTTCGATTAAAGAACTTTGGGAGATTGTGTAATGGTTTTGAACTTTCTAGACCATTCATTTGTGAGATTTGTGTGTTGGAGGTGCTGAGGAGGATTTTGGGGGAAGAAGAGTGCTATTAAAACTAAAATTTTAGCTGGGAGAATTCAGTCACGACGTGGATATTTAGGATATAATTAGAAAGATTCTGTTATAGTGGGGGTATAGGACTATCGTTGGAGCATCATGGCATAGAGGATGTGTTGTGACCTTGATGTGTGGGCCACCAGAGTTTGTGTGTGCCTTGTGAGATTGGATGCAGCATAACAAGGTGTGTTATAATGAAATGTATTCAAAGGGAATAACTCTTATGAAGTATCATTTACTGAGTTTTTGGTCATTGTCCAAGGTGAAAGTTCACAGCATAATATTTTATGGAATTGATATATATTTTTCATTGATGATCATCATAGTATATCCATGTTCATCTTAGTGCATATTCAGAGAGATGAGGTTTGGTGGTTCTTCCTAGAGCATTGTCACGGTGCAGGGATTAAGGTCATGGAATGAATAGTCTTTGATATTATCAATTTGTAAGTTTAAAAAAGTATTGAATGAAGTATATATGAGTTGGATTAATGGTTTGGTTTTCAAAGGGTCGATAGACTCGACTATTCATGGTGTGATGAGGTTCAATTATGCCACAACCCATTATTTTTTTATCAAATATAAACTGGAAACCCCTTCAATTTTTTCTTATTTCCTTAAAATTATCTTTAACCACCAGTGATTGTAGAAGCATATTTGGATACTCATAACCCCCCTTTAAAAACTTATTATTTTTGGATTACCAAGATCAAGGATCCTTCAATCTGAGGTGAGTTCCCCCTTCTTTCCTCTTGAGTTTCTTCTTATTCATTATCTATAAAGACTATTGAAATAGGTTTTGGGGTTTTATTAGATGTATTGGGGTGATTAATTGGACGTGAATTGATATATTTTAGGTCATTTAGATTCCCTTTCATGATTTGGGCCATGATATCATATCTTTTTTACATTGTTCTGGTGTAGCGATCATCAAAGCATCAATTAAGGAAGGGTATTCAAGAATACTATTCTATTTTTTGAACTAACATTCTTTATATTTATTTGGGTGAATGGTATGAATTGTCCTACTAAATATAATAAACCATTTTAAATTTATGGTAAAGGGGTCTTTTGCATGTTTTTACTCATTCCCCTGATATTTTTCATGTGATTGATGCATTTTTACTATTGTTTCTGAAAATAATTGTCTCTATTGAGAATTTTGTGTGGTTTCTATGAATTTTTTATTATAATAACCCTTTATAAATTTTTAATAATGTAAAGATTGAAATGAACGCGCTATTTTTAATCTAGGAATTTTTTTGTTAACATTCATTTAATTGTTGGTGAATTAATCTTGAAGAATTTAATTAAATGGAAATCATGGTAGTGGTTTATGTTACAATTTGTAAATATATGATTATATGTTTTTTTATGTTTTGGTTTTTTGACCATGTTTGGGAAATTTTTTTGGATGGTTTTGGGATGATGGGATGTGTTGGAAAGTGGGAATATGAGTGGTTATGGTTAATGGTGTATAGTTGTTGGGATTTTTGTGTGGGTTGTGCAGCAAGGATGTGGCTTCCTTTCAATGGTAAAAAAAGGTAATGTAAGGTTATTTTAGAATGATGGATTAGCTAGTTGATGTGGTTTTACTTTTTAGATTTTTTGTATTATTATAATATAACTAGTAATGATGAACTTGGAAATAGGTACATATGTAATTGAATTAAATCATGGTTATAACTAAAATAATGATTCTTAAAGTGACCAGTTAATTGAAGAAATAAAATTTGGGTGATGGATTGAATGATTTTTCATAAATATGGAATTTAGTGGTATATTGAATGTAATATGGTTGGTAATGACAAATCATCACAAGGGTTAAGTGAGATTTCTTGATGGGAATTTGTGCATGGTTGTGGTGGATGTTTTTTATAAGAAGTGGGGTTGGTTTTTAGTCTTATATTTGGTAGAGTGGTGGTGTGTGGTGATATAAATATGGTGATTTTGAAGGTTTTTTATAGTACTATTTTGGTTTTAACCCACTAGGTTGTGCTTGTGTGTGTATTTCCATAATTGTGTGTTCTTTTGATTTCTTACAAAACCCATGCAAGTCATATAACCTTAATAACTCCCAAATGTTTTTGGTTTTTGGTTTTTTTTTCAAACATCCAGGTTTTTTATGGAATGGGTGGATGAATACTCCATCTTCCCCACTAAGGCCTATATATATATACAAACTATTTTTAGGTTTCTATGGTGAGTTTGGTAAACAAGATAGATTGTATTATCTTATAGCTTGGGATTGGTTGTGGTTTTACTACCATCATTTTTATTTCATATTTTTATTTAGAGAATTGAATTTTTCTATCATATCATACATTTTGAATTATTATGGGTATTTGTTTTTTATATTATGGAGTTTATTGGTTGGTTTTATATTATATTCCTAGGATATATGAGGGTAATGCCTCCCATTTTCATATTATATACCCTTGGTGCTAGTCACCAAACAAAGGCCTATTATATTTGGGCCTCGAGGGTCACTCTTATCTTAATTGTAGGATGGGGAGGAGTTCTTAGTGGGGGTGGATCATGAAAACATGGTATCAGAGCTTCGTTTGAGAGTTTGTAAGGATTTTAGAGTTAGGAACTGGCGATATTTCATTGGTTATAAGGGAAACAAAATTAGTTAAACTTATTCCATTACATGATCAAGGGAGTCCATATAGGACAAAGGATTTTATGGGACCCTATGATCCGACATAAGGACCTTAAACTCACTAAAATTTTTAAATAAATCGGTGATGCTTTTAAGGTAGAGACATGCTAGAGGTACCTGAATTTTGATTTCTTATGTGTCTTGTTGATTTTAAGGTATTTATTGTGAAAATTAAGAATTAATCCAATTAAGTGAGTTTTTAAATAATTTCATGATACTAATCTTGGTATTTTTATTTATTTTATAGAAATATTCCTACTTGTCATTTTTTCATATGTTTAATGTTGGTTATGTTCAGCAGGTTGACCTAGTTGACTGTAATAAGGTCAACCTAGCTGAATAGTATGAGCTTTAGAGGAAGACATTGTGTGAGTTCTAATGTCATGTAATGTAAAATTATAAGGGGATTATCTTAGATTTGTACAAATAATTATAGTTAGAGGATCTTGATATTTCCTTCATCTTAATTCATGCTAGGTAGGAGTATCAGGTACCAATGGCTATTAGTTAGATATAGGTTGTAATGTGTTAGTGGGGGATCTTGTATCTTAAGGAGTGGAAGGAGGAATATGTTTCTTAGGAAGATTTCAAGTGGAAGTTCTATGCTGAGTTTCTATAACCAACAATGAGGTAATTGAGGAGAAAATATATTATCTCTCTTTAGTAAGGGATCCAGAGTGTCAGATAGATCAAGATCATATTTATGGAAATCATTTACTTCTCCCCTGATCTTTTTCCCGATGTGGAGTTTAAAGTGTAGTGTTTGGTGTAGGTACAACATCCATTCATTCATTATACTATCACTCCATTTATTTTTACTATCTTTTTATATGTGAATAAAAAGGATAAGGTGATTGAGAGGATGAATGTGTAGTTGGGATCATATCAAGAGGGGAGTCATAAGATCTCTTTATGAATTATTTCTATTATTTTTGGATCAAAGGTGTTAGGGTAGTTGATGTTACATCTATTTTGGAGTCGGCCTTAGCAGTTTTCTTCCTCCCATTTCTCAAGCTCTAGTAGTTCACATACCCCCACTAAGAGATTTGTGCTAGTGTGCTTTTCATGTGGAGGATGTGTTCATTAGTGATCCTGGTGTCTAAGTGTTTATAGAGCCTAATATATCACAGGTTTTTATATTCCTTATCATTCCTAGTAGCAGTAGTTTCCATATTGGTCGTATCAATAACACGGGAAACAAGAATCTGTTTCACTAGGAAGAGATAGAGCTATAGAGATCAGCCCCATGATCTTCCCCATCCTCATGGACATCGGATTAAGAGTTTTTTTGGATATTTTTTTTCAATTTTGAGGTATAGGATCCATACATGGGAACTTTCATGATATATATGTTCCAACACAAGATAGCCCTTAAATCATCCAAGGCAGCCTTAGTTTATCTTCCACCATAGCTTATGATTTGTTTGATTATAGAACATTTCACTATTTTATTATACCCACCTTGTTCCACTCCTTGGGAATCAATGTGGGGAGTCTTCAATTTCCCTAGGTGTTGAATATAAAAGTTAGATGTCAAACAAGTCTTCTTGATGTGTATTAGGGTTGTGAGATGATGATGGCGTGGAATCAATCATCTGGGGATTTATTTCTTCCTTAGATGTAGATGTACGATGTTATTATTGTCATCTAATGGTTATATTATTTTCTTAATATTTTTTATTCTTTTATGGGGAGATTTTAGTTTAACATTTAGGAGGATATCATGTGGTATTAATTTTGAAGTGAGATCATCGGATGAGTTATAGATGTTCAGAGTCATTTTTTATCAACTAGTATCCATATTTTTTGATTAATTGAAGTCATGGGAGGTGGGATTATCTATATTAATAAAGTATTTTTTATATTGTTTTCTCAATGAGGATGTGACCTTACCCCCCCCCCCCCCAATGTTATATCATGTTTAGGATAGATTTTAAGTCTAAAACCTATTTGATCTTGACGGATTCTTATCGGATGGAACCGTCTGATCTGTGAGATTTATGAATTTATATTGATGATTTGATGTATAAGGGTTTCATACAACCTTGTATATCACCATGTGGTTCCTCATAGTTGTTTACCATGAAGGTAGACAGTTGTTCGAGGTTGAATATATACTATTGGGGTATAAACCAGGTGATCGTACTGAGGATAAATGATTTGTTCAACCAATTGAAGGGGTCCAAATAGTTTAGGAAGATTTATTTTAGGTTAGGATATCACTAGATGATAGTATTAGAGGATTATATATTTAATAGTTATTTTAGATTTCATTGTATAAAAATTTATCATGTGTTTATTCCATTCTTTTTTAGGAATTTCCCAGTTATTTTTATGGGAATCATGAACTCTGTATTCCCTGAGTTATTAGAATAATTCCTGGTAGTTTTCATCGACTTCATATTTGTTTACTTGAGATCATATGAAAAGAATTTTGGGCATCTTAAGGATTTCTTGGATGTCCTTCAGCACCTCAATATCTAAGTAAAATTTTCAAAGTGTATGTTTTTTATTTGAGAGGTAAATTTATCTAGGCATGGGGATCTCAACAGGGAGTGGTGGTTGATCCCTCAACGATAAAGGAAGTTGTTTCTTGGGAATTCCCCGCGAATTTTGTAGAGTTTTATAGCTAACTTGTCCTTATATTCTACAATCAAATATTTTCATCTAATTTCTCTTAATTTTCATCCCTATTTATAGCTTTTACTAAGAAGGATTGGGATTTAATATAGACTGATTAGTGTTAGGAATCATTTAACTACTATAAGGAAAAGTTGATTAATTCTCCCAATATCCATATTCCATAGAAGGGAGTGATGTTTGAGGTGTTTAATAATGCCTTCAATCTTTATTTGGGTTTCATATGGATGTTATATAAATCATTGATATCAGATAGGTCTAGGAAATTACATCCCCATGAGTGTAACTATTCCACCCACAATCTTGAGTTGGTGGTACTTTTTTGTACTACAAATCTTTGAAAAAATTACCTCATTAATGAGTGTTTTGTGGCCATCATGGATCACAATATCTTGATATATATTTTCTCTCAGTGGGAAATGAATTTGTGGAAGTGGTGGTGGATGGAGTTTTTATATGACTATAAATTCAAGATTTTCTACACCTTAGGGAAAGGGAATGCAGTAGCTAATACATTGAGTAAGAAGTGATGGATAGTTTTTTGCAGAAGTATGGAGATTATTGGAGAGGGATAGAGGAGTTTGTAGTGGTGAATCTTGATATGGAGGTGTTTAGTAGTAGAAATCTCTTATTCCATATGATGTTGCAATCTTCCTTAATGCAATTGGTGGAGGATCCTCAGTGGGTATACTTTTAGGCAGAGGTGATAAGGGATTGGGTCATCTATGGTGATTATTCGAATGGTTGTTTGGAAGATAAATGAAATTGAATTATATTCTAGGGGAGGATTTATGTATCATAAAAATTTCATGAGTAATTATCTATGAGTTTCATATCTCATATGTGTTAGTGAATATTAGTGTATCTAATATGTACCATGATTTGAGGAGTAATATTTGGTGGCTCTAGATGAAGAAATCGGTAGCATAGTTCTTGTCGTGATGCCTAGTATTATAGAAATTGAAGACATGGTATCATGTTCCAAGTGGTTTTCTGTAACTATTGGATGTCCCTGAGTTGAAATATGAGGAAAATTTGATGTATTTTTTCACTCGTTTACCAGGATCCTAGAGAAGGATTTAATTATATTTAGGTGATCATTGATTGGTTGATGAATTTATCTCACTTCTTGGTTATCATAAAGTCAAGTGTTTTATAGGATTTGGTGATGTGGTATATAAATGAGGTAGTGTGTCTCCATGGGGTGTTTAGGGGAAACATCTTTGATCCAGATACTCATTTTACCACACAGTTTTAGAGGGGTCTCTAGTATTGTTTTAGTTCTCAATTGCATCCCAGTATGCCATTCTATCCTCAAATGAATTAGAATATTGAGCAGACCATTAAGGAATTAGGGGGAATTTTGTGGGATTATTTCTTAGATTTTGGTAAATATTGGGTGGGGTAATTTCCCTTGGTTGATTTTGATTATAACAATATAATCCACTCTTCCATTAACATGACACAATTTTAGGCACTGTATAGGTGGCCATGTTGATCTCTGTTGGGATGGACCAAGGTTGGGGATTAAATCTTTCTTATTATATATATCATTTAGAGTATGACTAAGAAGATTTTGATTGTTAGGGAGTGTGTAAAGGAAACACAAGACCATCATAAGTCTTATGTGGATCAGTAGAGTAGACCTATGTAGTTTTTGGTTGGATACCATGTGTTCCTAAGGGTCACCCCTCATCATGGACATTATAGGTTTGATCAAGATATTAATTTCTATAGCAAACTTGGCTTAACATACATGGATTTTATATCAATTAAGATGAATATTCATCACATTACAAAATTACATGCCCAAGGACCGTATTAGTTTAGTTCCATTGTAAAATTAGAAAACATTCTTCTAGTTTCACGAAATACCTTAAACATCTCCCTTAAATATCTTCCCCATTAGTACTCCTAATTAAAACCTTTCTTCATAACCTAGGGAAGGGAAGTATAAGAAAGTGGTGATCTCAAATGATAGATAATGGTAAATAAAGGAAATATTTAGTCATAATATGAATATAATGGTAAAATAATAAGATCATAACATTTGTAGATCATACCCTACATATCAAAGATTAAAAAATATGATACATGGAATATAAATGGTAGTTAATAAGACATGAATCATAAGATGATCAAGAACATGAACCATGTGAACATATAAAAGGTATAATACATATAACTTTTGGAAAACATATAAACATAGAAAGTCTTATGTCAAGGATACTGACCAAGACCATCATAACATGTTAGGATTGGGATAATCACCCCTATAACTATGTTGATCTTGGGCTAACAACCCATGTACCCTATTATTTTTGGGGTTAGGAAACCACATGTGAACCCTCTTACTGTTAGGCTTAGGCTACAACCCTTGTACCAGATTATTTATTAGGCTTGGGTTACAACTCATGTTCCTTATTTTTTTGGGATTGGATTACAACCCATATACCCTTTGATTTCATATACCATTTATAATTACCCAATGCATAGGAGGGAGGTATAGGTGTCACCCATCACAAAATAAAATCATGCATACATGTCACATAAGATAATAAAACATTCATCATATCATTACCCTTAAAAATACATGGGTTTCATAATCATCGTATCATAAACCACAAAATGAAATGGGTATCATTATAATTTCATCATATCATTACCTATGGAAAGGAGATAGGTCCCATAATCGTTTCATCAAAGCATAACCCATGAATAGAAGTTGGTTTCAAGAGAATATAACCTTTAGAAGAGAAATAGGTGTCATAAACACCATTCCATCAAAACATAAACCATTCAAGAAAGAATATTTATGGTATTCTTATATAATATACTCATTAAGTCATAAACAATAAAAAAATTATGTCCTATTAAATGTACAATTATTTTAAAAGATCACATGAATCATTTCTTAAGGAAAATATCCTTTCTCTGAAAATAATTTCTATAAAACCATGTGGAAATCCATGACCCTAGTTACCCATAGTCAGTGCATTATTACATAACATTGGCATGATAACAAGGAAATCATGTCTCGAAAGACTGATCAGTTTAGTATTATTGGAAAAAAGATTCATACAAAAGTTCAACTTTAGAACATGAAAATAATTAAAACACGAATTTATTCCATTAGAAACATCCAAGCCACCAATATTATGCCTGAAAGTCACTCATAACTAACTTATTCATATCCTAGGAAAATGAAACATAAGAAAGGGGTGAGGTCAAATGCTCAATAATGGTAAGCAATACAGCGGAAGATAACATAAATATTAAGTATGGTGAATAATTAAGACCACATTACTTTACCAATAATAAACATGAATAATTTTATGGAAGGAATATGAGATTAGTAAATAATATTATAATAAAACATAATAATAGGTATTCTACTGGTCTAATGACCACATAAACCATGAATATTATTTTCATAATGAGGGAATGTATAATGCCGGACATTCTGAAACATTTTTTCAAGGCCCCAGCCAAGACGTCTAAAAATAATTAAGGCCTAGGCCAAAACCATATATCGAATTGTGAAAGGCCTCGTCAAATTCCAATTCCAATTGTCTCATGAGACCTACCGATGCATCGAGGATCTATATCAGGCTCCACCCATCACTTACTAAGTCCAATGCATTCCTCATATGAAAAGGTTGAAATATAACATAAACATTCGTATTAAAACTAGCATACGAAATGTCAATACTTTAACCATAAACCATGAATGGTATAAAAATAGAACATCCATATTCAAACATATCACAAAACCTTAAATACATTATGGAAGTTTTGTATCATAATAAATAAACTTCAAATAAACTTTAAATCCATCAAAGGATGTTGACATAGATGAAATCAAAACCTTTTATAGAAAAATATCTCTTTCTATTTTGAAATCATTTAAGAGTCACATAATTATAAAGAAAAAATTTATTTTGAAAATATTCTTATAACATTTTAAGGGAATATTCAATGATTTTATAATGGTAGAAAATAGTCACACCCATCGTATAAGTTAAAAAAACATTTTTACCGTAAATTTGTCGAAAAGGTCAAAAAGTTCCTTGTTTGGAAAATGATGGAAAGATTCCTTTAAAAATAACATAATTTCAAATAAGGGTATAAATTACTTTAACTCATTTTATATTAAATAGTAAAAATGTTTTGAAATACATTTTTAAGAAACAAGGATGTGGATGATAAAGAGGTCCCAGTAGATACTTACGTAAAAACAACCTCGGATAATAAAGAGTTTGTGAAATTAACACTTAACTTGTACTTTTCCTTGGTCGAGGGTAGGTTATCTGCCTTTATAATGGTTAAATAATTGTTATTAAATTATAAAATAATCATATACATTAATATGATATCATATATGATCTTTTAATATTGCTTTGTTAATAATATCTTAGTATTATTGTCGTTTCGGGTGTTAACTGGTTCGTTTTCCTTTATATGCTTTGTTACGTAAGTAATGTTTGTTATGGATAGGATTTATCTTATCCATATTAATAATTATATTATGTAATTATTTTTAATCATCTAATTAAAATTTGTCTTGAATGGATACGATGGCGAACGAATCTCATCACATTCATGGAGATGGTAATCTGTACGTACGCACGAGCGACAATATCATTCTTTTGATATTAAAATAATTTATAATTGGATGTTATATAATATATACAGAATCATTATCATGTTATATTTATTATTTACATCAATTACACATCTTTATTATACCCATACAAATAATAATGTATTGAATAACAATTACACAACGACGTGGAGACGGTAAGTCGTACGTACGCACATATGGTGACATGTCATTCAAAGGATGGATAGAATAATGAATATGGTTATACCATATTTATAATAACATAAAAGTATATAGAATATAATTTAGTTATTATTTTATAATGTAAACAAAAAAGAAAGAGGAAGTGGAAGAAGAAAGGAACTTGAAAGAGGTGATGAAATATTAACCTCTTCTTTGGGTTCTTCCTTTTGATTTGATCAAAAGGGATCCTTAGGTTGGCTTTATGACTAAATTAAGTCCTATAGGATTAATGGGGGACAGTTTAGAGGGTATTTGGGCAAGTTTTGGCCGAGACAAATGGCTTTTAATGTGTGGATTAGAGAGAAGGGGGAGTTCCCTTTTATAAGAGGGGTGAGGGGCACCTTAGGAAAAGCTAGAAATATTATTTTATAATAAAATCATTTTTGGATTATAATGGATCCAAAATAGATTATTTAGAGTCTAAGGTGGTTATGGGTTGAAAACCACTCAACCAATAGGTTTTAGACAACTTTGGGTCACTATATTAAAGTTATCTTTTAGATTTAACTCTTAGTTGAATAGTTTGACATTTACCATGTCTCTTTGTATTTTTATATTATATGGTTAATAAACTTACTATATACTTCTAAGATAACCCCAAGTGGTTCATTAATTATACACCTATAATTATATGAGTCTTTTGGCAGAACCTTATATTTTTATGAATAGAATATCAATTAATAATATAATATTTGTTTTTAAAACTCTTTTATGTCAATTTTGACACTATTTGGTATTTTGTTTTTTCTAAATTCATAATAGCAATATTACTTCAAAAAAAATTCATCTAACCAAACCTAATATGTCCTATTAACCTATAAAATTAGTTTAATTCATAAAAAGTCTCAAATTACATTTATTTGGATATTTATAATGTCAATTATTTTAATCTATCATTAATTAGGAAATTACTGCATCATCATTGTGTCGTAAATAAATTAAATTATTTAATGTCTAAAAAATATAAATAAAATACTATTATGTATTAAATCTATTTATCTTTCTAATTAATATTTATATTAGAATCTATCTTATGTTTAACCCTATATTAAAATTGTTTTAGTTATTAAACATTGTTTTTAACTCTTTTAACTCTTCTTTGAATTAAATAATAATAAATGTCCTAATCTAAACCAAGTGGACCAAAGATGTTCATATTTTATTCCTAAGGTTGTTTTTTGTCAAATTATACTTATCCAATATAATTATGACATGGGTTAGAGTAATAATAATATCATTTTTACACTTAATTACCCTATTTACTTTTAATCGTGGTAAATAAAAGTATAAAGTTACTATTCACCAAAAATTATTTTCATCTTATTGAACCACATTTTACTTACTGATATCAATTGTGTCTCTTGTATTTTTGAAATTCAACTCACATAGGTGGTAAAATTAAGTTTTATGTAAATTTGAAAATGCTCCTAGGAGGTGGGTAAAAGACGGTAAAAAGCTCAATAAAATTTTTATATATCTACAATTATTATAAAATGACTCCAATGAATCACATAGAACTTATATAGGTGTTATGTATTTATTTTTACCTAAAATAAATTTAAATAAAATAAATAATTATTTAAATAAAAATTTGGTTTTAAACTATAACTCAGTGTTTTTCACAATTCATCAAGAATTGGACGTTTTAAGAAAAATACCAAAAATTCACCCTAAGCTAATTTCGAAATTCCTAATCCAAAAATGAAGTCCATATTTAAAAATAAAATTTATAATTTTTCAAAAAGTGGGTATTAATATTCATAACGGCTAGTTTGATTGGTTGGGGTGTGTTAGAACTCGAAGTTGTGTACAACACATGCTATTGTATTATTAAAAGAGAAGCGTACCATGGAAGCTTGGGGTGTTACACCATGTCAATATCCTTTTATTATAAATATTTATTTACAATTTCATTTAAAACATTCCATGAGGAAAATATATTTTACACTTTTTAAAACATAAAACATTTTTAAATTCATTTTCCTTGAAAAATAACCGTAAAAAGTTATAAAGATGCTTTAAAACTGTTTGAAAACCTTTTAACTTGAAAAGTTATAAAATAATCTTGCAAAAATATTTTTAAAACATTTTTATTTGAAAATTATTTTAGATCTTATAATAAACCTTGAAATAATTAAAATCTTTTTCTTTAAAAATAACATTTGTAAACACATAAAGGAATCTTGGAAAATCATTTGAACACTTTTTGAATATAAAATATTTTTTGAAAACCTTTTTCTTTTAAAATCACTTTAAATTCAAAAAAAATCAAGAATATTAAAAAAAATTACTTTAAAAAATAACCTTGTAAACTTATAAAATAATATTCAAGGAAATGATGTTCATGACATTGGGTAAGTCTGTACATGTCAAACATTCCTTTCTCACCTTAAAAGATTAGAAAAGTGCCTTGAAAGGAAAATGACATAAAGATTTATTTTTAAACTCATTTTGTAAAAAGGTAAAACATGGGTTAAATTTTCATTTAAACATCATAGGATAATAGTAAAATATTTTGGAAAACACTTTTAGAAATCACGATTTTGAAAGAACATGGATTTCTGACTGAAGATAAAAACAAAGTTGGATTTTCATAAAAACGTATTATTAATTATATTTAGTACCAAAGAGTGGAAAATGGTACTAATACACAAATTTATCATGGAAAACTAGTTAATAATAAAATTCCTGATTGTTCTTTAGATATGGATCAAAATATTTCATCAATGTAAGTACAACCATAAACAATCTTGATAATGATGAGATTGTAGAAATAAACTTTTAACACTTCGGTAACTTTGAATCATAAAATATCGGAAATAATAAAACTACATGAAGCTTAAAATATCATGAAAATAAGTACATTAATGATATAATAAGTCAATGCAGAGTATATACACCCCATAAAAAATTTAGGTTCATAACATGGTGTGTATCTCAAAGAAAGAAAATTGAGAAAAAAATTACTTTACCAATTTGGGAACTTTTTAACCATAAACCACATGAAATAAAGATCATAAAATGGATATATAAATAACAATAAATTTTAATTATATGATTTATATAATATGTTCATGGTCATTATATACACCACATATAATAAATTGGTGGTTAACATGTCTTGTGTATCATAGAAAATAAATGTGAGATGAGAAAACCCTTACCACTTAAATAACTTTAGAATCATGATCCCCATGAGATAATAACATTAATTAAATATTTTAATATCATTAAATAAATTATATTAATGATATAAAATGTCATAGGGAATTATAAACACCACAAAAATAAGTGAGTGGTGAATATGGAATGTATATCATAGAAATAAAAAGTGAGATAAAATTTAATTACCATAAGTCTTGACTTTCTTTATACATGTTCAAAACTTCTATATAATAAATCTGATTCTATTATACAAATAACACAGAACCATATTATTATATATAATACCATATATTATTTTTTTCATGAATTTATTTTACTCGTTTATTAATAACTCCATATTAATGTTACATTTCCGATAATATATGCTTTATTTTTGTATATATTTTGACTTATTATTCTTGATCCTCTTACTTAGATCATGATTTACTTATTTATAGAATGTAAAATATGATATATATATATATATATATCATATATATTCTGTATATATATATTTATAATAATCTATAAAATATAGAAATATGAAATGGAATACACCCTTCATGGAAAAAGTAGGTCATACAAACGCATGAATGTTGTTTCTAATTTATTGTCATATTTAAAGAAAGAAATTAAATGAAATATATTTGTATATATATATAATATCATTATAGTAGAATTATTATGTCATATATATCATATAATGTCACTAAAACATCCTTAATACATTCCATGTAGAGTGTGAACGAATCACATCGCTTTGATGAGGTCGTAGTCCACACTTCCCCAAATGAAATTATCGTATTTACACAAAATGGAAATCATGAAGGTAAGTGTTATATAATAATTAAATAATCATAAATATATCATATATATCATATAAAAATATATTTTATATCATAATTACAAACCATGAGAGGTGGTAAAGGAAAAACAAACAACACCGTTTTGTAAGGCGGTAGTTCGTCGTACATAAGAACAGTAAGTTCATTACCCATTAGGTGGAAGTATGTGTAAGTGTAGGTATAACCCTTATAATTAAAATATATATTTATATTTAGGATACATATTATAGTATATAATCATGTAATAAGAATATTTTATGGGGTGTATAACAAAAATAAAACAAAGAAGCTTGAGGAAGGATGTTGCCTCTTCTTTGGGTAACTCCACTTGGTTTTCCCCAAAGAGCTTACTTGGTTGGATTTGATAAAAAAGGGAGGATTATAGGATGAAGGGTGGGATTTTTTTAGATTATTTGATTATATTTATGGATATCCAAATGTCTTGAGAGTTGTGAATAGAGGGGAGGGTGAGTGCCTTTTTATAGTGGAGGAGGAGTGGCATTCTTATAAATTTTGGAAAAGGGAATTCCACCCACATTTTTCCCATGTTAAATGGATAAAATAATGGACCTAATTAGATAAAAATGATTAAATATTATAAATATTAACATCTAATGGATTTTTGACACGTGTATAGGTCATTTTGGTCCTTAAGTTTAAGGTTTAGTCCATTATTAAGCTAATTTTCCTCTTAAACATTGTAATTAATTTTAATTACATTCACTAATATTTTTTTATCAAAAACAATTTTGAACATATTATAAATTATAAATTATTATGATTAAAAATATTTAATCCTTTTTAAAAAAATTAAATCATATAATTATTAGAAATAAATTTAAAATTAATCTCAGAGGTGGGATGACAATGCGGGTTTTTAATGTAGAAATGTTCAAAAGTTTGCTAAATTTGTATATCTAATTTCAAAGTGAAATTGATAAAAATTACCTAAATTAGATTAATTTATTAATAATTGATATAATTAGGATTTAAAACCAATTATAAATATAATTTAACCTTATAAATAAAGTAGATGAAAAACTAGTTTCGAATTAAAATTCAGTGTTTTTTACTATTCATCAAAAAAAGAAACTTCACAAAAAAATTCCAAAAAATCATCATAACATAATTTTTATGTTTATATTTCAAAAATTAATTTTTTTACATAGAAAATTTATATAGTTTCCAAAATTTATATTTATAATAGGTTCTCTATTAAAAGGCTATAATACTGCTGTTATAAAAAAATAGGTTTTTATGTGTAATATTGGGTTTGTTTTTATCTTATGCCTATCAAATATATTTGATGAATGTAAAAAATATTTTATTGAATATATAAAATATATATATTTCATTAATATCATTCACCAATAGTAATTAATTTAATTTATTAGGATAAAATTCCTTTTTTGGGATAAAAAGATTTTTATAAAAACATCCAATTCATATTCAATTGGCTCTTATATTCATTTATAATTAATTTGTAACCAATGGATTAAACCATGTATTTTCATAAGTTAGTTAATCTTATACATAAAAGTAAACTCAGTGTCTAGGTCATATCTTATTATATTAAAGAATAATATTTTTAATAATATATTATTGATTTGTAAAACTTAGTCTTACGTGTTATGCAATCCATTGAAGACAGTCAGTCTTTCATATAAAGTAATCTAACCTTGGTTTTCCATGTAGAGAAATATAAACTTTATGTTTCATATAGGGAAATATTAATTTGGTGTTACATATAACACGGGAAAAAATTAGTTCTTTAATATAAAAAACTATTTTTAGTGTTGTGTGAAATGAAAAATATCAAAAAGATTAAATTAATTCTAAAAATATATTTCACAAAATCTTGTGGTGTAACATTCTACCCCCCCCCCCTTAAAATGAATTTTCCCCTCATAATTATTCTGGGTTATCAAAGGTTTAAAGCTTTAAATTTATGTTCATATAAACCCATGTCATAAAAATGGATACTAAAACTTCCTTTTAAAATGAAAAGTTGGAAACATAATGGCTACCCAGAGTAACACATAACTAGATTTCCACATAGGAGAACATTGGTGGCAAGTGAAAATATATACTTCAAGGAAAAGCATAAATATTTATAGGGAGTGATTGAGGTCATCAATCAAAAACATGTGAATGATCAATGGAAAGTTAAGGACATCAATGTCATAAATTTTTGATGATTTAAAAGACCATTGATTCAACAAAAAATAAAGTATGAGGAAAATATTTTATTTCAAGATCATTTTCCTAAATTTGAAAAAAAAATAATGAAAATATTTACTTTCATGCTTTTCGGACAACCTCACCCTTTTTTGTTCGTTGATCAATTTCCACTTCATCTATTATTCTAAGAAATGAAGATGGATTTTTTATTCTCAAGGCATTAGTAAACCATGAGATCCATAAATATAATGATAAATCATTCTATTTATATTTTGTTAGAATCAAATAAAAATGGTTACCATAGGTTATCTAACATGCATAAATACTCTTATGGTGAGATAAAACTTTAATCTCGCTAATTTCATCCAAAGGTTAGCTTAAAACATTACATACATGGTAAACCTTGTAAACCTTTCAGAAGATGATAATTCAAAACATTAAAAATAAGGTCACTAAATCATATTAACATTGATCCCCCATATATCATAAGTTAGCTCTTGGTTGTCACATTCCAAACATGTGAATACCCTCATCATATATTCTCTTGAAACATGGAAATAACCAGAATTACTATAAATAATTTTTGAAAACATGCATGCTTCCTTATTCCAAATATTACTGGATATATTCCTTAAATATAAGATGGTTTAAAATTCATCCATGATAACATAGGCCACTTTCTAAAAAAAATAATCTGTCATCTTTTATGATATAAATATTAACCAATTTACTATATCCATATTTTTATCTCTTTATCCATGTAAAATATTGTTTTCTCATCCCCAAGAACATGTTAAGGGTTACTTTCCCATAATGTAACTTCTCCATTAAATAAATTGTCTAGTTTATCAGTATAATTTAGCACATTATTTAAAATAATTAAAGAAAAAACATCTATAAACAATCTTTTATACTTCATGATTCATATAAAATAATATTTAAATTCAAAAACATATACACTTAAATCATCCATATTTATTCTTAAACCATTACTCATGATTTATCATATTATTCCTTAACACCTCTTTCTTATAATATAAAATATGAATCATGTCTTAAGGTTCCTCTGTAACACCCCAACCCCTCTAGGTTAGAGCCGGTGCATTACATGTGATATTTTCATGGTTAAAAGGAATGAAAAATCCTAAAGGAATGATCAGTTTATTAGTCTTAAAGAAACTAGATACATATATGTAACACAAATTACATTGAAAAATGTTACAAAATACAATACATAACAGAACTAAAAACTGCCACCACATGAACTCAATAAATTACTTTCTCTTCATCACCTGTTGAGGGTAAAAAATGAAAGGGGTGAGCTCAAATGCTCATTAAGGTTTAAAAATAGTGGAATCATGAATACAATAAAAATGGAATCATAGTCAACCTAACATAATCAATATGGCAAGGTGAATAAATGAAAAACTAATTCCATTAATAACCTAATAAGGAAATTGCATCCATAGATTTCTTCATAGTGAAAACCTCATGGATAATAATAATAACTGATAATGAATAAAGAGAATGATTATAAATTATACATCATGTAACTAGAACATGAAACTATAATACCGTAAAAAAAGTTTAGTTCTATGGGTAGAAACCCGTTTGATTTTTGGAAACAAACTTGAAGGGTTTGTCACCAACTGATTTGTATCATGAGACCTACCAATGAATCGAGGGGATATAGAGGGCCCCACCCACCACTGCATGTCAAAATAATTCTTTATACATTTATTAAATACAAGATCATTATGTTTTCTCAATATCCGTATAGAGTATGGTATACGGATTCATCATTATTTCATAGTTAAAATAACTTTACAAATAAACACTGTATGTAAAATGGTATACGGTTTAGACAACAAACATATCCATGATATGAGATTATGGATATGTAATATAAATATAATTTCAAATGAAAATGGATCTAAAATGGTCAGTAGGTACACCATATAAGGATTATTAGGCTCCCAATACAAATTTAGTCACAATAAAATAGTAGTTGAGACAAAGTCTCTTACCACAATGTAATCGGATGAATCATATGACCAGAACTTAATAACCCTAAAATGAATAATTTAATAAAATTAATATAAATATAATCATGTTATTATATATCAAACGGAAGTCCACATATACCACATAAAAGAAATAAGTGGCGAACAATGAAAATCTCATAGAAAAGAAAGTGAGATGAGAAACCCCTTACCTTTTGCTCGAGTGTGTTCTTAGTTAGTTTTAATGACTTGAATAATCAAATTTAGATTAATTAATTAATAATTATATAACCTCCTATACATGTAATTTATTTATTATAACCTTATTAGGTTCATTCATGGCTCTTTTAATGGGTTTAAGAGGTTCCATTTTATTGTTTTGGAAGCATTTTCTTCCTTGGTTTTCATGATTTGTTTACTTGCATTCATGAATGGAAGTTTGTTTGAAATGTAGTTAAACATACAGAATTATAGATATATTTTATTAGTTACATTAAAGAGATATAAATGATATTATAATGATTCTAGGTTATATACTTGAGAATGAATCATTAGTTTTTTTTTTTGATAAACGCTTGGATTTAGCTATGCAGTTTTGTATACAATGAACTTGTTTTGTATTATTATTATATATTATGAGTGTGTAAAGATTTCAGAACATTAATGAGATGAAATACATATATTATTATTTATTTCATCCATTAAAATGGTTTCATGACAAGTAATGAAGGATAAAGTGAAGAACAAAACTTCACTGTCCACAAAGGTTATAAATTGGAACCTCATGGACGTTGATTTCGTTTATAAAAATAAAAGGGGAGTAAGAATATTGATGATGGTTATTTCATTAACAAGATATAATTCTAGTATATATATGATACTGTAGTTTATCATGGTCATTTGGATAGATAATTTTAGGAGATAAAAATAAAATAGATGAACTTGAAAATAAAATAAAAGTTGAGAGATGCCTTATGAAAATTCGGCAGCCTAACGGCATCGCTTAAAATTTTATAAAATGAAATAATGAGAACAAAAGGGTATCTCATAATATTGAAATAAAAAGTACAATAAGAAGAATAAATAAAATCAAACCCCAACATATGAGAATGGAATTTCAAAAAGATAACATAAAAGAAGTGTCGTCTAAAAGAAGAGAATGAAGGATTCCCTTACCTTGTAGAATAACTCCTAGATCTTGAAGGATTGGACCTTGGGGGATTAAGGACACTGATGTGGCACTGGTTTTAACACTCTTTTACACATCCTTTTTATATTTTTATAGATGTTTTTTACACCAAAATGTTGTTTTTCCATTAAATAATTGATAAGTGTTGTGTTTTGGTAATTGCTGTGTAGAATAATCTGCTTTTAGTTTAAAACATGCGTTTTAATGTGCATTAGTGTCATTTTAAATAATTCTTAAATTAATTTACTCTTTTTAATTAGACTTTTATTTATTTATTTTATAAATTTTCATTCTATTTAGTTTATTAATTCATTATTTAAATTAATTACTTCTTTATTCTTTAAATTGTAAATAAATAACTCTTTGTGGTTTTTTGTCTTTTAATAGTTAAATTAATTTTAAAAATTTATTTTTATTCAATTAATTTTTCTTATTCTTTAATTTAATTTAATTAATTCTTTAATTGGTTAATTAATTTAAGCAAGTAATTGTAAATATTTTAATTTTTTCTTTAATTATGTATGTTTATAAATTTTAATAAAAATAAATTCATTCTTTTAAATAAATTATAATTAAATTTGTTATTTAACTTTGTTTTATTTAGTTTTTAATTCCTTTCTATTTAATTTAATTTATTTATTAATCTAGTTTTTTTAGTTTTATTAAATTATTTATTTATTTAATTTGTTGTTTGTTTTCCGGGTGTTACTGCGTGAACCACAGTTTTTTCACGGTCGCGGTTCCACCGTATTGCCTACTCACTGTATCACTATTTCAAGAATGGTGGGAGATCGTGCAGGTAGTGGGGATCTTTTTCTTAGTTACAACTGCGCTTAGGTCATTCACTGAGATAGAGAGGGGGAGCGGTTACTAGGAGTAGGGGGATTGCAGAACTTCATTCCAGAGAGGTGAGCATCCATTCTTCCATCCAGAGATCCCTCGATCTATCAGGGCATTGCGATTTACCTTCAATCCTTATCATCACCAAAACAGAGGAAGACAGGCACAGAGCAGGAGATCATAATCGAAGCAGTTATTGGAGAGAGGAGCAATCTCACTGGAGATGTTTCTTAATTCATTATCTGTTACTTTACATTTTACGATTTCAATGTGTAGTTAAATAGATTAGGGGAATCGGGCTGTAGAGAACTGATCATCCATATATCTTTCATGTTTTATTAGTTTGATTGCTCAGTGTGATTCCATTTCTCGGTTTTCTATTCTGTTTATTTTGATTGTATTTTTACATTACCTAATGACAGATGGGTGTAGTAATGAATCATTTCACCGTGGATCACTGACCGAAGTATTGAGAGTTGTAAAAGGTGAATGCATGTCTTCTCCAGTTTAAGCAGGTTTATCCAAGGGTCAATATTGAAAGATCGAGAGTCAAGGAAGTTAATCGAACTGTGTTGATCCACTGAAGTGACAACTCAGTGGATTAACACCATTTTTCTATGCACTGAGTAATTGAATTAAACCAAGCAGAAGTGTAGAGTATATTTTTAATCAGTTCAAAGCAGCTTGAGGACCCTAAAATCATCATTAATGTTTGATTTATTTTCAAGCCACATATTTCACCATATCACCTTCATTTTCACACCCACTATTAGTGTTTTTTTCACTGTGTACGTACAGTTTTTTTTGTTGTTCTATTTTATCTTTTTTTTTGTTTTAGTTTTAATTTTGTCAAGCACAACGTAAGTCCTTCTCAGTGGTTTGACACCCTTCTTACCACAGTACTAGTAGTTTTTAGGGTTCATAAGTTTTAAATTTGCACGTACTCAACGACTGTGTGGCCAAATTTTGGAACCATTGCTGGGGAAGGCACGTGCCACCAAGTAAAGAAAACAACAACAAAAATATTAAACAGAACAAAAAAATACAAAACTTAAAACTGTACAAAAAAATCTCAAGAAAATCTTGTTGTTGAAGTTTCATGCACACTAGAGCTTCTAAGTCAAAACTTGAAACTCCAAATAAAAAAATCAACAAGCATTGTTCTTCCCTTAGAAAACAAAAGCAACTCGAAATGGAGAATTTGGAAAACATTGCTGGAAATCAAAATGTCAATGGGACACAGCCCTTAGTTCCTGCCCTTGAGAGACCTAACCATAGTGAGTTTCAAATTCCTACTATGTCAAACAATCCATCCTGTATCAAATTGTCTCCTAGGTCTAGGAGCTATGAGATCAAATAGTCTCATATTTCTCAACTTCCATCATTTAATGGTCTTCCAACAGAGTACTCCTTAGAGTTTATCAAAGAATTTTATGGTTCTGTGCAACAGTTTCCTCTGTGAGATCTTAGTGAGGAGGAGTTGAGGATGAGGTTGTTTCCATTCTGTCTAAAGGGGAGGGCTAGGACTTGGTTTCAAAATTTAGATGAGGAAATCTTTGAAACATGGGAAGAGGTGTGCAATGCCTTTGTATCTAAATTCAATCCCAGGAACACCACCATTGAGGTTAGGAATAAGATCACTGAATTTGTCCAGGATGAGGGAGAACTCTTTCACAAAGCATGGGAAAGGGTCAGCGGTCTTCTTAGACAGATCCCCAACCATCAATTATCTCACCATCTTCTCATGGAGACATTCTATAATGCCCTCACCCCCTAAAATTAGAACATAGTTGATCAATCTTGTGGAGGTGATTTCTCTAATTCCACTGCTGATGAGATGAAATAATTGTTTAATAAGTTGGATCAGAAATATCAGCACAAGTGCACTAGGAAGAGAGTCACCCATAGGGCTGATACAAATCCTCAAGCAGCTGTTGTTAATGACAGGGTCCTTAGGTAGCAGTGCTATCACTGTGGGATGTTTGGTCACACTCAGATATATTGTCCAAACTTTGATCTCTCTGGTTCATGTGATGAGAGTGCCCAGTTTGTTTATTACAGGTCTAAGAATCAAGGTTTCCATGCTCAACTATAAAATTCATACCACTATGGATTTCAAGGTCAGTCCAATATATCATCAAATGAGCAAGGGGTCACAATGCATCCCACTACCCCAAACAAGCATCACATTGCCCCAACTTTCCACCCACAGCCCAAACAAATTTTCCAGAATCAATATGAGGCTGAATCTTCTAATTCTCAAGGGGAGTTAAAGGGTATGCTGCAATAAGTTTTGAGTGAGATCAACTCATTTAATAAGGGAAAAGATTCTAATATTCAAAATTTAGAACTTCAAAGGAGTCAAATGACTAAGAATCAAGCTGGTAAGGAAAAGAGCAAGATGCCTAGCACTTCAACCCCCAATCTAAGAGAAAATGTGATGGCAGTAACAACCAGGTCAGGGCTTAAACTTAAGAAACCAGTTAAGGAACCACCTAGGAAAGAGGAAAACAATGTTCAAGATGAAATTGAAAAAAAAAATCTGGAAAATCCCAATTCTGGAAATCTGGAAAGCGAGTTTCAAACTGAACAGATTGTGAAACCCACACCTGAGAAAGATAAGGAACCAAATAAAATAAAGTGGGAACTGATTAAGGAAGTAAAGAAGAAAGTGGGATCTAAGGAGAAGGTGAATAACCTACCTATTCTAAAACATTATACTCCTCCCATTCCCTTCCCAGAAAGAGTGAAGAAAAGTGATGAACCCGATTACCTGAGATTTTTGAAACTGATTCAAAGCTTCACCATAAACATGCCTTTTTAAAATCCTTGGATAAAATCCCTTCATATGTTTCATTCACAAAAAGGTTTCTGAATAACAAGAATTATTGGAAGAATTTGGATAAAATTGATCTCAATGCGGATTGTAGTGCAATTTTCCAAAAAATATATTCCTCCCAAATTAAAGGACCCTGGTGGCTTTATCATTTAGTGTTGAATAGGAGGAAGTGGGAAACTGAATTGTCTATGTGACTTAGGAGAAAGTATCAATCTTATGCCTTTCTCCTTGTTCGCAAAGTTGGGTCTAAGGGATATCCAACCAACTTATGTTTGTCTTCAGCTTGCTGATAGATCACTCACACACCCTTATGGGAGAGTGGATGACCTATTAGTAAGTGTAGGAAAACTCACATTGCCCACATATTTCTTGATCCTTGATATGGAATTTGATGAAAAGGTTCCAATCATCTTAGGCAGACCCTTTCTTGCTAATGGTGGTGCCATCACTGATGTCTCCAAAGGTAAACTCACCCTCCAAGCTGTAGATGATGTGGAGGAAATTTTGGTATTTTAAAGGCCCCGACATGAGGTTACTTGTGATGTGATAGATGTGGCTATGAATCAATTTTACAAAATTAAGGTTAGAGCTGAGTATGGTTCTTTCCCACTTGAGGTCACAGAGATACTAATTCCACAAACCCATTGAAATTTTTTCCTTAGCTACTTCTCTTTCCCCACACCCTCTTGTTGATGAACAAATTCTTTATTTGGAACCCATTATAGAGAGTGAGTCACAACTTTGTCCTGCACTATCTCAACCTATTTATGAAACTTTCCCTTGTGAAGTTTACTATCTAAGAGTTCCTAATGCTGGAGAAAGCTCTAGGTTGATCCCTGCTGAAAAACATGATGATTGCCATTATGAACAAGTGAATTTCCTTGATATCATCTTACCTGCCCAGTTTGATGTTATGAGTGATGATTTCAAACCTGAAATCAAAATATTCACCTCATTTGACTCCTCTGTGGACATTCTGAACAATTTGTTGAAAACTGAATTTGATAACTTATTCTGGGATATTTCTGAGTTGTCAGAGTTGCGAGCTATTCTGGGACTTCTTGAGTGGTTTTTCAAATTTTTCCACTTCTATTTTTGGGTTTTAGAAAAACTCTAAGTGTGGTGGAAGATCTGGAAGTATTCTTGATCTGATCAATGATTTTCATGGGAAACTATTGAACTTTTTAAGAGCTAATGAACTGATTTTTAGATACACAGTTGACCTGGGAAACATGAATCCTCTTAGTGATCTGGATAAATTTTGGATAATTCCGATTGGTGCTGAAGATGAAAATGTCTTGAGTAGTCCTTCTCTTGATTCCTTATACAATTGTGAAGTTCACACCATTGACAACTCTTTCCCATTAAATGATCATGGTTATAAATATTTAGGGAAATAATTTCTGGCTAGGGACTTTAAACCTAGCGCTACATGGGAGGCAACCCATGGTTTAATTTGTTTTCTACTTTAAATTTTTAGTTTGAATAAATGCTCCTTTATCAGTTGTTTTTCTCTCTTTTTGGTGAAAAATAATGTTTTCATTTCCTTATCATATGATGCAAGTGGTCTGGTGGTCCTGGTTTTCTAAGAGAATCACGTTTCAGTGGTATCCGCATTTGGAAAATTCATGGTGGAAGGAGGTTTTTGTCATAGAACACTGGATTGATGGATAAAACTCCCAATCTCACACTTTGTAGCTGCTTTTTATTTGAGCTTTAAATATTGAACAATAATGTTAAATTATTTCATCATGTAGGTGCCAAACTGGAGTATCCAGAGTCATGCACAAGGAGAATAAAGGGAGACATAAAAAAATTAAGAAGCTACACATTTAGGGGAGTATTTTTTTTATGTTTCAATGTTTTACTCTTCACATTTTCATTTCATACTACTGTGAATTATGTGTGGGGGAGTTCCCGCTGGTTTTTGAAACTTTTAAACTGTATTTCCTGCATGGGTGTTTAGCTGCTAGTATCTAGAGAGTTGAAAATGTATTTTGAGCTGATTTTTTAACACATGCTTCCACCCACTGCTTTCAAATTCATTATGCTACTGCTGCACGTCAGTGTTAATCATGCTACTATTTGAATTAAATTGATACAATCTTTTGTCTGATCACAATGATTCAATCATGAATAGTTTAGGAATAGAAATTCACTTGGTTGTTGGTGATGTTTGGTGGGGTTGGGCTCTTTTGTTTTTGTTTGTTTGTGTTTTTATTTTCTTTCACTTTTTGTCTGGCAAAGAAAATTTTGAAATTCATTGATACCCCTCCATATCCTTTTTCAACTGAAATGTCTATCTATTTTTTACTTAAACTATCTCCCACCTTGATATTCAACATTGGGGACAATGTTGGGTTTTAAGTGTGGGGGAGAGGGGTCATTCTAGTGTCATGTTGAATACCCCCTTCTTGAACCTGATTTTGTGGTTGTTTAAAAAATGGTCAAATTTTTTCAAAAAAAAATGTTTCAAAATTCCTTCAAAAATTTTCAAATTCTTTTCTCACATGATGGTCATTGGAGGTTCACTAGTTCTTCATTTATGTCATATTTAGTGAATAATTTTTTGTTGGATGTTGAGAGTGGAACTTAGTTAGAAATGTTTAAGTATGAGTGATTGCTGAGTGCAATTGTTCACTGTCTCTATGAACCTTTCTGTTTAGGAACTGAGGATAAGAGTAGGACATGATTGGTTTTGTGGGATTATGATCATGACTTTTAGTAACTTGATGTTCTCACTGGAACCCATGGGACTCAAATTTTTATAAAATAATATTCAACCACTTTATGAAGTCAATTTGAATGATTATTAATTAAGTCCTTTGTAACTGAAGTAAAATGGGAAAATGGGATCCCACGGTGATTATCTGAGACAAGGTGCATTAGGGCCATTTCTATGAATAAATAAATCCAATTTCAATCTTAATAAGTGCTATACACAGTGCTCTGCACATGGAATATGGCTGGGAAAGATTAAAATAAAGTGCCCTTGTCAAAAATGAACTCATTAAGGTGAGGGGAATTTTTAACCTAGATGAAGAAGGGAGAAATTGACTTGGTTAATATTCATTTGAGTTGAATCAATAAAGTGATCAATTTAATGGACTTTAATTTCTAGAACCTGGAGGAAGGTGAGAATGGAAGGTGTCCTTGGTTAAGTTTTGAGTTCCACTTCATCTAACCTGTCAACACTCATTTAATTAGAACTTTAATTGGAAGGTTAAGTAGGATATTTAATGAGTACAAGTAGGAGGCATGACATACTTGACAGTGTACAAATTTGTGATGCTCTTGACTTCCAGTGCGTTTTTGAAGCTAAGAAGGACATAATTTTTAAACACCTTTGAAAACCCTAACTCATTGTTTGGTCTTGATCCTCTGGGTATTAAAGTTTAATCATGCACTTTTTAAATTGGAACTCACAAGTCTTATTTCTGTTTTAAAGTTACATGCATGGGCTTGTATGAGGACAAACAAATTTTTAAGTGTGGGGCAGTTTGATGTGGCACTGGTTTTAACACTCTTTGCCACATCCTTTTTAGATTTTTATTGACTTTTTTTACACCAAAATGTTGTTGTTTTATTAAATAATTGATAATTGTTGTGTTTTTGTACTTACTGTGTAGAATAATAAGTTTTTAGTTTAAAACATGTGTTTTAATGTGAATTAGTGTCATTTTAAATAATTCTTAAATTAATTTACTCTTGAGAATTAGACTTTTATTTATTTATTTTTATAAATTTTCATTGTAGTTAGTTTATAAATTCATTAATTAAATTAATTACTTCTTTATTCATTAAATTTTAAATAAATAACTCTTTTTGGTTTTTTGTCTTTTAATAATTAAATTAATTTTAACAAATTTAATTTTATTCAATTAATTTTTCTTAATCTTTAATTAACTATAATTAATTATTTAATTGGTTAATTAATTTAATCAAGTAATTATAAATTTTTAAATTTTTTATTTAATTATGTATGTTTAAAAATTTTAATAAAAATAAATTCATTCTTTTAAATAAATTATAATTAATTTTATTATTTAACTTTGTTTTATTTAGTTTTTAATTCCTTTATATTTAATTTAATTTATTGATTAATATAATTTTTTTAGTTTTATTAAATTTTTTATTTATTTAATTTTTTGTTTGTTTTGCAGGTGTTACTGTGTGCACCACAGTTTTTTCACAGTTGCGGTGCCACTTTATTGTCTACTCACTGTCTCACCATTTCAAGAATGGTGGGAGATCGTGTAGGCGGGGGGAGATCTTTTTTGTAGTTACAACTGCGCGCAAGGAATTCACTGAGATAGAAAGGGGGAGTGGTTACCAGGAGTAGGGGGGATTGCAGAACTTCATTCCCGAGAGGCGAGAATCCATTCTTCCATCCAGAGATCCCTTGATCCATCAGGGCATTGCGATTTAGCATCGATCCTTTTCATCACCAAAACAGAGGCAGACAGGCACAAAGTAAGAGATCAAAATCGAAGCAGTTGCTGGAGAGAGGAGCAATCTCATAGGATATGTTTCTTAATTCATTATCTATTTCTTTATGTTTTACAATTTTAATGTGTAGTTAAGTAGATTAGGGGAATCGGGCTATAGAGAACTGATCATCCATATATCCGTCATGTTTTATTAGTTTGATTTCTCAATGTGATTCCATTGCTCGGTTTTCTCTTCTATTTATTTTGAGTATCTTTTTACGTTACCTAATGACCGAAGGGTGTGGTAATGAATCATTTCATAGTGTATCATTGACCGAAGTACTGAGAATTGGAAAAGGTCAATACATCTCTTCTCCAATTTAAGTAGTTTTATCCAAGGGTCATGATCGAAAGATAGAGACTCCAGGAAGTTAATCGAGCTGTGTTGATCCACTGAAGTGACAATTCAATGGATTAACACCATTTTTCTATACACTGAGTAATTAAATTAAATCAAGAAGAAGCCGATAATATCTTTTTAATCAGTTCAAAGCAGCCTGAGGACCCTAAAATCATCATTACTATTTGCTCTCTGTTCAAGCCACATATTTCACCATATCACCTTTATTTTCACACCCACTATTAGTGTTTGTTTCACTGTGTACGTACAGTATTTTTTGTTAGTTTTCTATATTATCTTTTTTTTGTTTTAGTTTTAATTTGGTCAAGCACAAAGTAAGTCCTTCTCTGTGGTTCGACACCCTTCTTACCACAGTACTAGTAGTTTTTAAGGTTTATAAATTTTAAATTTGCGCGTACTCAACGATTGTGCGGCCAGACACCTTGGGAGGACTCCTAAAGAGTTAAAACCACCATAGGTTCTAGGATGAGAGATTTGGAATGAAGGAAAACGAATGTATGAGTGGGTATTTATAGAAAAAGAGAGGTATTTTTTTAATAATTTCAATGGGACACCCCATTAGTGGTTTTTGCCAAACCATGGGCTTTCCCATGGAATTTCCCCATGTTTTTAGCCACTTGGGACACCTCATGTCATACGTTAATGTAAAAAAGTTGACAATAATTTTATATTTAATTATTACATCATTATGATGTCATTAAACTACCAAAAACACAAAACTGTATTTTTTTTATTCATGAAAAATTCATGTATTTTAGAAAAATCCCAAAAATTCACCATAACCATTTTTCAATGTGTAGAATTAAAAAATGACCTCCATTTTTTGAAAATAATTTTCTAAGTATTTTTAATTTAATTTTTAAATAAAATCATAGTTAATTCAAGAAATAACAATTTTAAAGTTATAATTAATTTTATATCACAATGAAAAATTAATTAAGATATCATTATCTTATTACCTCAAGAAAATAAAATATTATCATTATTTAATATTTATAAGGGTCATATTAATATTCATATTACTATTCATAAAGGTGTGTTACTATTCATCAAAAAATCAAGTTGGTTCTATTAGACTCCAAATGACTTACTCATCACAACTCTAGATGACTGTTTTTCGAAAATCAAAACATAGATGTGAAAAATTTATGTTTAATGGCTGGGTTTTTACTATCTCCTAAATTACCAAATGTGGTTTCAAAAAAACATAGTGCTTTATGAAATATAGGATAGGAATATAATTTATTTAATAGAATCAGGCCATAAAACGTTTGGGGTGTTATATTATTTCCTCCTTCAGAAATTTTGCCCTCGAAATTTTATGTATAAAGCCCACCAAAAAGATGTGGGTGGTTATTCTTCATGAAATCATATGGTTCCCATGTTGCTTCTTCCATATTCTGGTTTCTCCAAAGAACCTTTACTAGACAAGTTGTTTGATTTCTCAATACCTTCTCCCTTATGTCAAGAATCATGATAGGCTTTTCACAGTATGACAAATCAAGTTCCAGTTATATTTCTTCATATGTGAGTACATGTTTTGGGTCTGGCATGTATTTATTTAACAATGATACGTGGAACGCATCATAAACTCTGGAGAGATTTTGATGCATCGCTAAATGGTATGATACAGCTATGATTATTTCCAGAATTTCAAATGGTCTGATGTACCTAGGGTTTAGTTTCCCTTTCTTACCGAACCTTAAGACACACTTCCATGGAGATACTTTCAGAAATACAGGATCTCCCACTTGGAATTCCAAGTCCTTTCTTTGGTTTTCAGCATAACTCTTCTGCCAACTTTGGGCTGCTTTAATATGGGATTGTATTTTCTTCTCATTTGTCGTGGTCTCTTCAATAAGTTTTGGGCCTATAAGTTTTCTCTCACCAAATTTGTCCCAACAAGTTGGATTTCGACATCTGTTTCCATATAATGCTTTATATAGAGCCATTTGAATACAAGAATGGAAACTATGGTTGTATGAAAATTCTATCAAAGGAATGTATTGATCCTACATACCTTGGAAGTCAAGAGAGCATGATCTCGGTATGTCTTACAGATTTTGAATAGTCCTTTCAGACTGTCTCTCGGTTTAGGGGTGATATGTAGTAATCATACAAAGCTCAGTGTTCAAAGCCTTCTAGATACTTTTCCAGAATTTTGATTTAAACTGGGGATCTTGATCGAAGACAATTGATAGAGGTGCACTGTGAAGTATCACAACTTCATTAATATAAATTCTTTCCAGGTGATCAAGTGGTAAATCCTCTCTTATTTGAAGGAAATGTGATGATTTTGTAAAAAGATCTACAATTACCCATTTTGCATCATTCCTTCTAGGTTTCCTCGGTAGTCTGGTGAAAAAATCCATCGTAATGTTATCCCACTTACACATAGGAATAGGTAGAGGTTGCATCACTCCTTTGGGATGTTGTCACTACACCTTCACTGGTTGAAAAACTAGACACCTTGACATGTAGTCAGCAATTTCTCTCTTCATATTATCCCACCAAAAATATTCCTTCATATCTCTATATATCTTGGTGATACCAGGGTGTATAGAGAAATTTGCGCTATGATATTCGTCTAATAGTTCCCTTTTTAGCTCAGGTACTGATGAAATTCATAACCTTTTCCCAAATTTCAAAACTCATTCTTCATACACGAAGTCAGCAAGTCTCCCATCCTTAACTGCATTAATTTTCTTGTGCATATTCTCATCATCATATTGAGAACTTTTTATCTTCTCTAGTAAGGATGGTTTAGTAATCCTTTGAAAGATGAGCTATGTTTTCCCTTCCTTAATAATTCCCATATCCATCTTCAGTATATCCACGAATATAGGATCTCTTTCAATCCTCATTTGAGTCAGAAGGCCATGATCTTTCCTACTTAATGCATTTTCCACCTTATTCGCCTTTCCTGGGTGGTATTTTATTTAACAATCGTAATCTTTGAGTAACTTGAGCCATCTTCTTTGCCTCATGTTGAGTTCTTTTTGTGTGAAAATATATTTCAAACTCTTGTGGTCTGTATAAATATCATATCTCTCTCCGTAGAGATAATGCCTCCATATTTTCATAGAAAATATTACAGATGATAACTTAAGATCATGATTGGGATAATTTTTCTCATGAGTCTTCAACTATCTTGATGCATAAGCAATAACTTTATCGTTTTTCATAAGGACGCAACCCCGTCTATTCTTTTATGCATCACTATATATTACAAATCCATCAACTCCAAATGGAAGATTCAAAATTATAGCATTGAACAATATTCTTTTCAATTCATCAAAGCATTCTGTACATTATTTTGTCTACACAAACTTAAATTCTTTACGTGTGAGCTTGGTTAGTGGGTTATCTAGTCAGGAAAAATTCTGAATGAAATGATGATAATAACCTTCTAAGACAATAAAACTGTGTACCTTAGTTATGTTTTTCGGCGTGGGCCAATCTTGGATTGCCTTTGTCTTCGCAGGATCAACTAGGATTCCATCCTTGGAGACAATATGGCCTAGAAAAGAAACTGATTGAATCCATAATTCTCACTTGCTAAACTTCCATATAATTTAATTCTTCTAAGAGTTCTCAGAATAACCCACAAGTGATTATCATGGTTTTCATATCATTTTGAGTATACAAGGATATCATCGATGAATACCATAACAAAGTTATCAAGATATTCCTTGAGAACTATATTCATTAAATCCATGAAAATAGAGGGTGCATTTGTCAGTCAAAAATGCATCACTGTAAACTCATAATTCCCATACCTGGTCTGAAATGTTGTCTTAGAAATATCTTCCTTCCTCACACGCAACTGATGATATCTAGATCGAAGGTCAATCTTCGAAAAGTATTGAGATCCATGAAGTTGGTCAAATAAATCATCAATCCAGGGTAGAGGATACATATTATTTATTTTAATAGCATTGAATTCCCTGTAATCAATGCAAAGCCTCATGGATCCATCTTTCTTCTTGAAAAAGAGGACAGGTGTAGAGACCCGTAGCCTGACGTACATGGACATTACATTACATTTGCGGAATACTTAGTACATAACAAAAACACACACACAAGGATCGTAATAGTTTAGTGTCTTTGGAAACTCGGAACGTAATCTTCTAAACGTGGTGAAAGATCTTCAATATCTCCCATAATGATCTTCCCCTTTTTTTTTACCTAAAACCTTTCTTTATATCCTGGGGAAAGAAAAACAAAAAAGGGTGAGCTCAAATGCTCAGTAAGGGTAAACAAAAGAAATATCAATCACATCATATACATAAGAACGTAGCTTTTGGAAATCTTGACCTGCAAAAGAGCTCATAATATCATAACATGGGATAAATCATATAATTGAAAATGAGATCCCCATAATCATAACATAAAACTTGAAACTTTGTGGCATGCACACATAATCATGGAAAATCATTTCTTGTTAGTCATGACTTATTGCCAAGACTATCTTAGTGGACAAAGTCCCTTTCTGAACCGAGTTCACTCCTCGTTTCAGTCCTGTATCACTGAACCGAAATAACCTTCCGTTCCAGCCATGTCTATCTCATGAGATATAAAATCTTTACCCAATGCATTGGAGGGAGATATAGGTCCCACCCATCTTATAATTAATCCTTTCTTATGTGTGCCACATAATCATAAACCATACATCATAGCGTAACCCATGTAATAAAAATGGGATTCTTAAACAACATGACATCATAAAACAATTCATATAAGGTAAAGGAATTCATAAAATATTTCCATCACAACATAATCAAATCCATGTAATAATAGGGATAAAAACAGAACCCTTTATTATCTTAGATGGAAAATAATTTTGATAAAACACTTGAACTCCATTCTTGAGGAAAATATCCTTTCTTTTTCAAAAATATTTTTCCTTTCTTAACATGTCATAAAACTTTAAACTAAAAGAAGTTGATTAAAAATAAACTTGAAAACTTGTAAAGGAAGCTTCTTGGAAATAATGTTTTAAAAATCCATTCATACCGTATAATTTAAAAAAACATTCTTCGTACTTTTGTCGGAAAAGTCAAAAAGTACCTCGTACGGAAAAACGACAAAAGATTTCTTTTATATTCTTTACTAAAAACTAACCTAAGGGTAAAATTGGATTTAAACTATTGCAAGTGGATGGAAACAATATTACATATTGAGGGAACATGGATGTGGATGATAAAATACACCCCAGTAAATACTTACGAATAAACAATCTCGGATAAAAATGAGATTGTGATATTTCCCTTACCTTAGGTCCGATTTGCTTCGTATGTGTCCGAACCTCCTGTATAATGATTTAAATAATGTCATTGACTTATTACAGGATCATATTCATTGTTATGATATCATATATTGTTCACTTATGACATTATATTACCCGTTCTTTTGTAAATTCCATGTTAAAGAAGCGTTTTGGGTAAAATCGTTTCATTTATCGTAGGTGTTTTGACTTGTTGTTATTGACATTATTATTACTTATATCATGATTTACTTACTTACAGAATATAAAATATGATTTATATATCATATATATTCAGTATATATATATATATAATAGATAGATAAATGAAATGAAAAACACCGTTCATGGAGACGGTAGTCCGTACGTACGCATGAACGCTATTTTCCTTTCCTTATTGTCTTGAATGGAAGTAAGTAGATGACATACATATATATATATATATATATACATAAATCCAGTAGCTTTATAATGTCATATATTTCATTATTATTTCTTATATATACTTTATAATCATTCTTAAATGGTTAACATGGAGAATGAATCTCATCGCGTCGTGGAGACGGTAGTCCGTACGTACGCACGAGCGATGATATCATTTCTATAAATATTGAATTGAATTGGAGTGGATTATACAATATATCAGAATCAATATGATGTTGTAATAACTATGTATAGTTATTCTTTACACCATTTTACCCATCCATGTAAGGTGGTGGTGGAAAATAGATTACACCACGGCGTGGAGACGGTATTCCGTACGTACGCACGCGCGGTGATTTCTTTTTCCGTAGGATGGATAGATGGTGAAATAGGGTTGTTTCATACTTATAATAACATATCAGTATATGAGTGATACTGATGTTATTACTTCATAATGAAACAACCTAAGAAGAAGAAGTGGAAGAAGAAATAAAGATGAAAGAATTGGTAACGGTAATTACCTCTTCTTTGAAGTGCCTCTTTGAGACCTCCTCTTAGGGCACTAAAATTGGTCTTTGAGGAAGACCAGAACCTCTAGGATGTTTCTAGGGAAGTGGAGAGGAGAAATTGGCAGGGGTTGGCCGAGCTTGAGTGCTCAAATTGGTGTGAGGAGGAGGGGGAGGAGGTGTCCTTTTATAGGGGAGGAGAGGGGCACCTTAGGAATATCTCAAAATATTATTTTATATTAAAGTCAAAATCGGTTTATAATGGTTCCAAAGGGTCTTATTTCGAAGCTAAAGTGGGGATGGGTCGAAATCCTATCAACCAATATAATTTAAACAAGTTTAGGATATTATTTTAACCTTATCAATTAGATTTAACTCTAAGTTAAATAATTTAACATTTACCGTGTCTTTTTGTTTTCTTTCACTATATGGTTAATACACTTACTATAACATTCCAAACGAACCCCAAATTGTTTATTATTAATATATATATCCTTATCTAAGTCATTTTGCCGAACCTTAGATTTTTAGGAATAAAATAACAATTAATAATATAATATTTGATTTAAAAACTATTTTGTGTCAATTTTGACACTATTTGATACATGATTTTTGTGAAAGTCATAACAGAATTAAATGTTCGAACCAAGTTGATTAAATCAACATTAATATATCATAGTAACCTAGAAAATTAGTGGAATTCATAAAAAGTCTTAAATTACATTTATTTTGGTATTTATATTATCAATTATGTGAATATTTCATTAATAAGATAATTACTGCATCATCTTTGTGTCATAAATAAATTAAATTATTTGATGTCTAAAAATTACAAATAAAATACCATCATGTAGGAAATCTTTTTAGCTTTCTAATGAATATTTACAATCGAATTTATCCTATGTATAACCCCATATTAAAAATGATTTACTTATTAAACTTTGATTTTAACTATTTTAACCCTTCTTTAAATAAATTAATAATAAATGTCCTAATCTAATCCAAGTGGGCCTAAATGGTCATATTTTATTCCTAAGTTTGTTTTTGGTCGAATTACACTTGTCCAATAGAATTAGGACATGTGTTAGGGTAATATTAATATCATATTTACCCTTAGTTACCCTATTTACTATTAACCGCGGTAAAAAAAAGTAAAAAGTTACTATTCACCAAAAATTATTTTCATCTCATTGAACCACATTTTAGTCCTTGATATTAACCGTGTCTCTCGGATTTTCGAAATTCCATTCACAGAAGCGGTAAAATTAAGTTTTATGTAAAATTCAGTTTTTAACCTACCACTTAGTAGTTTCACTATTCATCAAAAATTGATGTTTTTCAGAACAATGCCAAAATTTCATCCCAAGCTATATTTCATATTCCGAATTCAAAAATGAAGTCTATTTTACCAAATTCATAACATAAAAGTTGCATTAATTAATTTTATAATTAAATCCCACTGTTAAAACAAATAGCGTGTTTTTAAGAAACAATATCTATCAAAAGATTGACACTTGTTTATGTCTAGTTTAAATGTGAAACTACATCCAATGACCAACATTGTATTAAATTGTAAAAATATATTCTAAATATACTTTAAAACCACTAAAATTAATGATTTATCACTACTAATTATTTCGATTAAAAAAGTTGTTTTTAATTATAATTTAGTAATTTTCACTATTCATCATAATATGAAAGTTATCCGAAAAGTACCAAAATTTCACCTTAGGCAAAATTCGATACTCCGAATCAAAAAATGAAGTTCATTTTGAAAAATAAGATTTACTGGATTTCAAAAAGTGGTTATTACTATTCATAACGGCTAGTTTTAATAATATTTTTATAGCATATCGTTGTTTAGTGAAACTCAGGATTACGTACCGCACACGCTATCGAGGAAGGTTGTGATTGCGTGTAATGCAAGGCAAGTCAAGGATGCGTGTTGTGCAAGCTCCTTTTGGTATAACACAAGACATTAGTGAAATAAAAAAGAATATTTTTCATAAAATCTCGGGCTGTTACATTCTACCCCCCTTAAAATGAATTTCGCCCTCGAAATTCGTCGGGGTTATAAATGGTTTACTATTCGAAAGTTTCTTTAATAGAAACCCACATCGTAAAAAGGAATACCAAAACTTGGCTTTAAAAACTAAAGTATGAAATGTAACGATTACCCAAATAAACTAATCACTGGGTTTCCACATAGGTGAAAATATGGATATGGAAGAGAAATCTAACCATCATGTTCTGATGGAGAGTGGTAGAGAACATGGCTATGGAAAAGCCAGTAATCACAAATCCATAAATTTGTGATGATCTAAGGTACCATCTGATTCATCAGGTATAAGATCACTAGGACAACATTTTTGGTTTTCAAGATCATCTCCCTAAAGTTGAAAATTTGAATTAGAATAAATACTTACTTTATTTTGGTACAATATCACTGTTGTTCGTGCCTTGAACAATTTCCACTTCATTTCTTAAATAAATGAAGTTGAATTTGTTATTCGTGAAGTGTTAGCAGATCATGTGATAGAATGACTGTTCATTCCATCTGTCTCAAACAAAAGGTTAGAAAAAGTTATTAAATATACATAAGTCATTCTATAGTGAGATTAATCATATATGGTTCCTAAAATGGACTTATACTTCATATATCATACTTCTTAATATAATAAAACTGGTTTCTACTAAACAGGGACTTCCTGTAGGTCAGTGGTAGGCGATAAAGGCCAGTCGCACTTCGGTTGTGGGTTCGATTCCTACAGCCTTGTCCGAAGCGATGGGTTGTCGCCCGTCCTGCAGGTTGTCCTTTTTTCTAAAACTATGTTACTATAACATCCCATCAATAATATCGAAAATCTTCTATCCTTAAACAATACTAACTTATGTCCAACATAATCCAGTCTAATCTTTAGGCTTATACATAATACTGGAGTCCACTCTCATAATATAGTGACAACGATTACCAGAGATTTAATACTGTCGTTGATCCCCACATATCATAAGATATGTCTTGTTGGTCACATTCCAAACATTCAAAGTCCTTAATCGTGTATTCTCTTGAATACCTTAGTGAAAACATGAGTGCAGTTAAAAGTTAACACTTTCCACATACCAAAATTCTCAAAATTCTATATACTCAAACCATGATATCACTTAGTCCTTATATCAATCATGAGCTCATGAATACTATTAAACATTTCATTTTCTCGTCTTCATTATGCGCATATCATCTTATTTCCAAAAAATATCTCAATCACTTTGAATACCACATCAATAAATATTGCAATACTCAATGATACAACATTATTTTGGAATCCCATTACATAAACACTTAATCATTCCACCACATCGTTGTCATATTCAACATTGCCAATAGTGATCGCATGTGATTTCCCTTTGTCCTTTGCCTTCAGTGGTTGCTCATGTTGATCATCACTAACCCTTGGATTAGGGCAATTATTAGCATAATGCCCCATTTCCTTGCACTTGAAGCATTGAAGTGTTGGCGGTGCGTTCTCTGCAGTGTTTGCTTTATTCACATCATTAGAAACCCTTTTTCCATTACTTTGACACTCAGCTGCTCGATGACCTTCTTTTCCACACTTAAAACATTTTCTAGTCCCTTTTAGACAATCTCCACCATGCTTCTTTCCACACTTTGTGCATAAGGAAACATTCATCTTCTTTTCACCATTATTCTGAGATTTCTCCTTGAACTCCATCTTTCGTTTCTTGTCAAAACCATGAGATGGATATGTAACACCAACTTCCATTTCTACCTTGATAGCACAACGCACAATTTCTTCATAGCTACTGAAGTCTCTTATAGCTAATGCCCTTCGAAGACTTGGTTTTAAGCCACAGAAAAATCGATCAACTTTACTTTCAGGTTGTATGATAATTCCAGAAGCATACCTTGAAAGTCTTGTAAAATTTGCTTCATAGGTACCAACAGATTCATCGTCCCTTTGCTTAAGTTCAAGAAATTCTTTCTCCATCTTTGTTCGAAGAATACGAGGGAAGTACTTACTGAAAAACAAGTTCTTGAACTCGTCCCATTCCATGGACTCAATTTCATCTCTTGGCCTCGTATTCTTGATAAGATTCCACCATTGATCAGCTTCACCTTCCAAACGATATACTGCTAAGATGACTTTATCATGTTCAGAACATTTAAGAACTGAAAATATCTTTTCAGTAGTACTGATCCATTGTTCAGCCACAAGTGGATCAGAAGACCCACTGAAAGAAGGTGGACGTTTCCTCATGAAGGACTCAATAGAATATTGTTCCCTTCTCTGCTCATTTGGAAGTCCAGAATGATTCATAGCTTGTGTAAGTATAGCAATAAGATTTTGCACTCCATCTCCCATAACATTTGTTTGTTCAGGAGGGCAATCATTGCATTGTCCATTGCATTGATCAACACGGTTCCTTCGGGTTCCAGCCATCGTCTAAAACCCAAAAATAATAGTGTGAGAGGCAAAAATCATGCTAGGGAAAACAACATAATAAAGGGGGAGTACCTTCAATATCCAACATCTTAGGTTTAATTCTATGATCGTTAGCGTAATTCTATTACTATAGCCTATACGTATACTTATCCCTAGGGACATCCCTAGACATACCTTAGAAATATCTCTAGGGATCTCACTAACGTTTTCGCATCCTAGTTTCCAAAGGTTGACTAAACCTTTCCTCTGATACCAACTGTAGAGACCCGTAGCCTGACGTACATGGACATTACATTACATTTGCGGAATACTTAGTACATAACAAAAACACACACACAAGGATCGTAATAGTTTAGTGTCTTTGGAAACTCGGAACGTAATCTTCTAAACGTGGTGAAAGATCTTCAATATCTCCCATAATGATCTTCCCCTTTTTTTTACCTAAAACCTTTCTTTATATCCTGGGGAAAGAAAAACAAAAAAGGGTGAGCTCAAATGCTCAGTAAGGGTAAACAAAAGAAATATCAATCACATCATATACATAAGAACGTAGCTTTTGGAAATCTTGACCTGCAAAAGAGCTCATAATATCATAACATGGGATAAATCATATAATTGAAAATGAGATCCCCATAATCATAACATAAAACTTGAAACTTTGTGGCATGCACACATAATCATGGAAAATCATTTCTTGTTAGTCATGACTTATTGCCAAGACTATCTTAGTGGACAAAGTCCCTTTCTGAACCGAGTTCACTCCTCGTTTCAGTCCTGTATCACTGAACCGAAATAACCTTCCGTTCCAGCCATGTCTATCTCATGAGATATAAAATCTTTACCCAATGCATTGGAGGGAGATATAGGTCCCACCCATCTTATAATTAATCCTTTCTTATGTGTGCCACATAATCATAAACCATACATCATAGCGTAACCCATGTAATAAAAATGGGATTCTTAAACAACATGACATCATAAAACAATTCATATAAGGTAAAGGAATTCATAAAATATTTCCATCACAACATAATCAAATCCATGTAATAATAGGGATAAAAACAGAACCCTTTATTATCTTAGATGGAAAATAATTTTGATAAAACACTTGAACTCCATTCTTGAGGAAAATATCCTTTCTTTTTCAAAAATATTTTTCCTTTCTTAACATGTCATAAAACTTTAAACTAAAAGTAGTTGATTAAAAATAAACTTGAAAACTTGTAAAGGAAGCTTCTTGGAAATAATGTTTTAAAAATCCATTCATGCCGTATAAGTTAAAAAACATTCTTCGTACTTTTGTCGGAAAAGTCAAAAAGTACCTCGTACGGAAAAACGACAAAAGATTTCTTTTATATTCTTTACTAAAAACTAACCTAAGGGTAAAATTGGATTTAAACTATTGCAAGTGGATGGAAACAATATTACATATTGAGGGAACATGGATGTGGATGATAAAATACACCCCAGTAAATACTTACGAATAAACAATCTCGGATAAAAATGAGATTGTGATATTTCCCTTACCTTAGGTCCGATTTGCTTCGTATGTGTCCGAAACTCCTGTATAATGATTTAAATAATGTCATTGACTTATTAAAGGATCATATTCATTGTTATGATATCATATATTGTTCACTTATGACATTATATTACCCGTTCTTTTGTAAATTCCATGTTAAAGAAGCGTTTTGGGTAAAATCGTTTCATTTATCGTAGGTGTTTTGACTTGTTGTTATTGACATTATTATTACTTATATCATGATTTACTTACTTACAGAATATAAAATATGATTTATATATCATATATATTCAGTATATATATATATATAATAGATAGATAAATGAAATGAAAAACACCGTTCATGGAGACGGTAGTCCGTACGTACGCATGAACGCTATTTTCCTTTCCTTATTGTCTTGAATGGAAGTAAGTAGATGACATACATATATATATATATACATAAATCCAGTAGCTTTATAATGTCATATATTTCATTATTATTTCTTATATATACTTTATAATCATTCTTAAATGGTTAACATGGAGAATGAATCTCATCGCGTCGTGGAGACGGTAGTCCGTACGTACGCACGAGCGATGATATCATTTCTATAAATATTGAATTGAATTGGAGTGGATTATACAATATATCAGAATCAATATGATGTTGTAATAACTATGTATAGTTATTCTTTACACCATTTTACCCATCCATGTAAGGTGGTGGTGGAAAATAGATTACACCACGGCGTGGAGACGGTATTCCGTACGTACGCACGCGCGGTGATTTCTTTTTCCGTAGGATGGATAGATGGTGAAATAGGGTTGTTTCATACTTATAATAACATATCAGTATATGAGTTATACTGATGTTATTACTTCATAATGAAACAACCTAAGAAGAAGAAGTGGAAGAAGAAATAAAGATGAAAGAATTGGTAACGGTAATTACCTCTTCTTTGAAGTGCCTCTTTGAGACCTCCTCTTAGGGCACTAAAATTGGTCTTTGAGGAAGACCAGAACCTCTAGGATGTTTCTAGGGAAGTGGAGAGGAGAAATTGGCAGGGGTTGGCCGAGCTTGAGTGCTCAAATTGGTGTGAGGAGGAGGGGGAGGAGGTGTCCTTTTATAGGGGAGGAGAGGGGCACCTTAGGAATATCTCAAAATATTATTTTATATTAAAGTCAAAATCGGTTTATAATGGTTCCAAAGGGTCTTATTTCGAAGCTAAAGTGGGGATGGGTCGAAATCCTATCAACCAATATAATTTAGACAAGTTTAGGATATTATTTTAACCTTATCAATTAGATTTAACTCTAAGTTAAATAATTTAACATTTACCGTGTCTTTTTGTTTTCTTTCACTATATGGTTAATACACTTACTATAACATGCCAAACGAACCCCAAATTGTTTATTATTAATATATATATCCTTATCTAAGTCATTTGGCCGAACCTTATATTTTTAGGAATAAAATAACAATTAATAATATAATATTTGATTTAAAAACTATTTTGTGTCAATTTTGACACTATTTGATACATGATTTTTGTGAAAGTCATAACAGAATTAAATGTTCGAACCAAGTTGATTAAATCAACATTAATATATCATAGTAACCTAGAAAATTAGTGGAATTCATAAAAAGTCTTAAATTACATTTATTTTGGTATTTATATTATCAATTATGTGAATATTTCATTAATAAGATAATTACTGCATCATCTTTGTGTCATAAATAAATTAAATTATTTGATGTCTAAAAATTACAAATAAAATACCATCCTGTAGGAAATCGTTTTAGCTTTCTAATGAATATTTACAATCGAATTTATCTTATGTATAACCCCATATTAAAAATGATTTACTTATTAAACTTTGATTTTAACTATTTTAACCCTTCTTTAAATAAATTAATAATAAATGTCCTAATCTAATCCAAGTGGGCCTAAATGGTCATATTTTATTCCTAAGTTTGTTTTTGGTCGAATTACACTTGTCCAATAGAATTAGGACATGTGTTAGGGTAATATTAATATCATATTTACCCTTAGTTACCCTATTTACTATTAACCGCGGTAAAAAAAAGTAAAAAGTTACTATTCACCAAAAATTATTTTCATCTCATTGAACCACATTTTAGTCCTTGATATTACCCGTGTCTCTCGGATTTTCGAAATTCCATTCACAGAAGCGGTAAAATTAAGTTTTATGTAAAATTCAGTTTTTAACCTACCACTTAGTAGTTTCACTATTCATCAAAAATTGATGTTTTTCAGAACAATGCCAAAATTTCATCCCAAGCTATATTTCATATTCCGAATTCAAAAATGAAGTCTATTTTACCAAATTCATAACATAAAAGTTGCATTAATTAATTTTATAATTAAATCCCACTGTTAAAACAAATAGCATGTTTTTAAGAAACAATATCTATCAAAAGATTGACACTTGTTTATGTCTAGTTTAAATGTGAAACTACATCCAATGACCAACATTGTATTAAATTGTAAAAATATATTCTAAATATACTTTAAAACCACTAAAATTAATGATTTATCACTACTAATTATTTCGATTAAAAAAGTTGTTTTTAATTATAATTTAGTAATTTTCACTATTCATCAGAATATGAAAGTTATCCGAAAAGTACCAAAATTTCACCTTAGGCAAAATTCGATACTCCGAATCAAAAAATGAAGTTCATTTTGAAAAATAAGATTTACTGGATTTCAAAAAGTGGTTATTACTATTCATAACGGCTAGTTTTAATAATATTTTTATAGCATATCGTTGTTTAGTGAAACTCAGGATTACGTACCGCACACGCTATCGAGGAAGGTTGTGATTGCGTGTAATGCAAGGCAAGTCAAGGATGCGTGTTGTGCAAGCTCCTTTTGGTATAACACAAGACATTAGTGAAATAAAAAAGAATATTTTTCATAAAATCTCGGGCTGTTACATTCTACCCCCCTTAAAATGAATTTCGCCCTCGAAATTCGTCGGGGTTATAAATGGTTTACTATTCGAAAGTTTCTTTAATAGAAACCCACATCGTAAAAAGGAATACCAAAACTTGGCTTTAAAAACTAAAGTATGAAATGTAACGATTACCCAAATAAACTAATCACTGGGTTTCCACATAGGTGAAAATATGGATATGGAAGAGAAATCTAACCATCATGTTCTGATGGAGAGTGGTAGAGAACATGGCTATGGAAAAGCCAGTAATCACAAATCCATAAATTTGTGATGATCTAAGGTACCATCTGATTCATCAGGTATAAGATCACTAGGACAACATTTTTGGTTTTCAAGATCATCTCCCTAAAGTTGAAAATTTGAATTAGAATAAATACTTACTTTATTTTGGTACAATATCACTGTTGTTCGTGCCTTGAACAATTTCCACTTCATTTCTTAAATAAATGAAGTTGAATTTGTTATTCGTGAAGTGTTAGCAGATCATGTGATAGAATGACTGTTCATTCCATCTGTCTCAAACAAAAGGTTAGCAAAAGTTATTAAATATACATAAGTCATTCTATAGTGAGATTAATCATATATGGTTCCTAAAATGGACTTATACTTCATATATCATACTTCTTAATATAATAAAACTGGTTTCTACTAAACAGGGACTTCCTGTAGGTCAGTGGTAGGCGATAAAGGCCAGTCGCACTTCGGTTGTGGGTTCGATTCCTACAGCCTTGTCCGAAGCGATGGGTTGTCGCCCGTCCTGCAGGTTGTCCTTTTTTCTAAAACTACGTTACTATAACATCCCATCAATAATATCGAAAATCTTCTATCCTTAAACAATACTAACTTATGTCCAACATAATCCAGTCTAATCTTTAGGCTTATACATAATACTGCAGTCCACTCTCATAATATAGTGACAACGATTACCAGAGATTTAATACTGTCGTTGATCCCCACATATCATAAGATATGTCTTGTTGGTCACATTCCAAACATTCAAAGTCCTTAATCGTGTATTCTCTTGAATACCTTAGTGAAAACATGAGTGCAGTTAAAAGTTAACACTTTCCACATACCAAAATTCTCAAAATTCTATATACTCAAACCATGATATCACTTAGTCCTTATATCAATCATGAGCTCATGAATACTATTAAACATTTCATTTTCTCGTCTTCATTATGCGCATATCATCTTATTTCCAAAAAATATCTCAATCACTTTGAATACCACATCAATAAATATTGCAATACTCAATGATACAACATTATTTTGGAATCCCATTACATAAACACTTAATCATTCCACCACATCGTTGTCATATTCAACATTGCCAATAGTGATCGCATGTGATTTCCCTTTGTCCTTTGCCTTCAGTGGTTGCTCATGTTGATCATCACTAACCCTTGGATTAGGGCAATTATTAGCATAATGCCCCATTTCCTTGCACTTGAAGCATTGAAGTGTTGGCGGTGCGTTCTCTGCAGTGTTTGCTTTATTCACATCATTAGAAACCCTTTTTCCATTACTTCGACACTCAGCTGCTCGATGACCTTCTTTTCCACACTTAAAACATTTTCTAGTCCCTTTTAGACAATCTCCACCATGCTTCTTTCCACACTTTGTGCATAAGGAAACATTCATCTTCTTTTCACCATTATTCTGAGATTTCTCCTTGAACTCCATCTTTCGTTTCTTGTCAAAACCATGAGATGGATATGTAACACCAACTTCCATTTCTACCTTGATAGCACAACGCACAATTTCTTCATAGCTACTGAAGTCTCTTATAGCTAATGCCCTTCGAAGACTTGGTTTTAAGCCACAGAAAAATCGATCAACTTTACTTTCAGGTTGTATGATAATTCCAGAAGCATACCTTGCAAGTCTTGTAAAATTTGCTTCATAGGTACCAACAGATTCATCGTCCCTTTGCTTAAGTTCAAGAAATTCTTTCTCCATCTTTGTTCGAAGAATACGAGGGAAGTACTTACTGAAAAACAAGTTCTTGAACTCGTCCCATTCCATGGACTCAATTTCATCTCTTGGCCTCGTATTCTTGATAAGATTCCACCATTGATCAGCTTCACCTTCCAAACGATATACTGCTAAGATGACTTTATCATGTTCAGAACATTTAAGAACTGAAAATATCTTTTCAGTAGTACTGATCCATTGTTCAGCCACAAGTGGATCAGAAGACCCACTGAAAGAAGGTGGACGTTGCCTCATGAAGGACTCAATAGAATATTGTTCCCTTCTCTGCTCATTTGGAAGTCCAGAATGATTCATAGCTTGTGTAAGTATATCAATAAGATTTTGCACTCCATCTCCCATAACATTTGTTTGTTCAGGAGGGCAATCATTGCATTGTCCATTGCATTGATCAACACGGTTCCTTCGGGTTCCAGCCATCGTCTAAAACCCAAAAATAATAGTGTGAGAGGCAAAAATCATGCTAGGGAAAACAACATAATAAAGGGGGAGTACCTTCAATATCCAACATCTTAGGTTTAATTCTATGATCGTTAGCGTAATTCTATTACTATAGCCTATACGTATACTTATCCCTAGGGACATCCCTAGACATACCTTAGAAATATCTCTAGGGATCTCACTAACGTTTTCGCATCCTAGTTTCCAAAGGTTGACTAAACCTTTCCTCTGATACCAACTGTAGAGACCCGTAGCCTGACGTACATGGACATTACATTACATTTGCGGAATACTTAGTACATAACAAAAACACACACACAAGGATCGTAATAGTTTAGTGTCTTTGGAAACTCGGAACGTAATCTTCTAAACGTGGTGAAAGATCTTCAATATCTCCCATAATGATCTTCCCCTTTTTTTTTACCTAAAACCTTTCTTTATATCCTGGGGAAAGAAAAACAAAAAAGGGTGAGCTCAAATGCTCAGTAAGGGTAAACAAAAGAAATATCAATCACATCATATACATAAGAACGTAGCTTTTGGAAATCTTGACCTGCAAAAGAGCTCATAATATCATAACATGGGATAAATCATATAATTGAAAATGAGATCCCCATAATCATAACATAAAACTTGAAACTTTGTGGCATGCACACATAATCATGGAAAATCATTTCTTGTTAGTCATGACTTATTTCCAAGACTATCTTAGTGGACAAAGTCCCTTTCTGAACCGAGTTCACTCCTCGTTTCAGTCCTGTATCACTGAACCGAAATAACCTTCCGTTCCAGCCATGTCTATCTCATGAGATATAAAATCTTTACCCAATACATTGGAGGGAGATATAGGTCCCACCCATCTTATAATTAATCCTTTCTTATGTGTGCCACATAATCATAAACCATACATCATAGCGTAACCCATGTAATAAAAATGGGATTCTTAAACAACATGACATCATAAAACAATTCATATAAGGTAAAGGAATTCATAAAATATTTCCATCACAACATAATCAAATCCATGTAATAATAGGGATAAAAACAGAACCCTTTATTATCTTAGATGGAAAATAATTTTGATAAAACACTTGAACTCCATTCTTGAGGAAAATATCCTTTCTTTTTCAAAAATATTTTTCCTTTCTTAACATGTCATAAAACTTTAAACTAAAAGAAGTTGATTAAAAATAAACTTGAAAACTTGTAAAGGAAGCTTCTTGGAAATAATGTTTTAAAAATCCATTCATGCCGTATAAGTTAAAAAAAACATTCTTCGTACTTTTGTCGGAAAAGTCAAAAAGTACCTCGTACGGAAAAACGACAAAAGATTTCTTTTATATTCTTTACTAAAAACTAACCTAAGGGTAAAATTGGATTTAAACTATTGCAAGTGGATGGAAACAATATTACATATTGAGGGAACATGGATGTGGATGATAAAATACACCCCAGTAAATACTTACGAATAAACAATCTCGGATAAAAATGAGATTGTGATATTTCCCTTACCTTAGGTCCGATTTGCTTCGTATGTGTCCGAACCTCCTGTATAATGATTTAAATAATGTCATTGACTTATTACAGGATCATATTCATTGTTATGATATCATATATTGTTCACTTATGACATTATATTACCCGTTCTTTTGTAAATTCCATGTTAAAGAAGCGTTTTGGGTAAAATCGTTTCATTTATCGTAGGTGTTTTGACTTGTTGTTATTGACATTATTATTACTTATATCATGATTTACTTACTTACAGAATATAAAATATGATTTATATATCATATATATTCAGTATATATATATATATAATAGATAGATAAATGAAATGAAAAACACCGTTCATGGAGACGGTAGTCCGTACGTACGCATGAACGCTATTTTCCTTTCCTTATTGTCTTGAATGGAAGTAAGTAGATGACATACATATATATATATATATACATAAATCCAGTAGCTTTATAATGTCATATATTTCATTATTATTTCTTATATATACTTTATAATCATTCTTAAATGGTTAACATGGAGAATGAATCTCATCGCGTCGTGGAGACGGTAGTCCGTACGTACGCACGAGCGATGATATCATTTCTATAAATATTGAATTGAATTGGAGTGGATTATACAATATATCAGAATCAATATGATGTTGTAATAACTATGTATAGTTATTCTTTACACCATTTTACCCATCCATGTAAGGTGGTGGTGGAAAATAGATTACACCACGGCGTGGAGACGGTATTCCGTACGTACGCACGCGCGGTGATTTCTTTTTCCGTAGGATGGATAGATGGTGAAATAGGGTTGTTTCATACTTATAATAACATATCAGTATATGATTGATACTGATGTTATTACTTCATAATGAAACAACCTAAGAAGAAGAAGTGGAAGAAGAAATAAAGATGAAAGAATTGGTAACGGTAATTACCTCTTCTTTGAAGTGCCTCTTTGAGACCTCCTCTTAGGGCACTAAAATTGGTCTTTGAGGAAGACCAGAACCTCTAGGATGTTTCTAGGGAAGTGGAGAGGAGAAATTGGCAGGGGTTGGCCGAGCTTGAGTGCTCAAATTGGTGTGAGGAGGAGGGGGAGGAGGTGTCCTTTTATAGGGGAGGAGAGGGGCACCTTAGGAATATCTCAAAATATTATTTTATATTAAAGTCAAAATCGGTTTATAATGGTTCCAAAGGGTCTTATTTCGAAGCTAAAGTGGGTATGGGTCGAAATCCTATCAACCAATATAATTTAGACAAGTTTAGGATATTATTTTAACCTTATCAATTAGATTTAACTCTAAGTTAAATAATTTAACATTTACCGTGTCTTTTTGTTTTCTTTCACTATATGGTTAATACACTTACTATAACATGCCAAACGAACCCCAAATTGTTTATTATTAATATATATATTATTATCTAAGTCATTTGGCCGAACCTTAGATTTTTAGGAATAAAATAACAATTAATAATATAATATTTGATTTAAAAACTATTTTGTGTCAATTTTGACACTATTTGATACATGATTTTTGTGAAAGTCGTAACAGAATTAAATGTTCGAACCAAGTTGATTAAATCAACATTAATATATCATAGTAACCTAGAAAATTAGTGGAATTCATAAAAAGTCTTAAATTACATTTATTTTGGTATTTATATTATCAATTATGTGAATATTTCATTAATAAGATAATTACTGCATCATCTTTGTGTCATAAATAAATTAAATTATTTGATGTCTAAAAATTACAAATAAAATACCATCATGTAGGAAATCGTTTTAGCTTTCTAATAAATATTTACAATCGAATTTATCTTATGTATAACCCCATATTAAAAATGATTTACTTATTAAACTTTGATTTTAACTATTTTAACCCTTCTTTAAATAAATTAATAATAAATGTCCTAATCTAATCCAAGTGGGCCTAAATGGTCATATTTTATTCCTAAGTTTGTTTTTGGTCGAATTACACTTGTCCAATAGAATTAGGACATGTGTTAGGGTAATATTAATATCATATTTACCCTTAGTTACCCTATTTACTATTAACCGCGGTAAAAAAAAGTAAAAAGTTACTATTCACCAAAAATTATTTTCATCTCATTGAACCACATTTTAGTCCTTGATATTAACCGTGTCTCTCGGATTTTCGAAATTCCATTCACAGAAGCGGTAAAATTAAGTTTTATGTAAAATTCAGTTTTTAACCTACCACTTAGTAGTTTCACTATTCATCAAAAATTGATGTTTTTCAGAACAATGCCAAAATTTCATCCCAAGCTATATTTCACATTCCGAATTCAAAAATGAAGTCTATTTTACCAAATTCATAACATAAAAGTTGCATTAATTAATTTTATAATTAAATCCCACTGTTAAAACAAATAGCGTGTTTTTAAGAAACAATATCTATCAAAAGATTGACACTTGTTTATGTCTAGTTTAAATGTGAAACTACATCCAATGACCAACATTGTATTAAATTGTAAAAATATATTCTAAATATAATTTAAAACCACTCAAATTAATGATTTATCACTACTAATTATTTCGATTAAAAAAGTTGTTTTTAATTATAATTTAGTAATTTTCACTATTCATCAGAATATGAAAGTTATCCGAAAAGTACCAAAATTTCACCTTAGGCAAAATTCGATACTCCGAATCAAAAAATGAAGTTCATTTTGAAAAATAAGATTTACTGGATTTCAAAAAGTGGTTATTACTATTCATAACGGCTAGTTTTAATAATATTTTTATAGCATATCGTTGTTTAGTGAAACTCAGGATTACGTACCGCACACGCTATCGAGGAAGGTTGTGATTGCGTGTAATGCAAGGCAAGTCAAGGATGCGTGTTGTGCAAGCTCCTTTTGGTATAACACAAGACATTAGTGAAATAAAAAAGAATATTTTTCATAAAATCTCGGGCTGTTACAACAGGGTCCCCCCATGGAGAAACACTAGGTCGAATAAATCCTTTTTCACTCAAATCCTCTAGTTTTTTCTTTAGATCTACTAATTCCATAGTGTCCATTCTATAGGGAGCCTTTGATATAGGTCTTGAATTAGGAATTAAATCAATAGAGAAATCAACTTCCTGCTATGGAGGATGTCTAGGTAAATCCTCTGGAAATACATCATTATACTCTTGCACTATGTGCACATCTTCAATTTGAAGATTTCTTTCCTCGCCTGTAGATATTGGTTAATATTCCACTCCAAGTATTGCATTCAGTAGAGCTACTGGGGGTGGTTCTAGATAAGAATTAGGTGGCGAAGTTTATGCCCTAAAGATAAAGGATTCTACACCATTTTAAAAATTGTAACTTCCTTCTTCTTACAGTAAATATTTGCATAATAATTTGACAGTCAATCTATACTAAGAATTATATCAAATTTAGTCATTGTTATGATGATAAGGTTTGAAACTAGAGCACATTTTGGTGTCTGGAGGGGGACTAGTGGGCATGCCTTTGTTGCAATGATACATCCCCTGAGAGTTTTTACAAACAACTCCTTTATTAAATCAAATTGGACATATCTAATTTTCTTTTCAAACTGAGAAGATATAAATTAATGTGATGATACAAAATCAAATAAAGTGTTGGATAAGTTTTAGGAAAAAATTAAAGTACCTACCACCATGTCATTTAAAACTTCAACCTCTACGGTTGTAATTGCATAGGCTCTCCCTTTCTCTCTTGGCCTTTTCTGAGTCACGTTTCCTTGATTCTTAGGAAACTCATTTGCATAGTGTCCCATCTCTCTACAATTGTAGCATTGAATATGATTGAATTGTTTCTTCCCCTTGCATTCATCAGATAGATAACCCTTTTCTCCATAGTTATAACAGACTCCCATATCATTCAAGAATTTCCCGAGATGATTCTTTCCACAGTTCTCACATAATTGGGAATAGCTTTGTCCCATTGCTCTTCTTTGGTGCTTCTCCTTTTCCTTTGTTATTAGAGTACTGCTTCTTATCTTGGTTTCCTTTGAAAATATTTGATCTAGCAAATTCCTTATTTGTTTTGATGGCACTTGATACAATTTAATTATGCAATGAAAATGATTGAGAATCCAATGCCCTTCGAAGACTTGGCTTAAGGCCTTCAAATAAATGATCAATCTTGTCTACCAAGTCATGTATGCAATCTATGGCAGACATGGCCATCCTTTTGAAAGTAGCCTCATACTCTACAACACTGTCTTCTTACCTTTGTTTTATGCTAAGGAATTTACTCATCATTTCAGTTCATTGCTCACGAGGGAAATATTTTTCGAAGAATATTTCATTAAAAGTCCTCCATTTCATATCTTCTACTTCTTCTTCCTCTATGGTATTCTGAATCAAGGACCACCATTGATCAGTGTCTCCCTTGATACAATATACTTCCAGTACTACCTTTTCATTTTCATTGCATCTTAATGCCATGAATATCTTTTCAAGGGACTTGATCCATTACTCAGCAACCACTGGGTTAGTAGTCCCACTAAAATATGGGGACTTATACTACAGTAAATGATCCAACACAGGTGTGGAATGGTTATTCGTCACCACCTGAGTAAGTTTCCCCAATATGATCATGATCTGATCTTCTCCAACATTGACTATGTTGACTTGATTAGTAGGGAGATTCCTACCTTGCCCACGAGTATTGATTCCCCTTTATCTGTTAGATACCATTTCTAAATAATGGGATACCCTAGATTAGTTTATTAATCTCAAATATAAAATCACTCAACATAGATTGAAATTCTATGCATATCTAATCTTATAAACATGGTTTCTCTGAGGAAAAATTTACATTAAACTCCTTCATAATGTCTAGTAAAGAAAATGTGAATTATCCTGAGACTATCCCCCAGGAGTTTCATAACTAAGAGTGTAGAAAGGCCTGTTGTTGTGTACTAAGATACCCTGGGTCAAGCCCAAAACTCCTTGTTGGAGTTTTCACTCCTAGGTACATTTGTTCCAAAGCCACCTCTACCTAATCGTATCTAGATAGGGATGTATTTGCTAGAAAGATTCACATAATATATTCCTTACCAAAATACCAGGATGTTCTTGTAAATTTATCCTCAAATACTACATTAGGGCTTTGCTCCCTACTATATATTTCTTACTCTAGTTTCCAAGTTTCCTACTAAACTGCCTCTGATAATAACTGTAACACCCCGACCCCTATAGACTGGAGCCAGTGCATTACTTGTGATATTGGCATGGTTAGAAGGAATGAAAAATCCTGAAGGAACAATTAGTATAGTAGTCTCAAAGAAAATATATACATAGATATAACACAAATTACATTGAAAAAGGTTACAAAATACAATACATAACAAAACTAAAAACTACAACCACATGAACTCTATAAATGACCTTCTCTTAATCACCTTGTTGAGGGTAAACAATGAAAGGGGTGAGATCAAATGCTAAGTAAGGGTTACAAATAGCAGAATCATGAATACAATAATAATTGAATCATATTCAATCTTACATAATCAATATGGTATGGTGAATAAATGAAAAACTAATGCCATTAATAAACTGAGAATAAAATTGCGTCTACAGATTTTGTCATAGTGAAAACCTCATGGATAATAATAATAACTGATAATGAATAAAGATAATTATTATTAATTGGACATCATGTATCTATAACATGAAACCAAAATACTGTAAAAACAGTTTAGTTCTATGGGTAGAAACCCATCTTATTTTTTGAAACAAACTCGAAGGGTTTGTCGCCAACTGATTTGTCTCACGAGATCTACTGATGTGTCGAGGGGATATAGAGGGCCCCACACACCACTTCATGTCCAAATCATTCTTTATACATATATTCAATACAAAATCATTATGCCTTTCCAATATCCGTATAGATTAGGTTATACGAACTCATCAATATTTCCATAGTTAAAATAACTTTCCAAATAAACACCGTATGTAAAATGGTATATGGTTTAGACAAAATACATATCCATGATATGAGATTATGGATGTGTAATATAAATATAATTTCAAATGAAAATGGGTCTAAAATGGTCATTAGGTACACCACATAAGGATTATTAGGTGCACAATACAAAGTTAGTCACAATAAAATAGTAGTTGAGACAAAGTCTCTTACCACAATGTAATCGGTTGAATCATATGACCAGAACTTAATAACACTAAAATGAATAATTGAATAACATTAATATAAATAGAATCATGTTATTATATATCAAATGTAAGTACACATATACCACATACAATAAATAAGTGGCGAACAATGAAAATCTCACAGAAATGAAAGTGAGATAAGAAACCCCTTACCTTTTGATCGAGTGTGTTCTTCGTTTGTTTTAATAACCTAAATAATAAAATTTAGATTAATTAATTAATAATTAAAGAACCTATTATACATTTAATTTATTTAGTATGACCTTATTAGGTTCATTCGTGGCTCTTTTAATGGGTTTAAGAGGTTCGATTTTATTATTTTGGAAGCATTTTCTTCCTTGGTTTTCATGATTCGTTTACTTCCATTCATGAATGGTAGTTTGTTTGAAGTGTGGTTAAACAAACAGAATTTTTAATATATATTATTAGTGAAATTAAAGAGATATAAATTATCTTATAATGATTCTAGGTTATATACATGAGGATGAATCATTTGTTAAAAGTTTTTTGATAAACGCTTGGATTTATCTTGGCAGTTTTGTATACAATGAACCTGTTTTGTATTATTATTCCATATTATGAGTGTGTAAAGATTACAGAACATTAATGAGATTAAATACATATATTATGATCTGGTTCAACCATTAAAATGGTTTCATGACCAGTAATTAAGGAGAAAGTGAAGAACAAAACTTCGCCGTCCACAAAGGTTATAAATTGGAACCCCATGGACGTTGATTTCGTTTGTAAAAATAAAAGGGGGAGTAAGAATTTTGATGATGGTTATTACATTAACATGGTATAATTCCAGTATATATATGATACTATAGTTTATCTTGGTCATTTGTACAGAGAAGGTGATGAGAGAAAAAGAAAATAGACGAACTTGAAAATAAAAGAAAAGTTGAGAGATCTCTTATGAAAATTCGGCAGCCTAACGGCATCGCTAAAAATTTTATAAAATGAAATGATGAGAAAAAAAGGGTATCTAATCATAATGAAATCAAAATGAAAGTAATAATAATAAATAAAATAAAACCCCAACATATGAGAATGGAATTTCAAATAGATAACATAAAATAAGTGTCGACTAAAAGAAGAGAATGAATGATTCCCTTACCTTGTAGAGTAACTCCTAGATCTTGAAGGATGGGACCTTGTGGGATTAAGGAAACCTTGGGAGGACTCCTAGAGAGGTAAAACCACCAGATATTTGATGATGAGGGATTTTTAATGAAGAAAAACGAATGGATGGGTTGGTATTTATAGAAAAAGAGAGGTAGTTTTTTAATAATTTCAAAGGGACGCCTCATTAGTGGGTTTGGCCAAACCATAGGTTTTCCCATGGTATTTTCCCATGTTTTTATCCACCTGGCACACCTCATATCATAAGTTACTGTAAAAATGTTGACCGTACTTTTATATTTAATTATTACATCATTATGATGTCATTATACTACCGAAAACTCAAAACTGTATTTTTACTATTCATGAAAAATTCATGTATTTTAGAAAAATCCCAAAAAATCACCATAACAATTTTTCAACATGTAAAATTCAAAAATGAACTCCATTTTTTCAAAATAATTTTCTAAGTAATTTTAATTTAATTTTTAAATAAAATCGTAGTTGATTTAAAAAAATAACAATTTTATAGGTATAATTAGTTCTATATCACAATGAAAAATTAATTAAGATATCATTATCTTATTACCTTAAGAAAATAAAATATTATCATTATTTACTATTTATAAGGTTCATATTACTATTCATAAGGGTATGTTACTATTCATTAAAAAATCAATTTGGTTCTATCAGACTCCAAATGACTTACCAGTCACAACTCTAGATGACTGTTTTTCGAAATTCAAAACATAGTAGTGAAAAATTTGTGTTTCATGTCTTGGTTTTGACTATCTCCTAAATTACCAAGTGTGGTTTCAAAGGAACACAGTGCTTTATGAAATATAGGCTATGAATATAATGTATTTAATAGAATCATACCATAAAATGTTTGGGGTGTTATATCCTCAACCTCAATTTTATCATGATTCTTATTTTTATTGTAAAAAATATTGTAAGAACATACCATACCTTTCACATATCATTTGCACTCTATTTATCTTCAATAGTATAACCAATACTCGTTCCACCTTCTTGATTCTCTTCATGAGATTTCCACTCAAGAAATCGATTTGTATAATTCTCATACATTCCACGTCTGAAACATTTAATGTTGACCCAGTTTCTTCTAGTTTCCACTTTTCACTAATACTATAAATTATTGTGTGAGAAACATTTATCATAGAAGAAAACATCATAATCATGAAAAATAACTTATAGGATGTCTAAATCATGACACCTACTTCTTTAATCTATGACACCATATATTTATCCAAGGTTATTCATAGTCATATTTTATTTAAATCCTTCAAGATGGTTCATAAAGAGTTTTTAAATTCCCAAATCATATCCCCTATGAGTGTCAAACTAGGTGCACAGTAAGGCCCATTGATGTGTACCAGGTTATGCTCGAGTCACGCCTGACACCCCTTGTCAGATTTGTTAATCCTAGGTACATCTATACCAAAACTACATCAAATTATAGTATCCAGACAGGGATGTATTGATATGAAACCATGTGATATATCCTTTACCAAAGTTCTAGGATATTTTCTTATACTTTTACTTATCCTTAGACTTATTTTTAGAATCATCTCTACATGTATACTTATAAACATCCCTAGGGATCTCACTAAAGTTTTCACATCCTAGTTTCCAAAGGTTGACTAAACCATTATTTTGATATCAACTATAGAGACCTTGGCTTAACATACATGGATATTACATCAATTTAGATGAATATTGATCACTTTAAAAAAGTACATGCTAAATGATAGTAATAGTTTAGTATCATTGGAAACTTCGAACACATCCTTATAGTTTAGTGAAAGACCTTCAAAGTCTCCCTTAAATATCTTCCCCTTTAGTAATCCTACTTAAAACCTTTCTTCATAACCTCAGGAATTAAAACATAAGAAAGGGGTGATCTCGAATTCTCAGTAAGGGTAAATAAAAGAAATATATAGATATAACATGAATATAGGGGTACAAGAACATGAGCATAACATTTTAAGATCATAACATGTATATCAAAGATCGGAAACATGAGACAGGGAATAAATATTGGCATTTCATAATACATAAATCATAATATAATAAAAAACATGAACCATGTGCTCAAATCATATTCATAAGACATATAATTTGCGGAAAACACATTAACATATAAAATACTATGTTAAGGATACCGACTAAGACCGTAATAACATGTTAGGCTTGGGATAATCACCTATATACCTACTTTGTTATTGGGCTAATAACCTATGTACCCTCTTATTCTTTTGATTGGTCTACAACCCATGTACCCCATTACTTTCAGGCTTGGGCTACAACCTGTGTACCTACATATTTTCAGTCTTGGGATAAAACCCATTTACCTTCTTGTTTTCGGGCTTGGGCTACAACTTGTATACCCTTTGATCTCATAGACCATTTATCATTACCCAATGCATTGTAGGTAGATATAGGTCCCACCTTTCACATAATAAAATCATGCATACATGTTCCACAAGATAATAAAAGTTTCATCATATCATGACTGATAAAAAGATACGGGTTTCATAAACATCATATCATAACCCATTAAGTTAAATGGGTGTCATAATAATTTCAGCATATCATCACCTAGGGAAAAGATATCAGTCTCATAATAATTCCATTGATGTGGCCTTAAAAACACATGTTTTTTCACATCTATATCCTTAATTTTTAATGATTTAATTGGTTATTCTTGTACCCTATAATAAATATTAACACTTTTGTGTGTCAAAAACAAATTTATTAATTAATCATTTTTTATAATTAATTGTGTATTTCAAAAACTAAATTTGTTAATTTAAGTTTTACTTTATTTTATATTCTAAATTCTTTTTACTTAGATAGTTTATTTTTTCATGTAATTTAACACTTTAGCACTAATTAATTAATCTGGACTTTGTACATGATTAATGTATTCTTAGTATAACATTGCATGTATTAAATATTAATTAATTTAATATAACATGATCTAAATTTTAGCTGTCTTTTAACAATTTATGTTTTATAAATTTAAGTTTACAAACTCACTACATCTCTTTAATTTAATTAACATTAATTGTTTGATAAAATAATAGTTATCTGATTACCTTAACTAATTCAATTTGAAATAGTAGACTTCTATAAATAATTTTACTTTGATATATAAATGATTAATTTTATTTTAATCTTTAATAATTTATTTTCTTCTTAATTTTAGTTTTATTATAGTAACAATATAATCTTTGCTAATTGAAGTTAATAATAATTTAATTTAAGTTTTATTTGTTTCGTATATTTTATTTTAGTTTTTGAGTTACTTAACGTTTCAATTGTTTTAATTAATTTTTAGTTTAAGTTAATTATTTTGTTCATATTTTATTTAAGTTCTAATTTATTTTATCTTTATGTATATTTGGCATTGTTACAATGGCATAGTCTTAATCTCATGTGTCACGGTGCCTCAACATTTTATCTTTTATAGTGACACCGTAATTCCTCCTTTTTACTGTCTCACCGTATCTCTTGTGCCACCGGTTCAAAATGGTATCACCGGAACACCACGCACCGTTTCTTACTTTTACTGTATCACCATTTCATTCATTGTAACCTCAGCTACTGTTTCCTATCACCATAGAAATCCTATAACACCATTTTCACAGTCTTACAAACACCACCACGGGTACTTTATATCATCCTTTGCCACCTTTTTTATGGTCTCACCATATCCTCTTCCTCCTTCACGGTGCGACCATCTTTCTATTGTTTCACTGGTTCTCTCCTATTCCTCTTCTCACTGTTTCCATTACACCGTTTCCCTACTGGTCACACTGTGACACTGCTCATAGCCGATCGTCTACAGTACAAACCTCATCGCCACTCTTGACCATATCTTGCAAACCCTTTTTCAGAACCGGAACATCATAACACCACATTTCCCTCTTCGCCTCCACGAGTTTTTATTCTGGGATACATACTACATCATCCAATTCATCAGAAAATAGAAAGTTTCAAACAAGTTGAAACTCTAATTACTCAACAGAGATCTTCAGTACATAGAAAAAAATAGAAACAGAACAAGGATGAATCAAATTAATAACTTTAGAGAACACTGATTTAGCCATGAAAACCCTAATATATTTATCCCTTTTCGAAGACTGGCCAATTTTTCATCTGCTTTGGGTTGCGGATTGAGTTTGGCCACACCAAGGAGGAGCAGGATGATCTTGCTTCTGTTCATTGTGTCTCAACCTGCGTCGCGCTGATTGAAGCTACAGTTTTCTGTCGTTGATTTGATGAAACATAGAGTGGGTCGAGCCACCTACAGTTCTTCAGATCTGGAATTCAAGGTCTTGTCATCGTCTGTTGAAGAAGTCAATGCGCAGCGAGTTGAGTTATATTGTTGAGCCGATGTCACTCCTCGGTGAAGGAAGTACACCTACACCGCCACTGTGTGGAGTTTCCAAGAGATTTCACTGCCTGCGTCACATTGTAGAGAAGAAGTGGAAAAAGACCCCCCCACCCTGAAGCGCCAATTTGGGGGGGAAGATAATATTAATTTAAAAAAAAATAACAAACAAATAAACAAATAAAAAATATAATAATAATAATATTCATAATAAATTAATAATTAATAATTAATGAACTAAAATATTTAACTAATTAAATTAACTAATTAAAGTAAATTTTAATTCAATTTAACTTTTTTATTTTAAAGTAATTTATTAATCTAATTTAAGAATTTAATTACGTTATGTTAACTAATTATTAATAATTATTTTATTAATAAAATAGCTTATTTAATAATAACAAATTAAAAACCAAATAATTTTATTAAATATTCTATAATAAATTAATAATCATAATAATTATATTAAATAATCATCATCAGTTAAGATATTTATTTATTAACATTTATTACTTTTTAATAAGTATTATAAAAGTAAACTAAAAATAACTATTAAATATTATTTAACTTTATTCATGTTTTAATTGTTTTATTTTGTATTTAATTTTTCAAGTTCATACGGGAATTGAAATCCCATCCAGATTCACTTAACTAACTAAGTAGGAGTTATTTACGTGAGAAAAATCAGTGTGACGTGCCTGTCGCGAAAAAATTCACCTGTGCGGTGAAACATAAAAAGATGAGTCTAAGTTGGTGAAAATTGAGGGGTGACATGCAGTAGGTGACGAAGGGTATAAAAATAGAGATGCAGCAGAATTTTAGAGGATGGGTTGATTTCATTCGATCAACTACTTCCGTTGAGAGAAGAGCAGAGAACCTAGAGAGAAATGTGGAGCACTTCTCGGAGATCCATTCTACGGAGTTTCGAGGGCCTGGAGCAGCAGAAATTCGAGCTAGCCGGGGGATTTTTCTTCCTCGGTTTTCTTTAAATTCATTTCTTCTGTAAAAGAATGATATTAGTCTATGTATTTGAGACAATGTTAGGCTAAATATTACTATTCGGGGTTAAAAAATGAATCTACTGGTTATCTTCTTTGTCTCTTCTCACTATCATTTTTAATGTGATCGGAATTGATCAGCGAGATCAATTCTGATTGCATTCAATTGCAATGTACCACCTTTTATTAATCTCAAAATTCCACATTCATTCGGTGGGTATGATTGTGGATTAGTTTTCTTAAACGTTTAAATTTAAATGAAAATTACAGAACATGCGGTGAGTATGTTGTGTCACCTTTTACAGAACAGTATTCTCAAGTAGATTAATCTAGGATTGGAAAACTCCAAGACTTGTCGGCATGAGTGATTTATCTGTTGGAGAGGGAAATAAATCACTCTTTTTTAGTGGTGTTAGTTGTAATCACTATCATGAGAAGGAATGTTTTTAAAACAAGTAGAATTGAATTTTTTCCCGAGCGTTTTACTAGACTGTTCATTTATCAGTGTTGTTATATCTTTTTTTTCTTTGTTTCCAAATATTTCTCGCTTCAACTTAGTTTAGATACAGGTTCTGTAGTGTTTTGTCACTTCATTGCTTCATAAAAAATATTAAAAACGTAAAAAAAATAGAAAATTTACTCCACTGCTGATAACAGTGGGGTCTTTTAAAAAAATAGAAGATTAATGGTCAAAATTTCCTTCTCTGTGGGTTTGACCCTGCTTTCCACATATACTATAGTTTGTAGGATTATAAATTTTAAACTTTGATCGTCTTCAATGATGGTTCAGGTCAAGTTTTTGATCAATTTCGATGATATTCAATTGCAACATACCACCATTTCTTAATATCAAAATTTCACATTCATTTAGTGAATTTTATTGTGGATTAGTTTTCTTAAACATTTAAATTGAAATGAAAATTACAAAACAGGTGGTGAGTATGTTCTGTCACCTTTTACAAAACAGTATTCTCAAGTTGATTAATCTAGGATTGGTGAACTCCAAGACTTGTCATCTTGAGTGATTTATCTCCTGGAGAGGGAAATAAATCACTCCTTTTTAGTGGTATTAGTTGTGATCACTATCGTGATAAGGAATGTTCTTAAAACTAGTAGAATTGAATTTTTCCCCAAGCGTTTTACTAGACTGTTATTTTATCAGTGTTGTTATATCTCTTTTTTCTATGTTTTCAACTGTTTCTCGCTACAAATTAGTTTATATACAGGTTTTGTAGTTTTTTTCACTTCACTTGTTAATAAAGAATATACAAAAAGTAAAAATAAAATAAAATTTACTCCACTTCTATCAACAGTGGGGTATTTTTTTAAAAAATAGAAGATTAATGGTCAAAATTTCATTCTTTATGGGTTCGACCCTGGTTGCCACATATACTGTAGTTAGTAGGATTATAAATTTTAAACTTTTACCAGCTTCAACGACAGTTCAGGTCAATGTTTTGGAATCGCTTCCGGGGAAGGCACAAGCCATTTTATTTGCTAAAAAAACTAAAAAATTAGATATATAAAAATTTAAAAAAAATTTGAAAATTTGAAAATTGTAAAAAATATTTGTTACTTATCATTCTGAATTGGTACTGTTGAGTAATGTCTACTGTTGTTTGCATGGGCATAAGAACTTTTGGTGCTAGATTAGAGCCTCTGAACCTTTAATTAGATAAACATATCACTAATCTAAGAAAGAAGAACAAAACTGAAATGGAGAACATAGATAATAGAGTTCCGGAGAATAATAACTTTCAAAATAATCAACCAGAACTGTTATATGAACAGGAAAGGCCTAGGATGAGGGAATTTTAACTCCCTCAAGTTTCAATCAATCCATCATCCATTTGGTTATCTCCTAGAGCCAGAAATAATGAATTGAAATAGTCACACATTTCTCTATTTTCTGCTTTTAATGGGCTCTCTACTGAGGATTCCCTTGCCTTCATTAGAGACTTTTACAATATTTTGTAGAAAATACCTCTTCTAGTACTCATAGAAAATGAACTTAGAATGAGATTATTTCCCTTTTGCCTTAAAGGGAATGATAGGAACCAGTTTCTGAGTCTAGATGAGAACATTTTTGAAAACTTGGATCAAGTGTATAATTCTTTTATAATAAAAATCTATCCCCAAAGATTAAAAGGTGAACTAAGAAAAAAAGATAACTAGTTTTTATCAAATGGATGGAGAATCGTTTCATGAATCTTGGGATAGATTTAGGGATCTTCTTAGGTAGTGTCCCCATCATCAACTCTCATCTCACCTTCTCATGGATACTTTCTGTGAAGGGATTTCCTCTTCTGGACAGAATCTAGTTGACCAAGCTGCTAGGGGAAATTACAATGATAAGATAGATGAAGAACTTAGACAAATTTTTAATAATCTTGCACTGAAATAACAACATAAAAATTCAAGAACAAAATGAGTCAATAGAAATGTTAATTCAAACACTGGTTCAATGAATGAAAATCAAGATCAACTTGCTGAAATTACCAACCAAATTCAATCTTTAATGAACCAGAATTCAAAACAAACTGTTAATCAACTTGGATTTCAAAATACCAACCAATATTTAAGGGAACAGTGTGTCCAGTGTGGTATGTTTAGGAAAACTGAAGATTTCTATCCAAATTCTGATATGTTGACCCAACAAAAATAAAACTCAAACTTTGTTAACTATGGTCCTAGGATAAATCCTAAAGAAGATCCATTTGCAAACTATTTTAATCAAGGCTATAGGAACCACCCTAATTCTTTCTGGAAAGACCAAGGCTTAATTAAACAATCCACTACCCCTAATTACTCTAATCAACCAAGACCCAATTTTTAGATTCAACAAAGGGCTATGTCTTGAAATGTACAAGGAAACAATGATAGTCACATGTCTTCTAAGATTGATCTAATTTTGAACAAAATCAACTCTCAAGAAGAAATATACATGACTTAGCTAACCAAACATCAAAATCAATACGAGTGAGATAAAATGAAAACTCGTGTTAGAATAAAAAATATGGAAACACAACTTGGTCAACTTGCTAGGGATTTTTCATCTAGGTAAAAAGGTATACTTCCTAGTACCACATAACTTAACCCTAGAGAGAATCCCATGGATTTTGTCACTATAATTGGGCTTAATAATCATACCGTTTCTAAAAAATACAATGAAAATTCCCAAAATGAAAATCTTCTTCAATCTGGAAATAAAAATCTGCTCTGTTCAGATGCTAGAAATTCACAGAAAATTCAGAAAAATTATTAGAATCTGAATTTGTCAACTGAAACTCGAGCTGAAACTTCATCTAAAAATCTAAATAACAAAGGAAAAGAAAAATTTGAGTAAGAGGTGAGGGATATGCCTACTGTCCTTAAAATTTTTTCCCCACCCATCCCTTTCCCTGAGAAGATGAAACCTCAAAGTAACACTAGGGCTGAACTTCTTCAGTTACTTGGTCTACTTTCCAAACTTCATGTAAACATTCCTTTCATTAAATACTTAATTCAAATTCTATCTTATTTGAAATATCTTAAGAAAATTGTTTCAAAAAAAACTCTTTAATAATTTGCTACTTACAGCCTCATTGAAGAGTGTAGTGTTGTACTCCAAAAGAAAATCCTTCCTAAACTGAAATACCCACGTAGTTTTTTCATACCTTGCACACTAGGAAACTTTGATAAGCTGATCTGTTTGTGTGATTTAGGTGCTAGAATTAATCTTCTCCCATAATCATTATTTCAATAGTTGAGGTTGGGTGATCTTCAACCCACCTCAGTTATACTACAGTTAGCTGATAGATCGTTCACTCGTCATGTGGGTAGGGTATATGATTTTCTTGTTGGGGTTGGGAAGTTGTTTCTACCTATATAATTTTTAGTCTTAGATATGGAGTTTGATCAAGAGGTGCCCATCATCTTGGGTAGGCCCCTCTTGTCCATAGGTGGTTCTGTTATTGATGTCTCAAAGGGTCTATTAATATTTAAAATTAGAGAACAACAAGAAGAGTTCAATGTGTTTAAAAATGTTAAAGGACCAACATTTTCTGAAAACTATTCAAGGGTAGAGTCCTTAGAAGATGAGAACTCAATTGGAAACTCTGATGAATCTAGAAATCAATCCTCTGTTGAAGAAAATAATTTTGAAGCTGAAAATCCTATTGAATCTATTTTAGAAATTGAAAATTCTGCTCAAATACACATTTTGGAAAATCTTACAGAACTGGATAATTGTCCAGTTTCTGCTGTGGAAGAGTCCTCTGTTTTTGAACATAGGAGATTTTGGAGTGAGTTTGGATGTTTTTCTATTAACACCAACCTTTCTGAACACTTTGATGATATTAAGGGAGAACTTATAAGACAACTAGATGATTCTTCTTTGATTAATTTTTTGAATTCTGATTTGAAAAGTCTAGACAGTGTACTGCACACTTTGGGCAGCTGCACTGTTACTTCTGAATCTGAGCATGAAATTGAAAATAATTCATCATTTAAAACTCCTTATAAGTGATATGTTTAATATCTTGTACCTCCTAGGCCTAAGAGTCTTCCTTCGAGTGTAAAACCACCCAATCTTGAGCTAAAACCAATCCCTGCCCATCTCAAATATTAATTTCTGGGTGAGAACTTCAATTTTCCGGTAATATTTTTTGCTGAACTTAATGAAAACTAAGAAGAAAGATTGTTGAATGTTTCGAAGAAGTTTAAATCTTCTTTAGGCTGAAAAGTAGTTGATATCAAAGGTATTAGTCCCTCATTATGTATACATAAAATACCTATGGATCCTGACCATAAGCCTAGGGTAGAATGTCAAAGAAGATTAAATCCAAACATGAAAGAAGTTGTGAGAGAGGAAGTGATTAAACTGCTAGACACTGGAATGATATATCCCATTTCTGATAGTGCTTGGGTCAGCCCTGTCTAGGTTTTCCCCAAGAAGTGAGGTTTCACAGTTGATAAAAATGAAAAAAATGAAGAAGTCCAAGTTAGGAAATCCACAAAATGGAGAGTTTGTATAGATTATAGGAAGTTGATTTCATCCACTAGGAAGAACCATTTTCCAATGCCCTTTTTGGACCAAATTCTTGAGAGGATTACTAGAAAAGAGTTTTTTTGTTTTCTGGATGGGTATTCTAGTTACAACCAGATTTTTGTTGATCCAAAGGATCAAGAAAAGACCACTTTCACATGCCCCTTTGGAATATTTTTCTACAGGCGGATTCCCTTTGGGATGTTTGGAGATCCATCCACCTTTCAAAGATGTATGATGGCTATCTTTTCAGATATGATTGAGAGAATTATTTAGGTTTTCATAGATGATTTCTCCATTGTGGGTAGCACTATCACGACCCATCCTCGGGGCCAGTGTCATGACTACCCCAAGCTCGTCTCGCATAGGCCAGGGGCTGGATACTATCACCAAAGGCATAAATCCTGATAAAATGGAAGACATTGCCTTTATATAAGTAATCAAACACAAGAGAGTACACAAGATGAAGTAAACACTAAGTAAACTGAGTACAAAAGTTAGTGCTGGAAAGTAAATGGGCTAGAATACAAACCCAACTAAAAGTAAAGTACAATAGTAAAGAAAGAACAGCTGCAATAAAGTAAACCAGCAACCACTGAGTCATCATCTGGATATCCCACCTGAAGGGTGGGTACAAATGGTCTCCTCAGTTCCTTGGGTCCGGCCGTCCGCTCCGTGTACGTCCTGCCAAGTGGTCTACCACCAGGTACCCTCTCGCTTCACAAGACTCCACCTCGATTAGTGATGTCTATCATCTTCATCCAACATAACGTAGTGCAGGAATAGCCCGTGCAGGGGTGAGTATACGATACTCAGTAGGGACCCCGAGACCCCCGAAGGTCTCCCAAAATCCAAAAAGGATAAACCACAAAGGAAAGATAAAAACACAAAGTATCAACCAACTCTACTTAGGTATATTCCCATACATATAACTAAGTCATCAATTCCAGTTCAGCTCCAACTCACGAGCCCAAGTACAACCCAGTCCACACAGGAAAGCACAACCCAGTCCACACAGGAAAGAAAGTCAATCACAACGATGATAATGACTAAAAGACAAGACTCAGCTCACACAGGTATACTACTCATGAAGAGGGGTGGAGATGATAGATGTATCCTCGGAATCATCTCCCCTGCCGAACCCAAGTAGTATCCAAATACAAAAGTCGTCGATGTCGAACCCATGTAGGATCCATGTACAGTAACCATCACTACCAAACCCACGTAGGATCCAAGTACAGCCTTCATCAATGCCGAACCCATGGACAATCCAAGTACAGTCGTCCTCGCTTCCGAACCCACGTAGGATCCAAGTACAGTCGTCATCGTTGTCGTAGTCGCATCCATCTCTAGGGTTTCTACACACAGCATGTTCGATTCCGGGAGGGTCCACTCCACGAGCCAAGGGGGTTGATAGATCAAAGGTCACTAATTATAGAGTTGATGTATCCCGAAATTCTGTCCTGTCAATAGGAACTCAATGCAATAGACGGCGCGTCAATCGGACGCCCGGTCTGAGAGATATTGGCTTTTCCGTCCAAGGGGCCCTGTTAGAAAAACGCTCATTTCTAACCCATCTGATATACAAAATAATCCGAAACTCACTTAGAGTATCAAAAATGGATCGTCTCGTCAAAAGATTCCTAGTTCCGTAGACGGCGCATCGATTGAATACGCGGTCTTTAAGTTAAGCACGTTTAAGTGATTAATAGGCTCGGCTCGTTTAGCCCGGTGGCCCGATGGGTCGGGTTGACCGAGTTTGACAGGTCTGATCCAGCAGGGGTGTCAGACTGGTCTAGAGGAAATACTCAACTCGGCTCGAAGGGATGCGGCCCGGCCCGAAGTGGCGCGGCCCAGCCCGAACTGGCGCGTCCCGACGCGGCCCAGGTCGGCCCGGGTCGGCCCGGCCCGGCGCGGCCCGGCGGGGTGTGGCACGACGCAGCCCGGCCTGGCGCGGCCCAGCGGGGTGCAGCCCGACGCGGCCCGGATCGGCCCGGCTTCGCGCAGCCTGGCTGGCTCGGCCGCAGCTGACCAGTTTCCAAGGGAAGGGGGGGCCCTGGTTTTCCGCACCAGCGGCGCTAGGTGGCGTCTCCCTTCCCCAAACCGGCCGTCTAGACTGGCCGGTCGTCTGTACACGCGGCCGGCATGGGTGGGCTGTCGGTCTTCTAGCGCGGCGCCTTCCTCGAACCACGGTCCATCTCCGCCCGACTGGCTGACAGGCAGGCCGGTCCTCTAACGCAGCGCCCTCCTGGCACCGCGACTCCTATTCGCCCGGCCGGTCGACGGTTCGGCCGGTTCTTCCACCGAAGCGGCCCATGTAGCGGGCCGCGATTATTCCCGCACAACCGGTGCGACGGTGCCGGTTCCCTTTTCCACATTCCCAGGATGGAACAACGGCGCCATGCTTCTTTCACCGCCAATTTCCAATTCTAATATAATAAACGAGATCAACAGAGGGTTGTCAGGCCGTGTTCGTTCGGCCCGCACCCTCCTCATAAAACGATAGCAATCAGCCATATTTAACAACGACTTCCAACGATTATGGGGTACATAAACATCCACTTTAAATAATAAACCCCTACCTTGATAATCGATGTTGTTCGTCGGGTGTCGCGGAAGATGGCGTCGTGGGGTGAGGTTTCGAAGACGACATTGGCGTGCGTCCAAGGAGGGAATGGAATCTCCACACTAGTTGCAGAGAGAAGAAGAAAAGACACGTCTGTCTCTCTTTGTGGTGACGGTGTTCTTGGTCGAAGATATGACCTTCTTTGCGTAGAGGATGACGTTCTTCATTGAGTATGGAGTTCTTCAAAAATACTAGAGTTCTCCCAATTCCTCCTCACACAACAATTCTAACCCAAAATAAAATAAGGCTTCATCTTATTTTATTAAATCATGACATGAATTCAAATTAAAAAAATCAAATTCTAAATTCACTTAATTAATTAAACCATGAGTTGTCTAATTAATTAAGTGATAGGTTGGAAAGTTTTAAAGAGGGAGAGAGGGGAGAGGAATAGTTACACATTTAAAGGATACAAAAAATAATGGAGAGTTTCCATGTAATTAACATGGGAGTCCAAAGAGAGTTAAGGGGTTATGGAATGTGAAAAGGGTGGGGCTCGTGTGGACCCCACCTCCCACATAACCACATATGGGAAGTTGGGTGGTTGTGGGCCCCACCAACAACTTCCCATGGGAGAGTTTAACTTCCTAGGATAATAAAATAAAATTGTACACAATTTTATTTACTTCTTATTTAAACCCCAAAATTTAACTTCTTCTCCTGTGAAAATGCATCTACGGTAAAAGTCTCCTTAAGAAAATATCGGCACTCTGAGTTCATCGGTTCCCTCAGATTTTAAATCCGAGCACTAGTTCAAAAGATAGAAAATATTTCTCATTCGTTTACTGAACGTACCTAAGCTAAACTTCGAAAATTGATTCCAAGAACACCGGGTCTCGGAATCAAGTGTCGTCAGAAGCCACAAACTCGTAAAATTCCAAAGTATTTAAGAAAAAAATTCCTTGAAATTTATGGGTCTTTACATTACTCCCACCTCAGGGCATTACATCCCCGTAAAGCTACATCATAAACTAGGGAAACAAATGAGGGTATTGTGCATGCATCTGAGCCTCCCGCTCTCATTTGCTCTCCTGAAGGTTCTCGTGCTGCCACCGGATGCCCACTAGAGGAATCAACTGTCCACGTAGGACCCACTCCTGTCGATCCTAGATATTTATTGGGACCTCTGTGAATGTAGCCCTGTCATCGATACCCAGCTCCCCATGTTCGATGATATGTGTCGAGTCATGCACGTATCTCCTCAGCTGAGATATGTGGAAGAAATCATGCACCCAGTGCAACTGAGGTGGAAAGGCTAGGCGGTAATCCACCTCGCCTACCCTACTGAGGACCTGGAATGGTCCGATGAAGCGCAGAGATAACTTTCCGCCCCAGCCAAATCTCCGTAATCCACGTCGAGGTGAGACCCGTAAGAAAACGTGGTCGCCATCCTCAAACTCTAGTGGTCTCCGCCTCCTGTCAGCATAGGACTTCTATCTGCTCTGTGAAGTCCTCATCCGCTCCTGGATGATCTACACCATATCTGTCATAGCCTGGACCATCTCTGGTCCTACAATTGCTGACTCCCCAGGGTCAGTCCAGCACAGAGGTGATCTGCATGGTCGGTCGTACAATGCCTCGTATGGTGTCATCCCGATGGTGGAGTGGTAGCTGTTGTTGTACGTAAACTCCACCAAGGGTAGGTGATCCTCCCAACTGTGACCAAAGTCAAGGAAACATGCATGAAGCATGTACTCAAGTGTCTGAATGGTCCTCTCCGTCTGGCCATCCGTCTGAGGATGAAAGGCGGTGCTCAAGCGTAGCTGCGTCCCAAATGCCTCCTGCAACCCCTTCCAAAGCTGGGAAGTAAAGTGAGCATCTCGATCGGAGATGATAAATGATTTCACACCATGAATCCATACGATATCCTAAACGTAGAGGCATCCTAATCTCACCACTGAGCTCTTCTCTCTGATAGGTAGGAAGTGGGCCGACTTTGTGAGTCGGTCTACGATGACCCAAATGGAATCATGTCCTCTAGAAGTACGTGGAATCCATGTCATGAAATCTAGGGATATCTCATCCCACTTCCACTCTAGGACCTATAGGAGATGTACTAAACCTACCGATACATGGTGCTCTACCTTCACCTGTTGGCAGGTGAGGCATCGTGAAACGAACTCTGCCATAACCTTCTTCATACCCGGCCACCAGTGCTGTCATATAAGATCCTGGTACATCTTTGCTACTCCTAGATGTACCACCAATGGGGAAGTATGAAACTCCCTCAGCACCTCCTCTTGTAATTCAACTGGTACCATGGTACGTCCCCTGAAGAGGATGACATGCTCTGCTCCTTCAGAAAATCCATCAGGCGCCTGACTTGTGGAAATCTGAGCACATCGCGTCTCACAGTCAACGTCCCCACGCTATGCCTCTCTGACCCCTTGAAGTAGTGGAGGAGTGACTGTAAGGGACTGTAGGAAGGCTTCCCCATCTCTATCCACAAAGGATATCTGCAACACGGCAAGTTGCTTCGTCGCCTCTCCAAGTAGCAGAATGCTCAATCTCCCGCTGAGAGCATCAGCAACTACGTTCCCCTTCCCAGGAGTATAGAATATCTCAAAGTCATAGTCCTGGAGGAACTCGAGCCATCACTTCTACCTCAGGTTCAGGTCCTTCTTTGAGAAGATGTACCTAAGACTCTGGTGGTCAAAGTAGACTATAAAGCGCTCGCCCATCAGATAGTGCCGCCACATCATTAAGGTGAAGACCACTGCTTCAAACTCCAGGTCATGGGTAGCATAGTTATGATCGTGCTGCCTCAACTATCTTGAACTATAGGTGATCACTACCCGCTCTTGCATTAGGACACACCCGAGTCCGATCCCTGATGCATCGCAGTAAACTACGTACCCTACGCCCTCCTCCGGTAGCCTCAAGATGGGCACACTGGTCAATATATGTCTCAGCTCCTGGAAGATCTGCTGACAACTATCTACCAACATGAAGGGTTTCCCCTTATTTGTCAAAGTTGAAAGTGGTGCTGCAACTCTGGAGAAATCTGGCACAAATCTCTGATAGTACCCAGCCATACCTAGGAAATTCCGCACCTCTATCACACTCTTGGGTGGATCCCAAGCAAGTACTGCCTCGATCTTCGTAGGATCCACTACAACTCCCATCTCAGAGATGATGTGCCCCAAGAAGTGGACCTCTCGAATCCAGAACTGACACTTCAAGATCTTACCATAAAGATGGTGCTCTCGGGGTGTGTCCAGTACAACCTGCAAGTGGTAGGCGTGCTCCTCCTCAGTAGTCAAGTAAATCAGTATGTCGTTGATGAAGACTACGACAAATCAATCAAGGCAAGGCTGGAAGATCCTGTTCATGAGACTCATGAACACTGCTGGAGCATTGGTTATTCCAAAAGGCATAACCAAGAACTCATAGTGGCCATACCGACACCTAAATGTCGTCTTCTACACATCCTCATTTTGAACTCTGAGCTGGTGATAGCCTGACCTGAGGCCTATCTTCGAGAACCATCGTGCTCCCTTAAGCTAATCAAAGAGGTCATCAAACCTCGAGAGTGGATACTTGTTCTTTATGATCACCTTATTCTGGCGATGGTAGTCAACACATAGTCGTAATCTCCCATCCGCCTTCTTGGCGAATAAAATTGGAGAAGACGAGGGTGAAACACTGGGTCGAATGAATCCCTTTCACTACAAATCCTCCAACTGTACCCGCAGCTCATGAAGCTCGGTGGGAGCCATCCGATATGCCGAAGTAGATATCGGTGTTGTCCCAGGGTACAGGTCAATGTAAAATTCTACCTCTCTACGAGGAGGTTGTCCTGGAACATTATCAGGGAAAACATCCGCGTACTGTTCCACCACAGCAGGAAAACTCAGACTTCGCAAAGTCCATCCAAATCAGTGAAGAGGCTCTCAAAGTCCGTCCAAATCGGTGATGTCATGTCATGCACCTAGAGCATCAGGCTCCACTATCTACCTGTTGTTGCGTGCAGGAGACTCGCTGTAAGGATCACCATAAGATATGTCGGTGTCCCTACTAATCTAAAGACTTGGACAATAGCCTCCAGCCAATCCTCGGCTACCTGAGGGTCCATCTCTCTGCGGAATCTGGGCGGCCTCTATCACTGAAACTCATACAGTGTACTTAGGCAGCGTGCACTCTCCGATGCTAGGGCTGGTGGTATCGGTGGCCCAGCGGGTAGAGGTACCGCCGGTGCCTCCGCTGTAATGAGGCCCTGCACCGAGGCCTCATCGCTCGGTGGGCTGCCATCTCGCATGTAACTGGGAACCCTAGCTGGCTGCCGTCGTGGGGCCATCCTGAAAAGAAACAGGTGTGCCATGGTTAATACAGTATACCTGGTGAGCTGACCCAAAGTAATCACAAAGAAAACTTTTGAAACACACATGAAATCAGTGTTTTAGAGCACTAAGTCGGAAATCAGAAGTTAGGGTCCTGGTGTATGGATACGTCAGCCGACGTACCAACACTAGACTCCCTGGACAGATAACCACACTCAATACCCTTAACATTATTGCTTCATAGGAAGAAATTATCAGAGTCTTAAGTTCTGCGGTAGAACTGAATCCTCTGATACCAATTTGTCACAACCCATCCTCGGGGCTCATGTTGTGACTACCACAAGCCTGCATCCCATAGGCCAGGGGTTGGCGACTAGCACCAAAGGCGTAAATCCTGATAAAAGGGAAGGCATTGCCTTTATATAAGTAATAAAACACAACAGAGTACACAATCTGAAGTAAACATGAAGTAAACTGAGTAAAAAAGTAAGTGTTAGAAAGTAAATGGGCCAGAATACAAACCCAACTGAACGTACAGTACATCAGTAAAGAAATAACATCTGCAGTAAAGTAAACCAGTAAACACTGAGTCGTCCTTCGGATATCCCACCTAAAGGGTGGGTACAAATGGTCTCCCCAACTCCTCGGGTCCGGCCGTCCGCTCCGTGTACGTCCTGCCAAGTGGTCTACCACCAGGTACCGTCCCGCTCCACAAGACTCCACCTCGATCAGTGTTGTCTATCGTCTGCATCCAACACAACGTAGTGCAGGCATAGCCCATGCAGGGGTGACTATACGATAATCAGTAGGGACCCCGAGACCCCCGAAGGTCTCCTAGAATCCACAAAAGATAAACCACAAAGGAAAGATACAAACACAAAGTATCAACCAACTCTACTTAGGTATATGCCCATACATACACCTAAGTCATCAATTCCAGTTCGGCTCCAACTCACGAGCCCAAGTACAACCCAGTCCACACAGGAAAGCACAACCCAGTCCACACAGAAAACCAATTCAATCACAACGATGATAATGACTAAAAGACAAGACTCAGCTCACACAGGTATACTACTCACGAAGAGGGGAAGAGATGATAGATGTAGCCTCAGAATCATCTCCCCTGCCGAACCCACGTAGGATCCAAGTACAGAAGTCATTGCTGCTGAACCCACGTTGGTTCCAAGTATAGTAACCATCGATGCCGAACCCACATAGGATCCAAGCACAGTCATCATCGCTGCCGAACCCATGGAGTATCCAAGTACAGTCATCCTCGCCTCCGAACCCATATAGGATCCAAGTACCGTCGTCATCGTTGTCGCAGTAGAAGCCATCTCTAGGGTTTCCGCACACAGCACGCTCGATTCTGGGAGGGTCCACTCCACGAGCCAAGGGAGTTGATACATCAACTATCATGAAGTCTAGATTTGATGTATCCTGAAGTTCCATCTCGTCAATAGGAACTCAACGCAACAGACGGCGCGTCAATCGAACGCCCGGTCTGAGAGATATTGGCTTTTCCATCCCAGGGGCCCAGTTAGAAATACGCTCATTTCTAACCCATCTGATATCCAAAATCATCCAAAACTCACTTAGAGTATCGCAAATGGACCGTATCGTCAAAAGAGTCCTAGTGCTGCAGACGGCACGTCGATCAGACACGTGGTCTTTAAGTTAACCCCGTTTAAGTGATTAATAGGCTCGACCCGTTTAGCCCAATGGGCCGACAGGTCGGGTTGACCCAGTTTGACGGGTCCGACCCAATAGGGGTGTCAGACCGGTTCGGAGGAAATACTCAACTCGGACCGAAGGGACGCGGCCCGGCCCGGCCTGGCGTGGCCCGGCTCGGCCCGGCCCTGTGGGACGGTGGGTTAAAAAAATTGACATCTTTTTGGTAAAAAGGAGGGTTGAATCTTAAAATAAATGCATGATATGTCAATCCAAATGTCTCCTTCAAACTCTCGCTCCCCCACACTTAAAACACTGCTTGTCCCCAAGCATATGATAATCCAATGTTTCACTCTTTTTTTTTACACAACTCACTCAAATAAGATGGTCAGGAAAAACTGGTGAGTATCAACTCAAAAACCCCATGAAATAAATGTCAGACAAAAATACCAAAGAATGGTACACAAGTAGTGTATACGCGGTAACATATCAATGAAGGAAGATCATATAGAAAACCCTCTAGTTCCTGATGTAATGGATCATCACTTTTATAGGTATCCCCAAAGTCGAGGGTTACCGTGTAATGACCACCAATGTACTCATTGTTGGAACCAAAAGGATTATATATTCCTATATCAAAATATATGTAATGAATATGGATACTTTGAAAAATAACTCATATGATCAGGATGAGATAATGTCAATCCATGTACATCAAATGACTCACTACCCCTTAAAGAACCTTCTCCATGATTAAATCTCTCCCCCACACTTAGATTGAAAATTATCATGCAAAAATTCAAGAAATTGGTAGGGAAGGGTATCGGCTTAGGATCATCCTAAAAGGATCCTTCATGGCTTCTAAGGGCTATACGATGGAGAAACTGTATAGGTGGCTCAGTGGGTCAAAGGGGCTGAATAATCAAATAGATGCCTCAATCATTTTAGTGAAACTTTGAAAAATTCCTATCACTTTGATGGAAAAACATGGAAAGTTCTATAAGACAAAACATGGTTGAGATTCCCTCAAGAAAAAGAGAAATGATAGATTATTCTAAAATGGATCAGAGTCCTCACGAGTATGTAAATATAATGTTGGATAGCACAGGTGAGCATGAGTGCAAATAAGTGTCTCAAACAAAATACAAGTTTTTGAAAACCATTTTTGAAGCATGAAATAATATCAGAAATCATCTAAGTCATGAGATCAAGGATCAAAGAATTCCAAACAAGAATCAGGTTTTCAAACTGCCTAGGGACCCAAGTGGTATGTTTCTGACTGTGTTGCGACAAAAATACAACAGCTTTTATGCGGGTTCATCAATGACAATAATGTTAGTTTTTTGTTTTTTTCAAGATTTTATTGTTTATTTTTAGTTTACATGGTGTTTTTGGAAGCATAAAATATGAAAAAAAAACACTTCCCTGTGTAAGTGCAGAAAGACGCGGAGAGGCTGTTTATATCCAATGAAGCTTCGGAAATGGTATACCTGTAAAACCTATACACTGACAAAACATACTCGCATCATATCAAAGAAGTCACACCATAATCAAAAGAATGTGGATGATAAAAATATTTATGATGAATTTAAATCCACTACGTTGCCGGGAGAAAATAGATTGTTGTAAATGCATGACATTTTATTTAAAATAAAACTAAATGAAATGAAATTAAATGCAGTGAAAAGAAAACAAAAAATGATGGGTTTCCTCCCATTGAGCGCTAAGTTTACTTCTTCTTCAGCCAGACGTTATTGAAACTCCACCAGGATCGAACAGAAATGTAAACCATGCATCTGCTTCTTTTTCAGTAGGAGTGTGGAATCCTTTCTTTGAAGATGAGTTTATCCTTCAAGATGTACAAAATCTTGATGGAATCATTTTAGAATAATGTTTGTGAGGAATGAAATTAAAATATTCCAACTCACAAGGGAATGAATATACCTTTCATGAAGAAAGACTCATCGAATAATTTAATTTTGGGAAAAGGCCGTCAGCAGAAAGATCAAGAAGATTACCTCTTTGAACGTGCATATGTGAAAGAATTCCTTTACTAGACTCCTTAAGTGGTTGTCTTATCTCCATCACATCCTTGAATGTAGTATCTAGGTTGATGATGTATCCCAATTTGTTTTCACAGCCAACTAATAGCACAGGGAAATATACTGGTTTCCAACTCAATTCATGCTTGATGGTTTCATTGATTATTCCAAGTTCAAAAATATTGTTCACATATGTGGGTGTTTCAAGTGAAGGGTTTTTAGCCTTGATGCAGAAGAAAGTGGTATGGGATTAATTGGAGCAGATGACTCTATTTTGTCAAGAATGACATCTTTTTTAAAATCTCCCTCTATACCGTCCTCATCATAATTCTCTGTAGGCACATGTTTCACCACAAACTCAGGATCCTCCAAGCAATCCCATTCTTCCATTGTTTCTATAAAATTATGAGTGTTCTCTACCACCAATTCTAATTGACTCTTCGACTCCAAAAATGTTTCAGATGTCTCCATTTTATAAAAAGTTTCAGACTCACATAAATTTTCAGAAAGAGGTGATTCGATGTCATTTGAAGTGATGTGATCTTGAGTGTGGTAATCTATTGTTTCTTGGTTCAATTATGAATCTATCATGGTAAAGAATGGTCCTAGTTCAATATCCTCTTCATCCTCAAAAGGTGTGATTTGATAGACATTGAATGTGTCCTTTTTCACTTTTGGATGGTTGTGTTGTGAATTCATAGAAGAAGGACATGAAATCACATTTTCTGAGGGACCATTATGTTCAACAGGGCGGAAGACCAAGCTCTCATGTTCTTGAAATGTGATTATATTGGAAGAATTGTTTTGTGATGGAGGGGAGTCATCAATTCTATGATAAGAAGTCAGATCAATCTTATTATCAGACTTGGGACATAGATGTTGTTCAAATGGAACCTCTATTTCACTCTCCTCAAAAGAATTGTTTTGAATTAGATTATCAAGTGGTAATGAAGAAGTTAGTTCGAAAATATGATTCATTAGACCATCAAGTGGTAATGAAGTAGTTAGTTGAGGAATATGATTCATTTGATTTACTAAATTCTTCAATTGATTTTCTAGATCTTTTGTTGAGGAGAGAAACTTTGCATTTCATTCATCTTGAAGTTCAAACCTCCGATTGGTCTCAGTGATAGCACAATGCAACATGTGCTCAATTATTGAATCATTTGTTTGATATGAATTTTCAAGTTCTAAATTTTCAGGAATGCACTGACTTTGAAAATTATCAATAGATGTATAAGGACTTGTTTCATAGCATGGTAAAATATTCTCATATGGATCATAGAATGGACTTGAATAAAGATCATTGAAATAAATGGGATTACCTAGATAGCTCATGTGTTGTGAATCATTATACATCATACCTTGAGTCGGGGATATAATGGGCGGATACTGGTTGTAATTGTGTGGTAAGGCCCATCACATTTTGAACTTCTGGGTGTCTTCAAAATTCCTGCAATGAAAAATTCCCAGAGTAGTAAGCTGTTTTTATTTGTTGGTTTAGTTTTTTTTGTTTTTTAATTTAATTTTTTTTACCTAAATCACTCTTTTAAAGGAACTCCTAATGCTACTATTCTCCCCGGTAACGGCGCCAGAAATTTGGCATGCGTGTCGTAGCGCGTGAAAATTTTCAATATTTCTTTTCCTACTAACTACTGTAGAAGTGGTGAGCAGGGTCGAACCAAAGATAGAATGTGAGTAGACACTAGGAAATATCCTTTGGTAAAAATGTTTAGGCAATTGAGTTCTTCATGTGGGATTAACAAATAAGTTCTAAAAACTAAATGACTATTTTAAAAATGACTATTTAAATTAACAAAAACTATCCAAGTGAACTAAGATATGAAAGAAACTGGCAGAGATGGAAGTGTGAGAGTCGTGACTTCTGTTCAAGTGTATGCAATGTCAATTATTTAATTCCCACATTTGAATATTTATTTATTAAATTATCACTGATTCAAAATTTAATCAAAATACTATCTGGTCTCGTTCTCTAATGTTAGACAGTATTTTAATGTTTACACAAATTATCCGTCATTTTCTTCTTTGTCCTGACGAATAATTTGCGCGTCATTATAGCACTGAATCACTTAGTGAAATACGACGACCCGTTTCTCACAAAGTTGAAGTATCTACCTGCGTCGGGTTCGCTCACATGAGATCACTTATTCAGTATCACTCAAACAAGTTTAAAGAAGTGCACACACAAAATATTAATTTTCCAATTAATATATTTATTTATTCAGAATTCGCTCGCACGCTTGATTGAATTCTGAATAAATAAATTCTCTGATGAACTCCCATTCATGATTAATTATTAGGTATCACACGAACGGGCACCATAGGATGTGTGCAGGGCTCAAATGACAATTAATTTCAACGCAGATATAATTAATTAAATAAACATCCAATTAAAATTAATTTAAAAGGCAATCAAACATGAGAATAAATTAAAGACATGCAATTACCAACACATTCATCACAACTCCGACACAAAAAGAATTAGTCTTCCATCGCGACGACATGACACATAAAATAATAAAAAGAAGATGTCACCATACTCGTGTCGTTGCTTTGGTCACTGCGAGACGCTGTCAATGATCACAAAATAATAATCATCACTCCGCTCCATGCAGTCGCTGACGCTACACCCAAATCAAACCACTGTGCCGCTGAAAATATGCTTTGATATGCACTTTCTCTTGCCGTGCAACGTGAATCTACAGAAGCCAAGAGAATGTTCTGAACCTCTGCTGCGCTCCTGATGGTGGTTTTCCATTGGTTGATGACTGAGGAGGGCTGCTCGCTGGTCGGTGTACGCTGTTTTGTACCTGCGAACATGTCTGGGAAAAAGGGCGAAGGGGTATATGTGGGGAGAATGAGAGGTCCGTGAGAGGGAGAGTGGGAAGTGATGAGGTGGCTAGGGGATGGGCTCTGTGAATGGAAGAGGAGGGGTGAGCGGGTCCGTGGATAAAGGAAATGTGGGGGTGGGGTGCTAGGGATGATCCGATATGGGGGAAGGAGCGGTCGGGGAGATGGGACCAAGGGAGATGTGGGGCGATGGGGTTGTGGGGAGATGAGGGATGGGGAGGGAAGGCGGCGGGTCCAGGGGGAGAGAAGAGTAGAGCGGCGGGTGAGATAAGGGGAGGCGGTGCTAGAATAGGCAGTTGGGGAAGATAAAAGGAGGCGGTCCAGGTGGGAGATTGGAGAGAGGGTTTTAAAAAAAAGGAGTGTGGCGTGGGATTAGAGAGAGAAATGAGAGGGGTAGAGGGAATGGTGATTGGTGAGAGAAAAGTGAGAATAGGGAGGGGTGACGTGGGAGAGGGGAAGCGGTCAAAAGGGGAGGGGGTGGTGCGTGGATAGGGGGAAAATAAAAAAAATAAAAAAGTTAAATCTAAATTTTAAAATTCAAAATTTAAAATAATATATTAGTCTAAAAGTTAAATAATAATAATCATATTTAAATATAAATGCACATGTAATTAAATATAATAATATTAAACTAATAAAAAATACTATTTTATTAATACAACAAAATAATGAAACAAATTAAAATTAAAATTACAATATACATACTAATAAATATTAATAAAATAAACTAACTAAAATTAGAGAAACTAATAATAACAAAATAGTGTTAAATATAATTTATAAAATTAATATAACTAATAGAAATACTAAATTACTAATATAAGTATATAAATTAAAAAAAATTATCAAAATATCTAAACTACTACAAAACTAAAAAAATAAACTAAAAATATAAAAAATGGTTAAACTAATTAATTAAAACTAAGTTAGAAAATTATACAAATACATGTGAAATCCATGTACATCAAATCCCCCACACTTAAACTTTTTCACTCCTGGGAAAAACAATCAGAAATAAAACACAAGTGGTCGTAGACAAATCAAAATATCCAAGTTACAAGTTCAAAAAATTTCAATCTCTTTTTCCCATAAAATATCATGCTTCATTTAAAACTCCAATTTTCAAAAACCGTTTTTCTTCCTCTTGTATTCTTTTCAAAACAAGTACATGCACTCATTTACCAAGTGACCTACCTCACCATCACTCTCATCTCTCTAAAGAGAATTGATCAAAGTTTTTCTCAGGTCTCATACACATGCATGCTTACTATAGGCTTTCCATGAATTTCACATCTCCACTAGCGGAAATCAAAAGAATGCACCAATCTCAAGGACTTTACATGACGTTCAAATGTTTCTAAAGTTGTGGGATGGTGGGTTAAAAAAATTTACATCTTTTTGGTAAAAAGGAGGGTTGAATCTTGAAATAAATGCATGATAAGTCAATCCAAATATCTCCCTCAAACTCTCGCTCCCCCAAACTTAAAACACTGCCTGTCCCCAAGCATATGATAATCCAATGTTTCACTCTTTTTTTACACAACTCACTCAAATAAGATGGTCAAGAAAAACTGGTGAGTATCAACTCATAAACCCCATGAAATAAATGTCAGACAAAAATCCCAAAGAATGGTTCACAAGTAGTGTATACACGGTAACATCTCAATGAAGGTAGGTCATATAGAAAACCCTCTAGTTCCTGAAGTAATGGATCATCACTTTTATAGGTATCCCCAAAGTCGAGGGTTACCGCATAATGACCACCAATATACTCATTGTTGGAACCAAAAGGATTCTATATTCCTATTTCAAAATATATGTAATGAATGTGGATACTGTGAAAAATAACTCATATGATCATGATGAGATAATGTCAATCCATGTACATCAAATGACTCACTACCCCTCAAAGAACCCTCTCAATGAGTAAATCTCTCCCCCACACTTAGATTGAAAATTATCATGAAAAAATTCAAGAAATTGGTAGAGAAGGGTATAGGATTGGGCTCTTACTAAAAGGATCCTTCATGGATTCTAAGGGCTATACGATGGAGAAAATGTATAGGTGGCTCAGTGGGTCAATGGGGCTGAATAATCAAATAGATTCCTTGATCATTTTAGTGAAACTTTCAAAAATTCATACTGCTTTCATGGAAAAACATGGAAAGTTATAGAGGAGAAAACATGGTTGAGATTCTCTCAAGAAAAAGAGAAATAAGAGATGATTGTAAAATGGATCAGAGTCCTCATGGGTATGGAAATATAATGTTGGACAGCACAGGTGAGCATGAGTGCAAATAAGTGTCTCAAACAAAATACAAGTTTTTGAAAAACTTTTTTGAAGCATGAAATAATATCAGCAATCATCGAAGTCATGAGATCAATGATCAAATAATTCCAAACAAGAATCAGGTGTTCAAACTGCCTAAGGACACGAGTGGTATGTTTCCAACTGTATTGTGACAAAAATACAGCAGCTTTTATGCGGGTTCATCAATGACAAGAATGTTATTTTTTTGTTTTTTTTCAATATTTTCTTGTTTTTTTTAGTTTACATGGTGTTTTTTGAAGCATGAAATATGAAAAAAATAAAACACTTCCCTGTGTAAGTGCAGATAGATGCGGAGAGGCTGTTTGTATCTGATGAAGCTCCAGAAATGGTATACCTATAAAACCAACACACTGACAACACATACTCACATCATATCAAATAAGTCACACCATAATCAAAAGAATGTGGATAATAAAAATATTTATGATGAATTTAAATCCACTATGGTGCCGGAAGAAAACAGATTGTTGTAAATGCATGCCATTTTATTTAAAATAAAACTAAATGAAATGAAATTAAATGCAGTGAAAATAAAACAAAAAAATGATGGGTTACCTCCCATTGAGCACTAAGTTTACTTCGTCTTTAGCCAGACGTTATTGAAACTCCACCAGGATCGAACAGAAATGTAAACCATGCATCTGCTTCTTTTTCAGTAGGAGTGTGGAATACGTTCGTTGAAGATGAGTTTATCCTGCAAGCTGTACAAAATCTCGACGGAATCTTGTTAGAATAATGGTTGTATGGAATGAAATGAAAATAAGACAACTCATAAGGGAATGAATATACCTCGCTTGAAGAAAGACTCATCAAATAATTGAATTTTGGTAAAAGGTCGTCAGTGGAAGGATCGAGAAGATTACCTCTTTGAACGTGCATAGGTGAAAAAATGCCTTTACTAGACTCCTTAAGTGGTTGTCTTATATCCATCACATCCTTGAATGAAGTATCTTGGTTGATGATATATCCCAATTTGTTTTCACAGAAAACTAATAGCACAGGGAAATATATTGGTTTCCAACTCAATTCATGCTCGATGGTTTCATTGATTCTTCCATGGTCAACAATATTGTTCACATATGTGGGTATTTCAAGTGAAGTGTTTTTTGCCTCGATGCATGAAGCAAGTGGTGTGGGATCAATTGGAGTAGATGACCCCATTTTTCAATAATGACATCTTTTTTAAAATTTCCCTCTATATCGTCCTCATCATAATTCTTTGTAGGTACATGTGTCACCACGAACTCCGGATCCTCCAAGAAATCCCATTATTCCATTGTTTCTAGAAAATTATGAGTGTTCTCTACCACCAATGCTAATTGATTCTTGACTCCAAAAAGGTTTCAGATGTCTCTATTTTAGAAAAAGTTTCGGAATCACATAGATTTTCAGAAAGAGGTGATTCGATGTCATTTGAAGTGATGTCCTCTTGAGTGTGGCAATCTATTGTTTCTTGGTTCAATTATAAATATATCATGGTAAAGAATGGTCCTAGTTCAATATCCTCTTAATCCTCAAAAGGTGTGATTTTATAGACATTGAATGTGTCCTTTTTCACTTTTGGATGGTTGTGTTGTGAATTCATAGAAGAAGGACATGAAATCACATTTTCCGAGGGACCATTATGTTCAACAGGGAGGAAGACCAAGCTCTCATATTCTTGAAATGTGATTAGATTGGAAGAATTGTTTTTTGATGGAGGGGAGTCATCAATCATATGATAAGAAGCCAGATCAATCTCATTATCAGACTCAGGACATAGATGTTGTTCAAATGGAACCTCTATTTCACTCTCCTCAAAAGAATTGTTTTGAATTAGATTATCAAGTGGTAATGAAGCAGTTAGTTTGGAAATATGATTCGTTAGACCATCAAGTGGTAATGAAGTAGTTAGTTCAGAAATATGATTCATTTGATTTACTAAATTCTTCAATTGATTTTCTAGATCTTTTATTGAGGAGAGAAGCTTTGCATTGCGTTCATCTTGAAGTTCAAACCTCTGATTGGTCTTAGTGATAGCACAATGAAACATGTGCTCAATTATTGAATCATTTGTTTGAAATGAATTTTCAAGTTCTAAATTTTCAGGAATGCATTGAATTTGAAAATGATCAACAGATGTATAAGGACTTGTTTCATAGCATAGCAAAATATTCTCATATGGATCATAGCATAGACTTGAATGAAGATCATTGAAATAAATGGGATTACCTGGATAGCTCATGTGCGGTGAATCATTATACGTCATTCCTTGAGTTGGGGCTGCATAGGGCGGATACTAGTTGTAATTGTGTGGTAAGTCCCATGACATTTTGAACTTCTGGGTGTCTTGAAAATTCCTGCAATGAAAAATTCCCAGAGTAGTAATCTGTTTTTTTTGTTGGTTTAGTTTTTTTTAATTTAATATTTTTACCTAAATCACTCTTTTAAAGGAACTCCTAATGCTACTATTCTCCCCGGAAACGGCGCCAGAAATTTGGCATGCATGTCGCAACGCGTGAAAATTTGCAATATTTATTTACCTACCAACTACTGTAGAAGTAGCGAGCAGGGTCGAACCACAGAGAGAATGTGAGCAGACACTAGGAAATATCCTTTGGGAAAAATGTTTAGTCTATTGAGTTCTTCATGTGGTATTAACAACTAAGTTCTAAAAAATAAATGGCTATTTTAAAAATGACTATTTAAATTAACTAAAACTATCCAAGTGAACTAAGCTATGAAAGAAACTGGCCGAGATGGAAGTATCAGAGTCGTGACGTCTGTTCAAGTGCATGCAATGTCAATTATTTAATTCACACATTTGAATATTTATTTATTCAATTATCACTAATTCCAAATTTAATCAAAATACTATCTGGTCCGGTTCTCTGATGTTAGACAGTATTCTAATGTTTACACAAATTATCCTTCATTTCTTTCTCTGTCCTTACGAATAATTTGCGTGTCATTATAGCACTGAATCACTTAGTGAAATACGACCATCCGTTTCTCACAAAGTCGAATTATCTACCTGTGTCGGGTTCTCTCACATGAGATCACTTATTCAGTATCACTCACACAAGTTTAAAGAAGCACACACACAAAATATTAATTTTCCAATTAATATATTTATTTATTCATAATTCGCTCACGCGCTTGATCGAATTCTGAATAAAATAAATTCTCTGATGAACTCCTATTCGTGATTACTTATTAGGTGTCACACGAATGGGCACCAAAGCATGTGTAATGGGCTCAAATGATAATTAATTTCAACGCAGATATAATTAATTAAATAAACATCCAATTAAAATATATTTAAAAGGCAATAAAACATGAGAATAAATTAAAGACATGCAATTACCATCACATTCGTCACAACTCCGACACAAAAATAATTAGCTTTCCATCATGATGACACGACACATAAAATAATAAAAAGAAGATATCACTATGCTCTTGTCGTTTCTTTGGTCACCGCGAGACGCCGTCAATGATCGCAAAATAATAATCATCACTCTGCTCCATGCAGTCGCTGATGCCACACCCGAATCAAACCATAGCACCGCTGAAAATATGATTTGATATGCGCTTGATCTCATCGTACGACGTGAATCTCCAGAATCCAAGTGAACGTCCGGAACCTCCGTTGCGCTCCTAATGATGGTTTGTCATTGGTTGATGATTGAGGAGGGCTGCTCGCTGGTTGGTTTACGATGTTTGGTACCTGCGGATGTGTCGGGGAAAAAGGGCGAAGGGGTATATGCAGGGCGGATGAGAGGTCCCTGAGAGGGAGAGTGGGAAGGGATGAGGTGGATGGGGTATGGGTGCTGGGAATGGAAGAGGAGGGGTGAGAGGGTCCATGGAGAAAGGGAATGTGGGGGTGGGGTGCTAGGGATGAGTCGGTATGGGGGAAGGAGCGGACGGGGAGATGGGAGCAAGGGAGATGTGGGGCGACGGGGGCCATGGGGAGATGGGGGATGGGGAGGGAAGGTGGCAGGTCTAGGGGGAGAGAATAGTGGAGCGGTGGGTGAGATAAGGGGAGGCGGTGCTGGAATAAGCGGCTGGGGAAGATAAGAGGAGGCGGTCCAGGTGGGATATTGGAGAGAGGGCTTAAAAAAAGGAGTGTGGCGTTGGATTGGAGAGAGAAATGAGAGGGGGTAGTGGGAATGGTAATTGGTGAGAGAAAAGGGGGAATAGGTAGGGGATGATGTGGGAGAGGGGAAGGGGTCAAAAGGGGTGGGGTGGTGTGTGGATAGGGGGGGAAATGAAAAAAATAAAAAAAAGTTAAATCTAAATTTTAGAATTCAAAATTTAAAATAATATATTAGTCTAAAAGTTAAATAATAATAATTATATTTAAATATTAATTCACATGTGATTAAATATAATAATAATAAACTAATAACAAATACTATTTTAATAATACACCAAAATAATGAAATAAAATAAAATACAAATCAAAATATACCTACTAATAAATATTAATAAAATAAACTAACTAAAATTAGAGAAACTAATAATAATAAAAAATTGTTAAATATAATATATAAAATTAATATAACTAATAAAAATACTAAATTACTAATATAAGTATATAAATTAAATAAAAATTATCAAAATATCTAAACTACTACAAAACTACAAAAATAAACTAAAACTATAAAAAATGGTTAAACTAATTAATTAAAACTAAGTTAGAAAATTATAAAAATACATGCGAAATACATGTACATCAAATCTCCCACACTTAAAAGTTTGCACTCCTAGGAAAAACAATCAGAAAGAAAACACAAGTGGTCATAGACAAATCAAAACATCCAAGTTACAAGTTTAAAATTTTTCAATCTCTTTTTCCCATAAAATATCATTCTTCATTTAAAACTCCAATTTTCAAAAACCATTTTTTTCAGTTGTATTCTTTTCAAAACAAGTAGGTGCACTCAATTATCATGTGACCTACCTCTCCATCACTCTCATATCTCTAAAAAAATTGATCAACGTTTTTCTCAGTTCTCATACACATGCATGCTTACCATTGGCTTTCCATGAATTTCACATCTCCACTAGTGGAAATCAAAAGAATGCACCAATCTCAAGGACTTTACATGAGGTTCAAATGTTTTTGAAATTGTGGGACGGGGGGTTAAAAAATGGAATCTTTTTGGTAAAAAGGAGGGTTGAATCTTGAAATAAATGCATGATAAGTCAATCCAAATGTCTCCCTCAAACTCTCACTCCCCAACACTTAAAACAATGCTTGTCCCCAAGAATATGATAATCCAATGTTTCATTCTTTTTTTTTTACACAACTCACAAAAATAAGATGGTCAGGAAAAACTGGTGAGTATCAACTCAAAAACCCCATGAAATAAATGTCAGACCAAAATACCAAAGAATGGTACACAAGTAGTGTATACACGGTAACATCTCAATGAAGGTAGGTCATATAGAAAACCCTCTTGTTCATGAAGTAATGGATCATCACTTTTATAGGTATCCCCAAAGTCGAGGGTTACCGCGTAATGACCACCAATTTACTCATTGTTGGAACTAAAAGGATTCTATATTCCTATATCAAAATATATGTAATGAATGTGGATACTGTGAAAAATAACTCATATGATCAGGATGAGATAATGTCAATCCATGTACATCAAATGACTCACTACCCCTCAAAGAACCCTCTCCATGAGTAAATCTCTCCCCCACACTTAGATTGAAAATTATCATGAAAAAATTAAAGAAATTGGTAGGGAAGGGTATCGGCTTGGGCTCATCCTAAAAGGATCCTTCATGGATTCTAAGGGCTATACGATGGAGAAAATGTATAGGTGGATTAGTGGATCAGTGGGGCTGAATAATCAAATAGATGCCTCGATCATTTTAGTGCAAATTTCAAAAATTCCTATCGCTTTGATGGAAAAACATGGAAAGTTCTAGAAGACAAAAGATTGTTTAGATTCCCTCAAGAAAAAGAGAAATAAGAGATGATTGTAAAATGGACCAGAGTCCTCATGAGTATGTAAATATAATGTTGGACAGTACAGGTGATTATGATTTCAAATAAGTGTCTCAAACAAAATACAAGTTTTTGAAAAACATTTTTGAAGCATGAAATAATATCAGCAATCATCTAAGTCATGAGATAAAGGATCAAAGAATTCCAAACAAGAATCAAGTGTTCAAACTGCCTAGAGACACAAGTGGTATGTTTCTGACTCTATTGCGACAAAAATAAAGCAGCTTTTATGCGGGTTCATCAATGACAAGAATGTTAGTTTTTTATTTTTTTTCAAGATTTTCTTGTTTTTTTTAGTTTACAAGGTGCTTTTGGAAGCATAAAATATGAAAAAAAAAATAAAACACTTCCCTGTGTAAGTGCAGATAGACGCGGAGAGGATGTTTGTATCCGATGAAGCTCCAGAAATGGTATACCTGTAAAACCTACACACTGAAAACACATACTCGCATCATATCAAAGAAGTCACACCATAATCAAAATAATTTGGATGATAAAAATATTTATTATGAATTTAAATCCACTACAGTGCTGGGAGAAAACAGATTGTTGTAAATGCATTCCATTTTATTTAAAATAAAACTAAACGAAATGAAATTAAATACAGTGAAAAGAAAACAAACAAATGATGGGTTTCCTCCCATTGAGTGCTAAGTTTACTTCGTCTTCAGCTAGATGTTATTAAAAATCCACCAGGATCAAACGAAATGTAAATCATGCATCTGCTTCTTTTTCTGTAGGAGTGTGGAATACATTCTTTGAAGATGAGCTTATCCTGCATGTTTTACAAAATCTCGACGGAATATTGTTAGAATAATGGTTGTCTATAATGAAATGAAAATATGCCAACTCAGAAGGTAATGAATATACCTCACATGAAGAAATAATCATCGAATAATTGAATTTTGGGAAAATGCCGTCAGCGGAAAGATCAAGAAGATTACCTCTTTGAACGTGCATAGGTGAAAAAATTCCTTTACTAGACTCCTTAACTGGTTGTATTATATCCATCACATCCTTGAATGCAGTATCTGGGTTGATGATGTATCCCAATTTGTTTTCACAACCAACTAATAGCACATGGAAATATACTGGTTTCCAACTCAATTCATGCTCGATGGTTTCATTGATTGTGCCAAGGTCAACAATATTGTTCACATATGTGGGTATTTCAAGTGAAGTGTTTTTAGCCTCGATGCATGAAGCATGTGGTGTGGGATCAATTGGAGTAGATGACTCCATTTTCTCAAGAATGACAACTTTTTTAAAATTTCCCTCTATACCATCCTCATCATAATTCTCTGTAGGCACAAGTGTCACCACAAACTCAGGATCCTCCAAGAAATCCCATGCTTCCATTGTTTCTAGAAAATTATGAGTGTTCTCTAACACCAATGATAATTGATTCTTCGACTCCAAAAAGGTTTCAGATGTCTCCATTTTAGTAAAAGTTTCGGACTCACATAGATTTTCAGAAATAGGTGATTCGATGTCATTTGAAGTGATGTCCTCTTGAGTGTGGCAATCTATTGTTTCTTGGTTTAATTATGAATCTACCATGGTAAAGAATGGTCCTAGTTCAATATCCTCTTCATCCTCAAAAGGTGTGATTTGATATACATTGAATGTGTCCTTTTTCAGTTTTGGATGGTTGTGTTGTGAATTCATAGAATAAAGACATGAAATCACATTTTCTGAGGGACCATTATGTTCAAAAAGGCAGAAGACAAAGCTCTCATATTCTTGAAATGTGATTAGATTGGAAGAATTGTTTTGTGATGGAGGGGAGTCATCAATTGTATGATAAGAAGGCAGATCAATCTCATTATCAGAATCGGGACATAGATGTTGTTCAAATGGAACCTATGTTTCAATCTCCTCAAAAGAATTGTTTTGAATTAGATTATCAAGTGGTAATGAAGTAGTTAGTTCAGAAATATGATTCATTAGACCATCAAGTTATAATGAAGTAGTTAGTTCAGAAATATGATTCATTTGATTTACTAAATTCTTCAATTGATTTTATAGATCCTTTGTTGAGGAGTGCAAATTTTCATTGAGTTCATCTTGAAGTTCAAACCTCCGATTGGTCTCAGTGATAGGACAATGCAACATGTTCTCAATTATTGAATCATTTGTTTGAAATGAATTTTCATGTTCTAAATTTTCAGGACTGCATTGACTTTGAAAATGATCAACAGATGTATAAGGACTTTTTTCATAACATGGAAAAATATTCTCATATGGATCATAGCATGGACTTGAATAAAGATCATTGAAATAAATGGTATCACCTGGATAGCTCATGTGTGGTGAATCCTTATACGTTATACCTTGAGTCGGAGCTACATAGGGTAGATACTGGTTGTAATTGTGTGGTAAGGCCCATGACATTTTGAACTTCTGGGTGTCTTGACAATTCATACAATGAGAAATTCCCATAGTAGTAAACTGTTTTTTTTTGTTGGTTTAGTTTTTTTTTTTGTTTTTTACTTTATTTTTTTTACCTAAATCACTCTTTTAAAGGAACTCCTAATGCTACTATTCTCCCCGGATATGGCGCCAAGAATTTGGAACGTGCGCCGCAGCGCGTGAAAATTTTCAATATTTATTTTCCTATTAACTACTGTATAAGTGGGGAGCAGGGTCGAACCACAGAGAGAATGTGAGTAGACACTAAGAAATATCCTTTGGGAAAAAAATTAGGCAATTGAGTTCTTCATGTGGGATTCACAACTAAGTTATAAAAACTAAATGACTATTTTTAAAATGACTATTTAAATTAACTAAAACTATCCAAGTGAGCTAAGCTATGAAAGAAACTGGCAGAGATGGAAGTTTCAGAGTTGTGACGTTCGTTCAAGTGCATGAAATGTCAATTTTTTAATTCCCACATTTGAATATTTATTTATTCAATTATCACCAATTCAAAATTTAATCAAAATACTATCTGGTCTCGTTCTATGATGTTAGACAGTATTCTATTGTTTACACAAATTATCCGTCATTTCGTTCTTTGTCCTGACGAATAATTTTTGCATCATTATAGCACTGAATCACTTGGTGAAATACGACGACCCATTTCTCACAAAGTCGAAGTATCTACCTACGTTGGGTTCGCTCACATGAGACCACTTACTCAGTATCACTCACACAATTTTAAAGAAGCGCACACACAATATATTAATTTTACAATTAATATATTTATTTATTCAGAATCCCCTCGTGCGCTTGATCGAATTCTGAATAAATAAATTCTCTGATGAACTCCCATTCGTGATTACTTATTAGGTATCACACGAACGGGCACCAAAGTATGTGTTCAGGGCTCAAATGACAATTAATTTCAACACAGATATAATTAATTAAATAAAAATCCAATTAAAATTAATTTAAAAGGGAATCAAACACGAGAATAAATTAAAGACATGCAATTACCATCACATTTTTCACAACTTCGACACAAAAATAATTAGCCTACCATCGCGACGACACGACACATAAAATAATAAAAATAAGAGATCATTGTGCTCGTGTCGTTTCTTTGTTCACCGCAAGATGTCATCAATGATCGTAAAATAATAATCATCACCCCGCTCCATGCAGTCATTGTCACCACACCCAAATCAAACCACCGCGCCGCTGAAAATATGCTTTGATCTGCACTTGTTCTCACCGTGCGACGTGAATCTCCGAAATCCAAGCGAACGTTATGAACCTTCTTTGCGCTCCTGATGATGGTTTTTCGTTGGTTGATGACCGAGGAGGGCTGCTCACTGGTTGGTGTATGCTGTTTTATACCTGCGGACGTGTCAAGGAAAAAGGGCGAAGGGGTATATGTGGGGCGGAGGAGAGGGAGAGTGGGAAGGGATGAGGTGGTTGGGGGATGTGCGCTGGGAATGGAGGAGGAGGGTTGAGTGGGTCCGTGGAGAAAGGTAATGTGGGGGTGGGGCACTAGGGATGAGTCGGTATGGGGGAAGGAGTGGTCGGGGAGATGGGAGAAAGGGAGATGTGGGGTGACGGGGGCCGTGGGGAGATGAGGGATGGGGAGGGAAGGCGGCGGGTCCAGGGGAGAAAAGCGTGGAGCGGCGGGTGAGATAAGGGGAGGTGGAGCTGGAATAGGCGGCTGGGGAAGATAAAAGGAGGCGGTCCAGGTGGGAGATTGGAGAGAGTGTTTAAAAAAAATAAAATGAGTGTGGCATGGGATTGGAGAGAGAAATGATAGGGGTGGAGGGAATGGTGATTGGTGAGAGAAAAGGGGGAATAGGGAGGGGTGACGTGGGAGAGGGGAAGGGGTCAAAAGGGGAGGTGGTGGTGCGTGGATAGGTGGGAAAATGAAAAAAAATAAAAAAGTTAAATCTAAATTTTAAAATTCAAAATTTAAAATAATATATTAGTCTAAAAGTTAAATAATAATAATCATATTTAAATATTAATGCACATGTAATTAAATATAATAACTATAAACTAATAAAAAAATACTATTTTATTAATACAACAAAATAATGAAATAAAATAAAATACAAATTAAAATATACATACTAAAAAATATTAATAAAATAAACTAACAAAAATTAGAGAAACTAATAATAATAAAATAGTGTTAAATATAATCTATAAAATTAATATAACTAATAGAAATACTAAATTACTAATATAAGTATATAAATTAAATAAAAATTATCAAAAAATCTAAACCACTACAAAACTACAAAAATAAACTAAAAATATAAAAAATGGTTAAACTAATTAATTAAAACTAAGTTAGAAAATTATACAAATACATGTGAAATCCATCTACATAAAATCCCCCACACTTAAATTTTTGCACTCCTGGGCAAAACAATCATAAAGAAAACACAATTGGTCGTAGACAAATCAAAACATTCAAGTCACAAGTTCAAAAATTTTCAATATATTTTTCCAATAAAATATCATGCTTCATTTAAAACTCCAATTTTCAAAAATCATTTTTCTTCCACTTGTATTCTTTTCAAAACAAGTACGTGCACTCATTTATCATGTAACCTACCTCTCCATCACTCTCATCTCTCTACTAGTGGAAATCAAAATAATGCACCAATCTCAAGGACTTTACATGAGGTTCAAATGTTTCTCCATATGTGGGACGGTGGGTTAAAAAAAATTGACATCTTTTTGGTAACAAGGATGGTTGAATATTGAAATAAATGCACGATAAGTCAATCCAAATGTCTCCCTAAAACTCTCTCTCCCCCACACTTAAAACACTGCTTGTCCCCAAGCATATGATAATCCAATGTTTCACTCTTTTTTTTACACAACTCACTCAAATAAGATGGTCAGGAAAAACTGGTGAGTATTAACTCAAAAACCCCATGAAATAAATGTCAGACCAAAATCCCAAAGAATGGTACACAAGTAGTGTATACACGGTAACATCTCAACGAAGGTAGGTCATATAGAAAACCCTCTAGTTCCTAAAGTAATGGATCATCACTTTTATAGGTATCCCCAAAGTCGAGGGTTACCGCGTAATGACTACCAATGTACTCATTGTTGAAACCAAAAGGATTCTATATTCCTATATCAAAATGTATATAATGAATGTGGCTACTATGAAAAATAACTCATATGATGAGGATGAGATAATTTCAATACATGTACATCAAATGACTCACTACCCCTCAAAGAACCCTCTCCATGAGTAAATCTCTCCCCCACACTTAGATTGAAAATTATCATGCAAAAATTCAAGAAATTGGTAGGGAAAGGTATCGAATTGGGCTCATCCTAAAAGGATCCTTCATGTCTTATAAGGGATATACGATGGAGAAAATGTATAGGTGGATCAATGGGTCAACGGGGCTGAATAATCAAATAGATGCCTCGATCATTTTAGTGCAACTTTCAAAAATTCATATCGCTTTGATGGAAAAAAAAATTGGAAGTTCTAGAAGACAAAACATGGTTGAGATTCCCTCAAGAAAAAGAGAAATAATATATGATTGTAAAATGGATCAGATTCCTCATAGGTATGGAAATATAATGTTGGACAGCACAGGTGAGCATGAGTGCAAATAAGTGTCTCAAACAAACTACAATTTTTTGAAAAAAAAAATTGAAGCATGAAATAATATCAGCAATCATCTAAGTCATGAGATCAAGGATCAAAGAATTAAAAACAAGAATCAGGTGTTCAAACTGCCTAGGGACACAAGTGGTATGTTTCCAAATGTGTTGTGACAAAAATACAACAGCTTTTATGTGGGTTCATCATTGACAAGAATGTTAGTTTTTTGTTTTTTTTCAAGATTTTCTTATTTTTTTAGTTTACGTGGTGTTTTTGGAAGCATAAAATATGAAAAAAAAACACTTCCCTGTGTAAGTGCAGATAGATGCGGAGAGGCTATTTGTATCCGATGAAGCTTCAGAAATGGTATACCTATAAAACCTACACACTAACAACACATACTCGCATCATATCAAAGAATTCACACCATAATCAAAATAATGTGGATGATAAAAATATTTATGATGAATTTAAATCCACTACGGTTCCGGGAGAAAACAGATTGTTTTAAATGCATACCATTTTACTTAAAATAAAACTAAATGAAATGAAATTAAATTCAGTTAAAAGAAAACAAACAAATGATGGGTTGCCTCCCATTGAGCGCTAAGTTTACTTCGTCTTCATCCAGACCTTATTGAAACTCCACCAGGATCGAACGGAAATGTAAACCATGCATTTGCTGCTTTTTCAGTAGGAGTGTGGAATCCATTCATTGAAGATGAGTTTATCTTGCAAGCTGTAAAAAAATCTCTACAGAATCTTGTTAGAATAATGGTTGTGTGGAATGAAATGAAAATATGCCAAATCACAAGGGAATGAATATACCTCACATGAAGAAAGACTCATCGAATAATTGAATTTTGGGAAAAGGCCATCAGCGGAAAGATCAAGAAGATTACCTCTTTGAACGTGCATAGGTGAAAAAATGCCTTTACTAGACTCCTTAAGTGGTTGTATTATATCCATCACATACTTGAATGTAGTATCTGGGTTGATGATGTATCCCAATTCATTTTTACAGCCAACTAATAGCACAGGGAAATATATTGGTTTCCAACTCAATTCAAGCTCGATGGTTTCATTGATTGTGCCAAGGTCAACAACATTGTTCACATATTTGGGTATTTCAAGTGAAGTGTTTTTAGACTCAATGCATGAAGAAAGTGTTGTGGGATCAATTAGAGCATATGGATCCATTTTGTCAAGAATGTCATCTTTTCTAAATTTCCCTCTATATCGTCCTCATTATAATTCTCTATAGGCACATGTGTCACCACGAACTCAGGATCCTCCAAGCAATCCCATTCTTCCATTATTTCTATAAAATTATGAGTGTTCTCTACCACAAATGCTAATTGGTTCTTCGACTCCAAAAAGGTTTCAGATGTCTCTATTTTATAAAAAGTTTCGGACTCACATAGATTTTCAGAAAGAGGTGATTCGATGTCATTTGAAGTGATGTCCTCTTGAGTGTGGAAATCTATTATTTTTGGATCAATTCTGAATCTATCATGGTAAAGAATTTTCCTAGTTCAATATCCTCTTCATCCCCAAAAGGTGTGATTTGATAGACATTGAATGTGTCCTTTTTCACTTTTGGATGGTTGTGTTGTGAATTCATAGAAGAGGGACATGAAATCACATTTTCTAAGGGACCATTATGTTCAACAGGGTGGAAGACCAAGCTCTCATATTCTTGAAATGTGATTAGATCGGATGAATTTTTTTGTGATGTAGGGGAGTCATCAACTGTATGATAAGAAGGCAGATCAATCTCATTATCAGACTCGGGACATAGATGTTGTTCAAATGGAGCCTCTATTTAAATCTCCTAAAAAGAATTGTTTTGAAATAGATTATCAAGTGGTAATGAAGCAGTTAGTTCGGAAATATGATTAATTATACCATCACATGGTAATGAAGCAGTTAGTTTAGAAATATGATTCATTTGATTTACTAAATTCTTCAATTGATTTTCTAGATCTTTTGTTGAGTAGAGAAACTTTGCATTGTGTTCATCTTGAAGTTCAAACCTCTGATTGGTCTCAGTGATAGCACAATGCAACATGTGCTCAATTATTAAATCATTTTTTTGAAATGAATTTTCAAGTTCTAAATTTTCAGGAATTTATTGACTTTGAAAATGATCAACAGACGTATAAGGACGTGTTTAATAGCATGGAAAAATATTCTCATATGGATCATAGAATGGACTTGAATAAAGATCGTTGAAATAAATTGGATTACCTGGATAGCTCATGTGCGGTGAATCATTATATGTCATACCTTGAGTCGGGGATGCATAGGGAGGATACTGGTTGTAATTGTGTGGTAAGGCCCATGACATTTTGAACTTATGGGTGTCTTGAAAATTCCTTCAATGAAAAATTCCCAGAGTAGTAAGCTATTTTTTTTGTTGGTATAGTTTTTTTTTTAATTTACTTTTTTTACCTAAATCACTCTTTTAAAGGAACTCCTAATGCTACTATTCTCCCCACCAACGGTGCCAGAAATTTTGTACACGCATCGCAGCGCATGAAAATTTTCAATATTTATTTACCTACTAACTACTATAGAAGTGGTGAGCAGGGTCGAACCACAGAGAGAATGTGAGTAGACACTAGGAAATATCCTTTGGGAAAAATGTTTAGGAAATTGAGTTCTTCATGTGGGATTGACAACTATGTTCTAAAAACTAAATGACTATTTTAAAAATGACTATTTAAATTAACTAAAACTATCCAAGTGAACTAAGCTATGAAATAAACTGGCAGAGATGGAAGTGTCAGAGTCGTGACGTCCGTTCAAGTGCATGCAATGTCAGTTATTTAATTCCCACATTTGAATATTTATTTATTCAATTATCACCGATTCCAAATTTAATCAAAGTACTATAAGGTCTCATTATTTGATGTTAGACAGTATTCTAATGTTTACAAAAATTATCCTTCATTTTTTCCTCTGTCTTGACGAATAATTTGTGCATCATTATAGCACTGAATCACTTGGTGAAATATGACGACCCGTTTCTCACAAAGTCGAAGTATCTACCTGTGTCAGGTTCTCTCAGATGAGATCACTTATTCAGTATCACTCACACAAGTTTAAAGAAGCTCACACACAAAATATTAATTTTCCAATTAATATATTTATTTATTCCGAATTCGCTCACGCGGTAGATCTAATTCTGAATAAATAAATTCTCTGAGGAACTCCCATTCATGATTACTTATTAGGTATCACACGAACGGGCACCAAAGCATGTGTACAGGGCTCAAATGATAATTAATTTCAATGTAGATATAATTAATTAAATAAACATCCAATTAAAAATAATTTAAAAGGAATCAAACATGAGAATAAATTAAATACATGCAATTATCATCACATTTGTCACAACTCCGACAAAAAAAGAATTAGCCTGTCATCACGACGACACGACACATAAAATAATAAAAATAAGATATCACCATGCTCGTGTCATTTCTTTGGTCACCGTGAGACGCCGTCAACAATCGCAAAATAATAATCATCACTCCGCTCCGTGCAGTCGCTGACGCCACACCCGAATCAAACCACCGCACCGCTGAAAATATGCTTTGATCTGCGCTTGCTCTCACCATGTGACGTCAATCTCTGAAGCCAAGAGAACATTACAAACCTCCGCTACACTTATGATGATGTTTTTCCATTGGATGATGATCAAGGAGGGTTGCTCGTTGGTTGGTGTACGCTGTTTTGTACCTGCGGACATATCGGGGAAAAAGGGCGAAGGGGTATATGCGCGGCGGATGAGAGGTCCGTGAGAGGGAGAGTGGGAAGGGATGAGGTGGCTGGGGGATGGGCACTGGGAATGGAATAGGAGGGGTGAGTGGGTCCATGAAAAAAGGGAATGTGGGGGTGGGGTGCTAGGGATGAGCTGGTATGGGGGAAGGAGCGGTCGGGGAGATGGGAGCAAGGGAGATATGGGGTGATGGGGACGTGGGGAGATGAGGGATGGGGAGGGAAGTCAGCAGGTCTGAGGGGAGAGAAGTGTGGAGTGGCGGGTGAGATAAGGGGGGGCAGTGCTGGAATAGGCGGCTCGGGAAGATAAAAGGAGGTGGTCCAAGTGGGAGATCGGAGAGAGGGTTTTAAAAAAAGAAAAGGAGTGTGGCATGGGATTGGAGAGAGAAATGAGAGGGGTATAGGGAATGGTGATTGGTGAGAGAAAAGGGGGAATAGGGAGGGGGTTATGTGGGAGAGGGGAAGGGGTCAAAAGGGGAGGGGGTGGTGCGTGGATAGGGGGAATTAAAAAAATAAAAAATTTAAATCTAAATTTTAAAATTCAAAATTCAAAATAATATATTAGTCTAAAAGTTAAATAATAATAATCATATTTAAATATTAATGCACATGTAATTAAATATAATAATAATAAATTAATAACAAATAATATGTTATTAATACAAAAAAATAATGAAACAAAATAAAATACAAATTAAACTATACATATTAATAAATATTAATAAAATAAACTAACTAAAATTAGAGAAACTAATAATAATAAAATAGTGTTAAATATAATATATAAAATTAATATAACTAATAGAAATAATAAATTACTAATATAAGTATATAAATTAAATAAAAATTATCAAAATATCTAAACTACTACAAAACTACAAAAATAAACTAAAAATATAAAAAATGGTTATACTAATTAATTAAAACTATGTTAGAAAATTATACAAATACATGCCAAATCCATGTACATCGAATCCCCCACACTTAAACTTTTGCACTCCTGGGAAAAACAATCAAAAAGAAAACACAAGTGGTCGTAGACAAATCAAAACATCCAAGTTACAAGTTCAAAATTTTTCAATCTCTTTTTCCCATAAAATATCATGCTTCATTTAAAACTCCAATTTCCAAAAACTGTTTTTCTTCCACTTGGTATTATTTTAAAAACAAGTACGTGGACTCATTTATCATGTGACCTACCTCGCCATCACTCTCATCTCTCTTAAAAAATTGATCAAAGTTTTTCTCAGTTCTCATACACATGCATGCTTACCATATGCTTTCCATGAATTTCACATCTCCACTAGTGGAAATCAAAAGAATGCACCAATATCAAGGACTTTACATGAGGTTCAAATGTTTATGAAGCCGTGGGTCGGTGGGTTAAAAACAATTGACATATTTTTGGTAAAAAGGAGGGTTGAATCTTGAAATAAATGCATGATAAGTCAATCCAAATGTCTCCCTCAAACTCTCGCTCCCCCACACTTAAAACACTTCTTGTCCCCAAGCATATGATAATCCAATGTTTCACTCTTTTTTTACACAACTCACTCAAATAAGATGGTCAGGAAAAACTGGTGAGTATCAACTCAAAAACCCCATGAAAGAAATGTTAGACAAAAATCCCAAATAATGGTACACAAGTAGTGTATACACGGTAACATCTCAATGAAGGTAGGTCATATAGAAAACCCTCTAGTTCCTGAAGCAATGGATCATCACTTTTATTGGTATCCCCAAAGTCGAGGGTTACCGCGTAACGACCACCAATGTACTCATTGTTGGAACCAAAAGGATTCTATATTCCTATATCAAAATATATGTAATAAATGTGGCTACTGTGAAAAATAACTCATATGATCAGGATGAGATAATGTCAATCCATGTACATCAAATGACTCACTACCCCTCAAAGAACCTTCTCCAGGAGTAAATCTCACCCCCACACTTAGATTGAAAATTATCATGCAAAAATTCAGGAAATTGGTAGGGAAGGGTATCGGCTTGGGCTCATCCTAAAGGGCTCCTTTATGGATTATAAGGGCTATACGATGGAGAAAATGTATAGGTGGATCAGTGGGTCAACGGGGCTGAATAATCAAATAGATGCCTCGATCATTTTAGTGAAACTTTCAAAAATTCTTATTGATTTGATGGAAAAACAAGGCAATTTCTAGAAGACAAAACATGGTTGAGATTTCCTCAAGAATAAGAGAAATAAGAGATGATTGTAAAATGGATCAGATTCCTCAAGGGTATGGAAATATAATGTTGGAAAACACAGGTGATCATGAGTGAAAATAAGTGTCTCAAACAAAATACAAGTTTTTGAAAAACATTTTTGAAGCATGAAATAATATTAGCAATCATATAAGTCATGAGATCAAGGATCAAAGAATTCCAAACAAGAATCAGGTGTTCAAACTACCTAGGGACACAAGTGGTATGTTTCTGACTATGTTGCGACAAAAAATACAGCAGCTTTTATGTGGGTTCATCAATGACAAGAATGTTAGTTTTTTTCAATATTTTATTGTTTTTTTTAGTTTACATGGTGTTTTTGGAAGCGTAAAATATGAAAAAAAAACACTTCCCTGTGTAAGTGCAGATAGACGCGGAGAGGCTGTTTGTATCTGATGAAGCTCCAGAAATGGTATACCTGTAAAACCTACACACTGACAACACATACTCGCATCACATCAAAGAAGTCACACCATAATCAAAATAATGTGGATGATAAAAATATTTATGATGAATTTAAATCCACTATGGTGCTGGGAGAAAATAGATTGTTGTAAATGCATGCCATTTTATTTAAAATAAAACTAAATGAAATGAAATTAAATGCAGTGAAAAGAAAACAAAAAAATGATGGGTTGCCTCCCATTGAGCGCTAAGTTTACTTCGTATTCAGCCAGACGTTATTGAAACTCCACCAGGATCTAACAGAAATGTAAACCATGCATCTGTTTCTTTTTCAGTAGGAGTGTCGAATCCATTTGTTGAAGATGAGTTTATCCTACAAGATGTAAAAAATCTCAATGGAATATTGTTAGAATAATGGTTGTGTGGAATGAAATGAAAATATGCCAACTCACAAGGGAATGAATATACCTCTCATGAAGAAAGACTCATCGAATAATTGAATTTTGGGAAAAGGTCGTCAACAGAAAGATCAAGAAGATTACCTCTTTGAACGTGCATAGGTGAAAAAATGATTTTACTAGACTCCTTAAGTGGTTGTATTATATCCATCACATCCTTGAATGTAGTATTTGGGTTGATGATGTATCCCAATTCGTTTTCACAGCCAAGTAATATCAGAGGGAAATATACTAGTCTCCAACTCAACTCATGCTCGATGGTTTCATTGATTGTGCCAAGGTCAACAATATTGTTCACATATGTGGGTATTTCAAGTGAAGTGTTTTTAGCCTCGATGCATGAAGCAAGTGGTGTGGGATCAATTGGAGCAAATGACTCCATTTTTTCAAGAATGACATATTTTTTAAAATTTCCCTCTATATCGTCCTCATCATAATTCTTTATAGGAACATGTGTCACCACGAACTCAGGATCCTCCAAGCAATCCCATTCTTCCATTGTTTCTAGAAAATTATGAGTGTTATCTACCACCAATGCTAATTGATTCTTAGACTCCAAAAAGGTTTCAGATGTCTCCATTTTAGAAAAAGTTTCGGACTCACATAGATTTTTAGAAAGAGGTGATTCGATGTCATTTTAAGTGATGTCCTCTTCAGTGTGGCAATCTATTGTTTCTTGGTTAAATTCTGAATCTATCATGGTAAAGAAGGGTCCTAGTTCAATATCCTCTCCATCCTCAAAAGGTGTGATTTGATAGACATTGAATGTGTCCTTTTTCACTTTGGGATGGTTGTGTTGTGACTTCATAGAATAAGGACATGAAATCACATTTTTCGAGGGACCCTTATGTTCAACAGGGTAGAAGACCAAGCTCTCATATTCATGAAATGTGGTTAGATTGGAAGAATTGTTTTGTGATGGAGGTGAGTCATCAATTGTATGATAAAAAGGCAGATCAATCTCAATATCAGACTCGGGACATAGATGTTGTTCAAATGGAACCTCTATTTCACTCCCCTCAAAAGAATTGTTTTGAATTAGATTATCAAGTGGTAATGAATCAGTTAGTTCATAAATATGATTCATTATACCATCAAGTGGTAATGAAGTAGTTACACTACCACAAAAACAGTTTTTCGCAGCGCCCCCCTTTATCAGCGCTAACGAAAAATCAATGATAAAGGGGGGTCCCTTTATCATCGCTCAAAAAAGCGCTGATAAAGGGTGCCTTTATCAGAGCTAAAAAAATTGCTGATAAAGGCTCCCCTTTATCAGTGCTTTTTTTAGCACTGATAAAGGGGGGTCTTTATCAGCGCTTTTTTTAGCGCTGATAAAAAGTCGGCTTCAAAAAAAATTAAAAATATATTAATATATTAATATATAAATATAGTTATATTGTTATATAAATATAATATATAATTTTTAAATATATTTTAGATAAGTATAAATGTACATTTACACTTATTATACTTAATATATAAGATATTTAGTGAAAATGACTTCTTAAAAATTTAAAAAAATATTTTTAATTAATAATTTGATAATCATTATGGAGTAATAGTCATTTAATAACAATTTGAGGACTGAAAAAATTAAAAAAAAAATTAAAAAAGATCCAAAATATGTTGAAAACGCAACTCAAACTTCAAATGGCCATAACTTTTGATCTGGGTGTTCGTTTGAGCTCTACCACATATCAAATCGAAGCCTGCGACGAGCTCTACATCGCTGTGACCGGGGGGACCTTGGTCAAGCGTTTTTCGAGGCCAAAAAAGGCCCATAAGGCCTCCAAAACTGAGTTTTTTGTCGGGGTACCCAGATTTTTTAACATTTTGTGGATTTTCAAACTCGTTTAAGGGGGTATTATTGGCTTTTCTTTGCGGGGACTGAATTTATTCCAAGGTATTACATTCATATTGATATTATGTCTTTGAAATTTCACCCTTTTTTATAATGAACTGCTATTTATAATCAAATATATAACTATATGTACATATTTTGTATATATTCGCACCTAAAAATTAAATTTTTTAAATAAATAATTAAACATATTTACATATAAAATATATTAGATTTATCTAAATAATAACTAATATCCATTTTATTTAAAATACCAATACATGAATATTTATATACCTATATATTAATCTAACTATATATATTTATTAATCTAACTATATATATATATATTAATCTTACTATATATATATTAATCTAATAACTATATATATATTAATATTACTACATATATATATATATTAGTATTACTATAAATATATATATTAATATCACCATAAATATATATTTTAATATCACTATATATATATTAATATAACTATATAAATATATATTCATATAACTATATATATGTTAATATAACTATATATATGTTAATTTAACTATATACATGTTAATATAACTATATATATATATTAATATAAATATATATTACTATACGAATAAATATAACTAAATACATATATATATAAATATAGATATATATTAATACCACTATATATATATATTAATATTACTATATATATTATAATATAACTATATATATATATATATTATAATATAACTATATATATATATATTAATATAAATATATAATACTATACGAATAAATATAACTAAATATATAAATATATATATAGAGAGAGATATCATGAATTGGAAAGCAAATCAAAATAGAGTAGTGGTAAGGGCTTAGGTGCGCAGGGGGGAGGTCTCGAGTTCAAATCCTTGTAGAGGCAGGGGTGTGCGTGCATGGGGAATATTGGAGAAAGCGCTGTTAAAGGGTGGAGGGGGTGCGTAGGGTGCGTGGGGTGCTGTATAGGGGCTGAAAAGCGTTGTAAAAGGGGGGGTTCAAGCGCTACAAAAGCCCCCCCCCCCCCCGATTGGCAGTATTTTTTAATTTTTTTTAATTTTTTTTAATTTTTTTTAATTTTTTTTAACTTTTATCAGCGCTTTTTTAAAAGTGCTGATAAAAGGGTCCTTTATCAGCTCTAAAACGAAAGCGCTGATAAAGGAAGTGCTGATAAAGGGGTACTTTTATCAGCGCTTTTATTGAGCGCTGATAAAGGGGTCCTATATCAGCGCTTTTCGGAGTGCTGATAAAGGGGACCCCCCCCCTATCTACGCTAGCTTTATCAGCGCTTTTCTAGCGCTGATAAAGGCCATTTTTAGCGCTGATAAAGGCCGTGTTTGTAGTAGTGTTAGTTCTGAAATATGATTCATTTGATTTACTAAATTCTTAAATTTATTTTCTAGATCTTTTGTTGAGGAGATCAAATTTGCATTGCGTTCATCTTGAAGTTAAAACCTCCGATTGGTCTCAGTGATAGCACAATGCAACATGTTCTCAATTATTGAATCATTTGTTTGAAATGAATTTTCAAGTTCTAAATTTTCAGGAATGCATTGACTTTGAAAATGATCAACATATGTATAAGGAATTGTTTCATAGCATGGAAAAATATTCTCATATGGATCATAGCATGGACTTCAATAAAGATCATTGAAATAAATGGGATTACCTGGATAGCTCATGTGCGGTGAATCATTATATGTCATACCTTGAGTCGGGGCTGTATAGGGAGGATACTGGTTATAATTGTGTGGTAAGGCCCCTGACATTTTGAACTTCTGGGTGTCTTGAAAATTCCTGCAATGAAAAATTCCCAGAGTAGTAATCTGTTTTTTTGTTGGTTTAGTTTTTTTTTTGTTTTTTAATTTAATTTTTTTTACCTAAATCACTCTTTTAAAGGAACTCCTAATGCTACTATTCTCCCCGGCAACAGCGCCAGAAATTTGGCACGTGCGTCACAGCGCGTGCAAATTTGCAATATTTATTTACCTACTAACTACTGTAGAAGTGGTAAGTAGGGTCGAACCACAGAGAGAATGTGAGTAGACACTAGGAGATATCCTTTGGTAAAAATGTTTAGGCAATTGAGTTCTTCATGTGGGATTAACAACTAAGTTCTAAAAACTAAATGAATATTTTAAAAAGGACTATTTAAATTAACTAAAACTATCCAAGTGAACTAAGCTATGAAAGAAACTGGTATATATGGAAGTGTCAGAGTCGTGACGTCCGTTCAAGTGCATGCAATGTCAATTATTTAATTCCCACATTTGAATGTTTATTTATTCAATTATCACCGATTCCAAATTTAATCAAAATACTTTCTGGTCTCGTTCTATGATGTTAGACAGTATTCTAATGTTTACACAAAATATTTGTCATTTCATTCTCTGTCCTGACGAATAATTTGCGCTTCATTATAGCACTGAATCACTTTGTGAAATACGACGACCCATTTCTCACAAAGTCCAAGTATCTACCTGCATCAGGTTCGCTCACAAGAGATCACTTATTCAGCATCACTCACAGAAGTTTAAAGAAGCTCACACACAAAATATTAATTTTCCAGTTAATATATTTATTTATTTATAATTCGCTTGTGCAACTTGATCGAATTCTGAATAAATAAATTCTCTGATGAACTCCCATTCATGATTACTTATTAGGTATCACATGAACGGGAACCAAAGCATGTGTGCAGGGCTAAAATGACAATTAATTTCAACGCAGATATAATTAATTAAATAAACATCCAATTAAATTTAATTTAAAAGGAAATCAAACATGAGAATAAATTAAAGACATGCAATAACCATCACATTCATCACAACTCCGATACAAAAAAGAATTAGCTTTCCATTGTGACGACACGACACATAAAATAATAAAAAGAAGATATCACCGTGCTCGTGTCGTTGCTTTGGTCACCGCAAGACGCCGTCAATGATCACAAAATAATAATCATCACTCTGCTCCATGCAGTCGGTGACGCCGCACCCGAATCAAACCACCACGCCGCTAAAAATATGCTTTGATCTGCACTCGCTCTCACTGTGTGACGTGAATCTCCATAATCCAAGTGAACGTTCCGAACCTCAGTTGCGCTCCTAATGATGGTTTTTCATTGGTTGATGACCGAGGAGGGCTGCTCGCTAGTTGGTGTACGATGTTCTGTACCTGCGGACGTGTTGGGGAAAAAGGGAAAAGGGGTATATGCGGGGCGGATGAGAGGTCTGTAAGGGGGAGAGTGGGAAGGGATGAGGTGGCTGGGGGATGGGCGCTGGGAATGAAAGATGAGGGGTGAGCGGGTCCGTGGAGAAAGGGAATGTGGGGGTGGGGCGCTAGGGATGAGCCGGTATGGGGGAAGGAGCGGCCGGGGATATGGGAGCAAGGGAGATGTGTGGCGATGGGGGTCGTGGGGAGATGAGGGATGGGGAGGGAAGGCGGCGGGTCCAGGGGGAGAGAAGAGTGGAGCAGCGGGTGAGATAAGGGGAGGCGGCGCTGGAATAGGTGGTTGGGGAAGATAAAAGGAGGCGGTTGAGGTGGGAGATTGGAGAGAGGGTTTTTAAAAAAGAAAAGGAGTGTGGCGTGGAATTGGAGAGAGAAATTATAGGGGTAGAGGGAATGGTGATTGGTGAGAGAAAAGGGGGAATAGGGAGGGGGTGATGTGGGAGAGGGGAAGGGGTCAAAAGGGGAGGGGTGGTGCATAGATAGGGGGGGAAATGAAGAAAATAAAAAAGTTAAATCTAAATTTTAAAAATCAAAATTTAAAATAATATATTAGTCTAAAAGTTAAATAATAATAATCATATTTAAATATTAATGAACATGTAATTAAATATAATAATAATAAACTAATAACAAATACTATTTTATTAATACAATAAAATAATGAAATAAAATAAAATACAAATTAAAATATATGTAATAATAAATATTAATAAAATAAACTAACGAAAATTAGAGAAACTAATAATAATAAAATAGTCTTAAATATAATATATAAAATTAATATAACTAATAGAAATACTAAATTACTAATATAAGTATATAAAGTAAATAAAAATTATCAAAATATCTAAACTACTATAAAACTATAAAAATAAACTAAAAATATAAAAAATGGTTAAACTAATTAATTAAAACTAAGTTATAAAATTATACAAATACATGCGAAATCCATGTACATCAAATCCCCCACACTTAAACTTTTTCACTCCTGGGTAAAACAATCAGAAAGAAAACACAAGTGGTCATAGACAAATCAAAACATCCAAGTTACAAGTTCAAAATTTTTCAATCTGTTTTTCCCATAAAATATCATGATTCATTTAAAACTCCAATTTTCAAAAACTGGTTTTCTTCCACTTGTATTATTTTCAAAACAAGTACGTGCACTCATTTATCATGTGACCTACCTCTCCATCACTCTCATATCTCTAAAAAAATTGTTCAATGTTTTTCTTAGTTCTCATACACATGAATGCTTACCATAGGCTTGCCATGAATTTCACATCTCCACTAGTGGAAATCAAAAGAATGCACCAATCTCAAGGACTTTACATGAGGTTCAAATTTTTCTGAAGCTGTGGGAGGGTGGGTTAAAAAAAAATTGGCATCTTTTTGGTAAAAAGGAGGGTTGAATCTTGAAAAAAATTCATGATAATTCAATCCAAATGTCTCCCTAAAACTCTCTCTCTCCCACACTTAAACCACTCCTTGTCCCCAAGCATACGATAATCCAATGTTTCACTCTTTTTTTTACACAACTCACTCAAATAAGATGGTCAGAAAAAACTGGTGAGTATCAACTCAAAAACCCCATGAAATAAATGTCAGAAAAGAATCCCAAATAATGGTACACAAGTAGTGCATACGCGGTAATTTCTCAATGAAGGTAGGTCATATAGAAAACCCTCTAGTTCCTGAAGTAATGGATCATCACTTTTATAGGTATCCCCAAAGTCAAGGATTATCGCGTAATGACCACCAATGTACTCATTGTTGGAACCAAAAGGATTCTATATTCCTATATCAAAATATATGTAATGAATGTGGCTACTGTGAAAAATAACTCATATGATCAGGATGAGATAATGTCAATCCATATACATCAAATGACTCACTACCCCTCAAAGCACCCTCTCCATGAGTAAATCTCTCCCCCACACTTAGATTGAAAATTATCATGAAAAAATTCAAGAAATTGGTAGGGAAGGGTATCAGCTTGGGCTCATCCTAAAACATTCCTTCATGGATTATAAGGGCTATACGATGGAGAAAATGTATAGGTGGCTCAGTGGGTCAGCGGGGCTGAATAATCAAATAGATGCCTCGATCATTTTAGTGCAACTTTCAAAAATTCTTATCGCTTTGATGGAAAAACATGACAAGTTCTAGATGAAAAAACATGGTTGAGATTCCCTCAATAAAAAAAGAAATAAGAGATGATTGTAAAATGGATCAGAGTCCTCACAGGTATGGAAATATAATTTTGGACAGCATAGGTGATCATGAGAGCAAATAAGTGTCTCAAAAAAAATACAAGTTTTTGAAAAACATTTTTGAAGCATGAAATAATATCAGCAATCATCTAAGTCATGAGATCAAGGATCAAAGAATTCTTAACAAGAATCAAGTGTTCAAACTGCCTAGGGACACAAGTGGTATGTTTCAAACTATGTTGCGACAAAAATACAGAAGCTTTTATGCGGGTTCATCAATGACAAGAATGTTAGTTTTTTGTTTTTTTCAATATTTTCTTGTTTTTTTAGTTTACATGGTGTTTTTGGAAGCATAAAATATGAAAAAAAAACACTTCCCTGTGTAAGTGCAGATAGATGCGGAGAGGTTGTTTGTATCCGATGAAGCTCCAGAAATGGTATACCTGTAAAACCTACACACTGACAACACATACTCACATCATATCAAAAAATTCACACCATAATCAAAAGAATGTGGATGATAAAAATATTTATGATGAATTTAAATCCACTATGGTGCCGGGAGAAAACATATTGTTTTAAATTCATGCCATTTTATTTAAAATAAAACTAATTGAAATGAAATTAAATGTAGTGAAAAGAAAACAAACAAATGATGGGTTGCCTCCCATTGAGTGATAAGATTACTTCGTCTTCAGCTAGACGTCATTGAAACTCCACCAGGATCGAACGGAAATGTAAACCATGCATTTGCTTCTTTTTCAGTAGTAGTGTGGAATCCATTGGTTGAAGATGAGTTTATCCTGCAAGCTGTACAAAATCTCGACGGAATCTTGTTAGAATAATGGTTGTGTGGAATGAAATGAAAATATTCCAACTCACAAGGGAATGAATATACCTCGCATGAATAAAGAATCATCGAATAATTGAGTTTTGGTAAAAGGCCTTTAGTGGAAAGACCAAGAAGATTACCTCTTTGAACGTGCATAGGTGAAAAATGCCTTTACTAGACTCCTTAAGTGGTTGTCTTATATCCATCACATTTTTGAATGCAGTATATGGGTTGATGATGTATCCCAATTCGTTTTCACATCCAACTAATAGCACAGGGAAATGTACTGGTTTCTAACTCAATTCATGCTTGATGTTTTCATTGATTGTGACAAGGTCATCATTATTGTTCACATATGTGGGTATTTCAAGTGAAGTGTTTTTAGCCTCAATGCGTGAAGCAAGTGGTGTGGGATCAATTGGAGGAGATGACTCCATTTGGTCAAGAATGGCATATTTTTTTAAATTTCCTTCTATACCGTCCTCATCATAATTCTCTGTAGGCACATGTGTCACCACGAACTCAGGATCCTCCAAGAAATCCCATTCTTCCATTGTTTCTAAAAAATTATGAGTGTTCTCTACCACCAATGCTAATTGATTCTTTGACTCCAAAAAGGTTTCAAATTTCTCCATTTTAGAAAAAGTTTCGGACTCACATAGATTTTTAGAAAGAGGTGTTCGATGTCATTTGAAGTGATGTCCTCTTGAGTGTGGCAATTTATTGTTTCTTGGTTCAATTCTGAATCTATCATGGTAAAGAATGGTCCTAGTTCAATATCCTATTCATCCTCAAAAGGTGTGATTTGATAGACATTGAATTTTTCCTTTTTCACTTTTGGATGGTTATGTTGTGAATTCATAGAAGAAGGAAATGAAATCACATTTTCTAAGGGACCATTATGTTCAACATGGTGGAAGACCAAGCTCTCATATTCTTGAAATGTGATTAGATTGGAAGAATTGTTTTGTGATTGAGGGTAGTCATCAATTTTATGATAAGAAGGCAGATCAATCTCATTATCAGACTCAGGACATAGATGTTGTTCAAATGGAACCTCTATTTTACTCTCCTCAAAAGAATTGTTTTTAATTAGATTATCAAGTGGTAATGAAGCAGTTAGTTCGGAAATATTATTCATTAGACCATCAAGTGGTAATGAAGCAGTTAGTTCATAAATATGATTCATTTGATTTACTAAATTTTTCAATTTATTTTCTAGATATTTTGTTGAGGAGAGCAGCTTTGCATTGCGTTCATCTTGAAGTTCAAACCTCTGATTGGTCTCAGTGATAGCACAATGCAACATGTGCTCAATTATTGAATCATTTGTTTGAAATGAATTTTCAAGTTATAAATTTTCAGGAATGCATTGACTTTGAAAATGATCAACAGATGTATAAGTACTTTTTTCATATCATGGAAAAATATTCTCATATGGATCATAGCATGGACTTGAATAAAGATCATTGAAATAAATGGGATCACCTGGATAGCTCATGTCCAGGGAATCATTAAACGTCATACCTTGAGTCGGGGCTGCATAGGGCGGATACTGGTTGTAATTGTGTTGTAAGGACCATGACATTTTGAACTTATGGGTGTCTAGAAAATTCCTGCAATGAAAAATTCCAAGAGTAGTAAGCTGTTTTTTTTTTTTTTTGCTTTAGTTTTTTTTTAATTTAATTTTTTTTAACCTAAATCACCCTTTTAAAGGAACTCCTAATGCACCTATTCTCCCTGGAAACGGAGCCAGAAATTTGGCATGAGCGTCATAGCACATACAAATTTGCAATATTTATTTACCTACTAACTACTGTAGAAGTGGCGAGCAGGGTCGAACCACAGAGAGAATGTGAGTAGACACTAGGAAATATCCTCTGGGAAAAATGTTTAGGCAATTGAGTTCTTCATGTGGGATTAAAAACTAAGTTCTAAAAACTAAATGATTATTTTAAAAATGACTATTTAAATTAACTAAAACTATCCAAGTGAACTAAGCTATGAAAGAAACTGGCAGAGATGGAAGTGTCAGAGTCGTGACGTCCGTTCAAGTGCATGCAATGTCAATTATTTAATTCCCACATTTGAATATTTAATTATTCAATTATCAACAATTCCAAATTTAATCATAATACTATCTGGTATCGTTCTCTGATGTTAGACAGTATTCTAATGTTTACACAAATTATTCGTCATTTCATTCTCTGTCCTGACGAATAATTTGAGCGTCATTATAACACTGAATCACTTTGTGAAATACGACGACCTGTTTCTCACAAAGTCGGAGTATCTACCTGCATCGAGTTCTCTCACATGAGATCACTTATTCAGTATCACTCACACAAGTTTAAAGAAGCGCACACACAAAATATTAATTTTCCAATTAATATATTTCTTTATTCAGAATTCACTCGCGCGCTTAATCGAATTCTAAATAAATAAATTCTCTGATGAACTCTCATTCGTGATTAATTATTAGGTATCACACGAATAGGCACCAAAGCATGTGTGCAGGGCACAAATGACAATTAATTTCAATGCAGATATAATTAATTAAATAAACATCCAATTTAAATTAATTTAAAATTCAATCAAACATGATAATAAATTAAATACATGCAGTTACCATCACATTCGTCACAACTCCGACACAAAAAGAATTAGTCTTCCATCGCGACGACACGACACATAAAATAAAATAAAAAAGAAGATATCACCGTCCTTGTGTCGTTGCTTTGGTCACCACGAGACGCCGTCAATGATCGAAAAATAATATTCTTCACTCCGCTCCGTGCAGTCGCTGACGCCACACCCGAATCAAACCACCGTGCCGTTGAAAATATGCTTTGATCTATGCTTGCTCTCGTCGTGCGAAGTGAATATCTGGAAGACAAGCGAACGTTCCGAACCTCCGTTGCGCTCCTCATGATGGTTTTCCATTGGTTGATGACCGAGGAGGGCTGCTCGCTGGTTGGTGCACGCTGTTTTGTGCCTGTAGACGGGTCGGGGAAAAAGGGCGAAGGGATATATCTGGGCGGATGAGTGGTCCATGAGAGGGAGAGTGGGAAGGGATGAGGTGGATGGGGGATGGGCACTGGTAATGGAATAGGAGGGGTGAGCCGGTCCATGGAGAAATGGAATGTGGGGGTGGGGCGCCAGGGATGAGTCGGTATGGGGGAAGGAGCAGTCGGGGAGATAGGAGCAAGGGAGATGTGGGGCGACGGGGGTCGTGGGGAGATGAGGGATGGGGAGGGAAGGCGGCGGGTCCAGGGGGAGAGAAGAGTGGAGTGGCAGGTGGAATAAGGGGAGGCAGCGTTGGAATAGGTGGCTGGGGAAGATAAAAGGAGGCAGTCTAGGTGGGAGATTGGAGATAGGGTTTTAAAAAAAATGAGTTTGGCGTGGGATTGGAGATAGAAATGAGAGGGGTAGAGGGAATGGTGATTGGTGAGAGAAAGGGGGGTATAGGGAGGGGGTGACGTGGGAGAGGGGAAGGGGCCAAAGGGGAGGGGGTGGTGCATGGATAGGGGGGAAATGAAAAAAATAAAAAAGTTAAATATAAATTTTAAAATTCAAAATTTAAAATAATATATTAGTCTAAAAGTAAAATAATAATAATAATATTAAAATATTAATGAACATGTAATTAAGTATAATAATAATAAACTAATAACAAATACTATTTTATTAATACAACAAAATAATGACATAAAATAAAATACAAATTAAAATATACATACTAATAAATATTAATAAAATAAGCTAAATAAAATTAGAGAAACTAATAATAATAAAATAGTGTTAAATATAATATATAAAATTAATATAACTAATAGAAATACTAAATTACTAATATAAGTATATAAATTAAATAAAAATTATCAAAATATCTAATCTACTACAAAACAACAAAAATAAACTAAAAATATAAAAAATGGTTAAACTAATTAATTAAAACTAAGTTAGAAAATTATAAAAATACATGAAAAATCCATGAACATCAAATCCCCCACACTTAATATTTTGCAATCCTGGGAAAAACAATCAGAAATAAAACACAAGTGGTCATAGACAAATCAAAACATCCAAGTTACATGTTCAAAATTTTGCAATCTCTTTCTCCCATAAAATATCATGCTTCATTTAAAACTCCAATTTTCAAAAACCATTTTCCTTCCACTTGTATTATTTTCAAAACATGTACGTGCACTCATTTATCATGTGACCTACCTCACCATCACTCTCATTTCTCTAAAAAAATTGATCAAAGTTTTTCTCAATTCTCATACACATGCATGCTTACCATAGGCTTGCCATGAATTTCACATCTCCACTAGTGGAAATCAAAAGAATGCACCAATCACAAGAACTTTACATGAGTTTCAAATGTTTCTGAAGCTGTGGGACGGTGGGTTAAAAAAATTGAAATCTTTTTGGTAAAAAGGAGGGTTGAATCTTGAAATAAATGCATGATAAGTCAATATAAATGTCTCCCTAAAACTCTCGCTCCCCCACACTTAAAAAATACTTTTACCCAAGAATATTATAATCCAATGTTTCACTCTTTTTTTTACACAAATCACTCAAATAAGATGGTCAGGAAAAACTGGTGAGTATCAACTCAAAAACCCCATGAAATAAATGTCAGACCAAAATCCCAAAGAATGGTACACAAGTAGTGTATACGTGGTAACATCTCAATGAAGGTAGGTCATATAGAAACCCCTCTAGTTCCTGAAGTAATGGATCATCACTTTTATAGGTATCCCCAAAGTTGGGAGTTACCACGTAATGAGCACCAATGTACTCATTGTTGGAACCAAAAGGATTCTATTTTCCTATATCAAAATATATGTAATGAATGTGGCTAATGTGAAAAATAACTCATATGATCAAGATGAGATAATGTCAATCCATTTACAACAAATGACTTACTACCCCTCAAAGAACCCTCTCCATGAGTAAATCTCTCCCCCACACTTAGATTGAAAATTATCATGCAAAAATTCAAGAAATTGGTAGGGAAGGGTATCGGCTTGGGCTCATCCTAAAAGGCTCCATCATGGCTTCTAAGGGATATATGATGTAGAAAATGTATAGGTGGCTTAGTGGGTCAACATGGCTGAATAATCAAATAGATTCCTTGATCATTTTAGTGCAACTTTCAAAAATTCCTATCGTTTTGATGGAAAAACATGGCAAGTTCTAGAAGAAAAAACATGGTTGATATTCCCTCAAGAAAAAGAGAAATAAGAGATGATTGTAAAATGGATCAGAGTCCTCATGGGTATAGAAATATAATGTTGGACAACACAGGTGAGCATGAGTACAAATAAGTGTCTCAAACAAAGTACAAGTTTTTGAAAAAAAAGTGAAGCATGAAATAATATCAGAAATCATCTAAGTCATGAGATCAAGGATCAAAGAATTTTAAACAAGAATTAGGTGTTCAAACTGCCTAGGGACACAAGTGGTATGTTTCTGACTATGTTGCGACAAAAATACAGCAGGTTTTATGTGGGTTCATCAATGACAAGAATGTTAGTTTTTTGTTTTTTTCAATATTTTCTTGTTTTTTTAGTATACATGGTGTTTTTGGAAGCATAAAATATGAAAAAAAAAATAAAACACTTCCCTGTGTAAGTGACTAGGGACACCGAGAGGCTGTTTGTATCCGATGAAGCTCCAGAAATGGTATACCTGTAAAACCTACACACTGAAAACACATACTCGCATCATATCAAAGAAGTCACACCATAATCAAAAGAATGTGGATGCTAAAAATATTTATGATGAATTTAAATCCACTACGGTTCCCGGAGAAAAAATGTAAATGCATGCCATTTTATTTAAAATAAAACTAAATGAAATGAAATTAAATGCAGTGAAAAGAAAACAAACAAATGATGGGTTTCCTCCCATTGAGCGCTATGTTTACTTCGTCTTGAGCCAGACGTTATTGAAACTCCACCATGATCGAACGGAAATGTAAACCATGCATCTGCTTCTTTTTCAGTAGGAGTGTGGAATCCATTTGTTGAAAATGAGTTATCCTACAAGCTGTACAAAATCTCGATGGAATCTTGTTAGAATAATGGTTGTGTGGAATGAAATGAAAATATACCAACTCACAAGGGAATGAATATACCTCACATTAAGAAAGACTCATCGAATAATTTAATTTGGGGAAAATTCCGTCAGTGGAAAGATCAAGAAGATTACCTCTTTGAACGTGAATAAGTGAAAAAATGCCTTTAATAGACTCCTTAAGTGGTTGTCTTATATCCATCACATCCTTGAATGCAGTATCTGGGTTCATGATGTATCCCAATTAGTTTTCACAACCCACTAATAGCGCAGGGAAATATACTGCTTTCCAACTCAATTCATGCTCGATGGTTTCATTGATTGTTCCAAGGTCAACAATATTGTTCACATATGTGGGTATTTCAAGTGAAGTGTTTTTATCCTCGATGCATGAATCAAGTGGTGTGGGATAAATTGGAGAATATGACTCCATTTTATCAAGAATGACATATTTTTTAAAATTTCCCTCTATATCTTCCTCATCATAATTCTCTGTAGGCACATGTGTCACCACGAACTCAGGATCCTCCAAGCAATCCCATTCTTCCATTGTTTCTAGAAAATTTTGAGTGTTCTATACCACCAATTATAATTGATTCTTAGACTCCAAAAAGGTTTCAGATGTCTCCATTTTATAAAAAGTTTCGGACTCACATAGATTTTCAAAAAGAGGTGATTCGATGTCATTTGAAGTGATGTCTTCTTGAGTGTGGAAATCTATTGTTTCTTGGTTCAATTCTGAATCTATCATGGTGAAGAATGGTCCTAGTTCAATATCCTCTTCATCCTCAAAAGGTTTTATTTTATAGACATTGAATGTGTCCTTTTTCACTTTTGTATGGTTGTGTTGTGAATTCATAGAAGAAGGACATGATATCACATTTTCCGAGGGACCATTATGTTCAACAGGGCGGAAGACCAAGATCTCATATTCTTGAAATGTGATTATATTGGAAGAATTGTTTTTTGATAGAGGGGAGTCATCAATTGTATGATAAGAAGGCATATCAATCTCATTATCAAACTCTAGACACAAATGTTGTTCAAATAGAACCTCTATTTCACTCTCCTCAAAAGAATTGTTTTGAATTAGATTATCAAGTGGTAATGAAGCAGTTAGTTCGGAAATATGATTCATTAGACCATCAAGTGGTAATGAAGCAGTTAGTTCAGAAATATGATTCATTTTATTCAATAAATTCTTCAATTGATTTTCTAGATCTCTTGTTGAGGATATCAACTTTGCATTGCGTTCATCTTGAAGTTCAAACCTCTGATTGGTCTCAGTGATAGCACAATGCAACATGTGCTCAATTATTGAATCATTTGTTTGAAATGAATTTTCAAGTTCTAAATTTTCAGGAATGCATTGACTTTGAAAATGATCAACAGATGTATAAGGACTTGTTTCATAGCAAGGAAAAATATACTCATATGGATCATAGCATGGACTTGAATAAAGATCATTAAAAAAATGGGATTACCTGGATAGCTCATGTGCAGTGAATCAATATACGTCATACCTTGAGTCGGGGCTGCATAGGGCGGATAATGGTTGTAATTGTGTTGTAAGGCCCATGACATTTTGAACTTTTTGGTGTCTTGAAAATTCTTGCAATGAAAAATTCCTGGAGTAGTAAGCTGTTTTTTTTATTGGTTTAGTTTTTTTTTTTAATTTAATTTTTTTTTACCTAAATAACTCTTTTAAAGGAACTCCTAATGCTACTATTCTCCATGGAAACGGCGCCAGAAATTTGGCACGCACGTCGCAGCGCGTTCCATTTTACAATATTTATTTACCTACTAACTACTGTAGAAGTGTCAATCAGGGTCGAACCACAGAGAGAATGTGAGTAGACACTAGGAAATATCCTTTGGGAAAAATGTTTAGGCAATTGAGTCCTTCATGTGGGATTAACAACTAAGTTATAAAAACTAAATGACTATTTTAAAAATGACTATTTAAATTAACTAAAACTATCCAAGTGAACTAAGCTATGAAAGAAACTGGCAGAGACAGAAGTGTCGGAGTCATGACGTCCGTTCAAGTGCATGCAATGTCAATTATTTAATTCTCACATTTGAATATTTATTTATTCAATTATCCCCGATTCCAAATTTAATCAAAAAACTATCTGGTATCGTTCTCTGATAATAGATAGTATTCTAATGTTTACACAAATTATCCATCATTTAGATCTCTGTCCTAATGAATAATTTGTGCGTCATTATTACAGTGAATCACTTGGTGAAATACGAGGACTCGTTTCTCACAAAGTCGAAGTATCTATCTGCGTCGGGTTCGCTCACATGAGATCACTTATTCAATATCACTCACACAAGTTTAAAGAAGCGCACACACAAAATATTAATTTTCCAATTAAGATATTTATTTATTCAGAATTCTCTCGCGCGCTTGATCGAATTCTGAATAAATAAATTCTCTGATGAACTCCCATTCGTGATTACTTATTAGGTATCACACGAACGGGCACCAAAGAATGTGTGCAGGGCTCAAATGAAAATTAATTTCAACCCAGATATAATTAATTAAATAAACATCCAATTAAAATTAATTTAAAAGGCAATCAAACATGAGAATAAATTAAAGACATGAAATTACCATCACATTCGACACAACTCCGACACAAAAAGAATTAGCCTGTCATCGCGACGACACGACACATAAAATAATAAAAAGAAGATATCACCGTACTCGTGTCGTTGCTTTGGTCACCGTGAGACGCTGTCAACGATCGCAAAATAATCATCATCACTCTGCTTCGTGCTGTTGCTGATGCCACACCCAAATCAAACCACCACGCCGCTGAAAATATGCTTTGATCTGCGCTTTCTCTCGCCATGCGATGTGAATCTTCGGAAGCCAAGCGAATGTTCCGAACCTCCGTTGCGCTCCTGATAATGGTTTTCCATTGGTTGATGACCGAGGAGGGCTGCTCGCTGGTTGGTGTACGCTGTTTTGTACATGCGGACGTGTCGGGGAAAAAGGGCGAAGGGGTATATGTGGGGCGGATGAGAGGTCCATGAGAGGGAGAGTGGGAAGGGATGATGTGGCTGGGGGATGGGCACTGGGAATGGAAGAGGAGGGGTGAGAGGGTCCGTGGAGAAAGGTAATGTGGGGGTGGGGCGCTAGGGATGAGCCGGTATGGGAGAAGGAGCGTCCGAGGAGATGGGAGCAAGGGAGATGTTGGGTGAGGGGGGTCATGGGGAGATGAGGGATGGGGAGGGAAGGCGGCGGGTCCAGGGGGAGAGAAGAGTGGATCGGAGGGTGAGATAAGTGGAGGTGGTGCTGGAATAGGCGGTTGGGGAAGATAAAAAGAGGCGGTCCAGGTGGGAGATTGGAGAGAGGGTTTAAAAAAAAGAAAGGGAGTGTGGCGTGGGATTGGAGAGAGAAATGAGAGGGGTAGAGGGAATGGTGATTGGTGAGAGAAAAGGGGAATAGGGAGGGGGTGACGTGGGAGAGGAGAAGGGAGCAAAAGGGGAGGGAGTGGTGCGTGGATAGCGGCGAAATAAAAAAAATAAAAAAGTTACATCTAAATTTTAAAATTCAAAATTTAAAATAATATATTAGTCTAAATGTTAAACAATAATAATCATATTTAAATATTAATTCCCATGTAATTAAATATAATAATAATAAACTAATAATAAATACTATTTTATTAATACAGCAAAATAATTAAATAAAATAAAATACAAATTAATATATACATACTAATAAATATTAATAAAATAAACTAACTAAAATTAGAGAAACTAATAATAATAAAATAGTGTTAAATATAATATTTAAAATTAATATAACTAATAGAAATACTAAATTACTAATATAAGTATATAAATTAAATAAAAATTATCAAAATATATAAACTACTACAAAACTACAAAAATAAACAAAAAATATATAAAATGGTTAAACTAATTAATAAAAACTAAGTTAGAAAATTATACAAATACATGCGAAATCCATGTACATCAAATCTCCCACACTTAAACTTTTTCACTCCTGGGTAAAAAAATCAGAAAGAAAACACAAGTGGTCGAAGACAAATCAAAAAATCCAAGTTACAAGTTCAAAATTTTCAATCTCTTTTTCCCATAAAATATCATGCTTCATTTAAAACTCCAATTTTCAAAAACCGTTTTTCTTCCACTTGTATTCTTTTCAAAACAAGTGTGTGCACTCATTTATCATGTGACCTACCTCGCCATCACTCTCATCTCTATAAAAAAATTGATCAATGTTTTTCTCAATTCTCATACACATGCATGCTTACCGTAGGCTTTCCATGAATTTCACATCTCCACTAGTGGAAATCAAAAGAAGGCACCAATCTCAAGGACTTTACATGAGGTTAAAATGTTTCTGAAGCTGTGGGACGGTGGCTTAAAAAAATTGACATCTTTTTGGTAAAAAGGAGGGTTGAATCTTGAAATAAATGCATGATAAGTCAATCCAAATGTATCCCTCAAACTCTCGCTCCCCCACACTTAAAACACTGCTTTTCCCCAAGCATATGATAATCCAATGTTTCACTCTCTTTTTTTTTACACAACTTGCTCAAATAAGATGGTCAGGAAAAACTGGTGAGTATCAACTCAAAAACCCCATGATATAAATTTCAGACAAAAATCCCAAAGAATGGTACACAAGTAGTGTATACGCGATAACATCTCAATGAAGGTAGGTCATATAGAAAACCCTCTAGTTGCTGAAGTAATGGATCATCACTTTTATAGGTATCCCCAAAGTTGAGGGTTACCGTGTAATGACCACCAATGTAATCATTGTTGGAACCAAAATAATTCTATATTCCTATATCAAAATATATGTAATGAATGTGGATACTGTGAAAAATAACTCATATGATCAGGATGAGATAATGTCAATCCATGTACATCAAATGACTCACTACCCCTCAAAGAACCCTCTCCATTAGTAAATATCTCCCCCACACTTAGATTGAAAATTATCATGTAAAAATTCAAGAAATTGGTAGGGAAGGGTATCGGCTTGGGATCATCCTATAAGGCTCCTTCATGTCTTCTAAGGGCTATACGATGGAGAAAATGTATAGGTGGCTCAGTGGGTCAACGGGGATGAATAATCAAATAGATGCCTTGATCATTTTAGTGAAACTTTCAAAAAATCCTATCACTTTGATGGAAAAACATGGCAAGTTCTAGAAGAAAAAACATGGTTGAGATTCCCTCAAGAAAAAGAGAAATAAGAGATGATTGTAAAATGGATCAGAGTCCCCACGGGTATGGAAATATAATGTTGGACAGCAGAAGTGAGCATGAGTGCAAATAAGTGTCTCAAACAAAATACAAGTTTTTGAAAAACATTTTTGAAGCATGAAATAATATCAGCAATCATCTAATTCATGAGATCAAGGATCAAATAATTCAAAACAAGAATCAGGTGTTCAAACTGCCTAGGGACACAAGTGGTATGTTTCCGACTGTGTTGCGAAAAAAAATACAGCAGCTTTTATGCGGGTTCATCAATGACAAGAATGTTAGTTTTTTGTTTTTTTTCAAGATTTTATTGTTTTTTTTAGTTTAAATGTTGTTTTTGGAAGCATAAAATATGAAAAAATAAATAAAACACTTCCCTGTGTAAGTGAAGATAGATGCGGAGAGGCTGTTTGTATCCGATGAAGCTTCAGAAATGGTATACCTGTAAAACCTACACACTGACAATACATACTCGCATCATATCAAATAAGTCAGACCATAATCAAAATAATGTGGATGATAAAAATATTTATGATGAATATCATGACCCATCCTTAGGGCCCGTGTCGTGACTACCCCAAACCCACCTTCCATAGGCCAGGGGCTGGAAACTTGCACCAAGGCGTAATTCCCGGTAAAAAGAGAAGGCATTGCCTTTGTAAAGTAAACAAACACCAAAGAGAAAGCAAGCAGAAGTAAACACTAAGTAAAAAAAACTAAGTACAATAGAAAGTGCGGTAAAGTATGTGGGCCAGAATATAAACCCAAACTGAAAGTAAAGTACAACTGAAAAGAGAGTACATCAACTGAAAAGTAAAGCTGCGGCGTCGAGCCGCCCACTAGAAGTCCCACCTGAATGGTGGGTACAGATAGTCTCCACAGCTCCCCGGGTCCAGCCGTCTGCTCCGAGTATGTCCCGCCCAGTGGTCCACCTCCATGTATCGACCTGCTCTGCAAGCCTCAACCATGATCAACGTTGTCCGTCATCTGCAACCAACACAACATAGTGCGGGTATATCCCGTGCAGGGGTGAGTATAAGCTACTCAATAGGGACCTCGAGACCCCCGAAGGTCTCCCAAAATCCACAAAGGATAATCCACAAAGGAAAGATACAATCACGAAGTAACATCCGACACTACTTAGGTATATGACCATACATATAACTAAGTCATCAATTCTCGTTCGGCTCCAAAATCCGAGCTCAAGTACAACCCCGTCCACACAGGAAATCAAAACCGGATCCACACAGGAAAGCATAACGTAATCCACACAGGACATCAAGTCAATCTTATCGAAGATAAGTATTGAAAGTCAAGATTTAGCTCACACAGGTATACCTCTTCGTAAGACGATAGAGATGATCAGATGTAGTCACTGATTCATCTAAGCTGTCAGACCCACACAGGATCGATAGGTACTAACCCCCGCAATGACCCACAAAGGATCGATAAGTAACTAACCCCCGCAATGACCCACACAGGATCGGACCCACATAGGATCTGTAGGCGCTGGCCCACACAGGACCGCTGAGCGCTGACCCACAGAGGATCTAACCCACAGAGGATCGGTAGCACTGATCCACGTAGGATCGCTGAGTGTTGTAATCGTCGTCGTCGAATCCACGGAGGATTTCTGCACAGTTGTCATCATCGTCGCAGTCGCAGCCAGCTCTAGGGTTCCCGCACATAGCAAGCTCGTTCGGGAGGGTCCACTCCATGAGCCGAAGGGCTGATACATCAAATGACACATAGTCTGGAGTTGATGTATCCAAAAGTTCCGTATCGTCAACAGGAACTCAACGTCATAGACGGCGCGTCAATCGGACGCCCGGTCTGAGAGTTATTGGCTTTTTCGTACCAGGGGCCCGGTTGGTTTTTAAGTCAAAACCAACCCAAATGTACTCCAAATACATCCAAACCTCGATCGGATTAAGCCAAAAGGTCCTTCTCACTAAGAGGAATCCAACAAAGTCGACGGCACGTCAATCGGACATCCAGAGCTCAAGTTATAAGTGTTTCTGCTCCGAGGGCCCAGTTGGTTTCGTGTACGAACTAACCCGGCCGAACCCAAAGTACTCCGAAACCTTGAGTTTAATATATCAAAACGATTGTCTCGTTCCAAGGATCGCATCATCGTTTACGGTACGTCAATCGTAGGTCCACAGCCCAAGTTATGGACAAAAGAACATGAGAGGTCCGGTATTAGGGGGTTCGGGCCCGGTCCGAACCGGCCCGGTACCCCCTGGGTCGTCCCGAACCGGGTCGACCCGACCCAGGTCCGGGTCCAGCCCGGTTGGGCGTCGCCCGGCCCGGCTGCCACGGCCCGGCGCGCTGGCGCTGGCCAGGTCCAGGTGGCTCGGCCGAGCGGATGGGGGGGGGGGGGGGGCACTGCCCCCCCCCCCCCCCCCCCCTCGTTTCAATTAACGCGGCCCCCCACGTGAGGGGGTCGCTGCTGTCTGACCAGCCGGGGGTTACGACCCCCGGCTCTACCCATGACCGGTCGGCCGGCTGTTGCCGCCACGGGACTGGCATGGGTCGGTCCCCCTACTCCGACGTTGGCGGCCCGGAACCGGCCGCCGGTTCCCCTGCTCCGCCGTAGCCTAAGCCACAGCCTTGGTCCATCCGGTGCGGCGCGACGGCGCCACGCCCCTCCGCTCCGGTCGCGGTGTTTTTTTGATCCTCTGGCGCGGCGGGATGGCGTTGTGACCTTATTCAACTTCATCGGCGCGGTGCGACGGCACCGCGCATCCTTGCCGCCCGATCCCGCGTGGTGCGACGACACCGCATCATTTTCCTTCGAACAGCAACAATAAAAGAATAAGGGAGGAGGTTCGGTCGTGTTTGTGCGGTCCGGCCTCCTCCCATTAATCGATAGCAAGCGGCAAAGTTTCACAAAGAACAGAAATAGAAGTATTCAGGAACAAGCAATTTAAATAAACCCCTACCTCATTGAATTCGTTGAGTGAGGGTTCGTTGCGGAAATAACCATCGCGGAAGAAGACGTCGTGGAAGGAGAGAGTCGCGTCACGGAGAAATTATTCGTCGGCGTCGTGTCGTCGATATCCGAGGATCCGGCTTTCTTTTCGACCATCGTCGGAGGTCTGCGTTCTTCGCGTTCTTCGCGTTCTTCGTCGAGGAAGAAGAACTTCAAGAGCTTTTCCTTTTCTCCCAAAGACTCACACAACAAGATTCAACCAAATAAAATAAGTACTTCACTTATTTTATTAATATGACTTAAGCATTTGAAATTCAAAAGTTAAATTAATCCACTCAATTAATTAACTCAACTTGACTTAATAAATGGAGGGTTATGGAAGGTTAGGGAAGATGAAGGGGTGGGGTTCGTGTGGGACCCACCACCCTCATAACCACACTTGGGAAGTTGGGTGGTTTCTGTGACAACCGGGCCCTGGTGACAGCACAGCCACCCCGCCTTAACATGGTCGTCGGGTCCTGGCCCACCAGGTACCACCAGTTGCCCCGCAGACACGTGGGGCCCACCCCAGGGTCCACCCACATGCCTGAACGGGTCATCTGACTAATGACAGTCCCCACAGGCCAACACATGTCCTTTCCAGTGTGCTTTGTCCTCACTCGCACACACCATGGGGAACTTCCCAGGAGGTCACCCATCCTGATCACTACTCCAGGCCAAGTACGCTTAACTGTGGAGTTCTAACCAGGCAGGCTCCCGAAAAGGAAGGTGCACCTTGTTGACATGAGTCATATCATTTAGTCATTTAACCCTTTATCATTTGGGGATGTTACAATCACCCCCCCTTTAGGGCACAACGCCCTCGTTGTGGGCCCTAAATCTCAACCCAGGCAGTGCACCGCACTTAAGGCTGGGTTCCTCCTCTGATACCAAATGTGACAACCGGGCCCTGGTGACAGCACAACCACCCCGCCTTAACATGGTCGTCGGGTCCTGGCCCACCAGGTACCACCAGTTGCCCCGCAGACACGTGGGGCCCACCCCAGGGTCCACCCACATGCCTGAACGGGTCATCTGACTAATGACAGTCCCCACAGGCCAACACATGTCCTTTCCAGTGTGCTTTGTCCTCACTCGCACACACCATGGGGAACTTCCCAGGAGGTCACCCATCCTGATCACTACTCCAGGCCAAGCACGCTTAACTGTGGAGTTCTAACCAGGCAGGCTCCCGAAAAGGAAGGTGCACCTTGTTGACATGAGTCATATCATTTAGTCATTTAACCCTTTATCATTTGGGGATGTTAAAGTTTCCCCCAACTTCTACTCAAAGGTTTTAACCACTTAGAAAGAAAAATAAAAATTGATGCTCAATTTTATTTTACCTTCCACAATTTTTAACAACTTCTCCCATGAAAACGCAAATCCGGAAAAAATGTTACTAATCAATTACCGGTGCTGTGAATCCATTGGTGCCCTTAGAATTTGATTCCGAGAACTGGTTCAAAAGTTAGGAAAACCCACTCATTCGTTCACTGAACGTACCCGAGATAAACTTCGGATAGAAATTCTGGGAACACCGGGCCTCGGAATCAAGTGCCGTCAGAAACTGTGTTCTTGTAAAATCCCAAAGAAAATTAAGAAAAAATTTACCTTGAATTTTACGGGTCTTTACATTACTCCCACCTCAGGGCTTTACGTCACCATAAAGATACAACAAAAAATAGGGGAACAAATGTGGGTACTGTGCATGCATCTGAGCCTCCCGCTCCGAAGTGCTCTCCTGGAGGTTCCCATGCTGTCATCTGATGCGCACTAGAGGAATCAACCGTCCACATAGGACCCGCTCCTGTCGATCCTTAATCTCCACTGGGACCTCCTCAAAAGTCACCCCATCATCTAAGTCCAGCTCCTCATGGTCAATGATATGTGTCGGGTCGTGCATGTATCTCCTCAGCTGAGATACGTGGAAGACGTCGTGCACTCGGTGCAAATGAGGTGGTAGAGCCAGGCGATAAGCCACCTCTCCAATCCTGCTGAGGACCTGGAATGGTCCGATGAAGCATGGAGATAACTTGCCTTCTCGGCAAAATCTCTGTAATCCACGTCGAGGTGAGACCCGCAAAAAGACGTGGTCTCCATCCTCGAACTCTAGTGGCCTCCACCTCCTGTCAGCCTAAGACTTCTGCCAGCTCTGAGCTGTCCTCATCTGCTCCTAGATGACCTGGACCTTCTCTGTCATGGCCTGGACTATCTCTGGTCCCACAAGTGTTGACTCCTCAGGGTCTGTCCAGCACAGAGGAGATCTGCAAGGTCGGCCGTACAATGCCTCGTATGGTGTCATCCCGATGGTGGAGTGGTAGTTGTTGTGGTACTCGAACTCCACCAAGGGTTGTTGGTCCTCCCAGCTGCGACCAAAGTCGAGGACACATGCGTGAAACATTTCCTCAAGATTCTAAATGGTCCTCTCCATCTGACCATCTGTCTGAGGGTGAAAGGCGGTACTTAGACATAGCTGCATCCCGAATGCCTCCTGCAACCCCTTCCAAAGCCGGGAAGTAAAGCGAGCATCTCGATCGGAGACGATAGATGATGGCACACCATGAAGCCGCACAATCTCCTGAACGTAGAGACATCCCAAGCTCTCCACTGAGCCCTGCTCTCTGATGGGTAAGAAGTGAGACGACATGGTGGGTCGGTCGACAATCACCCAAATGGAGTCGTGACCTCTGGAAGTGTGTGGAAGTCCAGTCACGAAGTCCATAGATATGCCATCCCACTTCCACTCCGAGACCTCCAAGGGTTGCACCAAGCCTGCTGGTACCTGGTACTCGGCCTTCACCTACTGGCAGGTGAGGCATCGAGAAACGAACTCTGCCACAACCTTCTTCATGCCCGTCCACCAATGTTATCGTTTGACATCCTGGTACATCTTCACTACTCCAGGATGTACCACCAAAGGGGAAGTGTGAAACTCTCTCAGCACCTCCTCCCGTAATGAAACTGGTACCAAGGTACATCCTCTGAAAATGACATAGTGCTCTCCTTCCACAGAGAATCCATCAGGTGCATGTCCTGAGGATATCTGCGCACGCCGCGTCTCACAGTCGGTGTCCCCACGCTATGCCTCTCTGACCCGCTACAGTAGTGGAGGAGTGACTGTGAGTGACTGAAGGAAGGCTGCTCCATCTATATCCATGAAGGATATCTACAAAGCGGTTAGCTGCTCAGTCGCCTCCCCAAGTAGCTGAATGCCCGTCCTCCTTCTGAGAGCATCGACTACCACGTTCCCCTTTCCAGGATTATAGACTATCTCAAAGTCATAGTCCTAGAGGAACTCGATCCATCGCCGTTGTCTCAGGTTCAGGTCCTTCTTCGAGAAGATGTACCTGAGACTCTGGTGGTCAGAATAGACTGTAAAGCGCTCGCCCATCATATAGTGTCGCCACATCTTCAGATCGAAGACCACTGCTGCTAACTCTAGGTCATGGGTAGAGTAGTTCTGCTCATGCTGCCTCAACTGACATGATCCAAAGGCTATCATAGCCCGCTCCTGCATTAGGACACATCCGAGTCCGGTCCTTGATGCATCGCAGTAAACTACGTATCCAACTCCCTCCTCCGGTAGCCTCAAGATAGGCGCGCTGGTCAATCTCTGTCTCAGCTCCTGGAAGCTCTGATGACATCTGTATGACCACACAAAGGGTTTAACCTTCTTTTTCAACGCTAAGAGTGGTGCCGCAACTCTGGAGAAGTCTGGCACAAATCTTCGGTAGTACCCAGCTAGTCCCAGAAAACTCCACACCTCTGTCACACTCCTAGGTGGCTCCCAAGCTATCACTGCCTCGATCTTCGCAGGATCCACCGCAAATCCCACCTCAGAGATGACGTGTCCCAAGAATTGGACCTCATGTATCCATAACTGACACTTCAAGAGCTTTCCATAAATCTGGTGCTCTCGGAGTGTGTCTAGTACAACCCGCAAGTGGTAGGCGTGCTCCTCCTTAGTGGTCGAGTATATAAAAATGTCATCGATGAAGACCATGACAAATCGATCGAGGTATGGATGAAAGATCCTATTCATGAGGGACATGAACACTGCTAGAGCATTGGTTACACCGAATGGAATAACCAAGAACTCATAGTGGCCATACCGACACCTGAAGGCCGTCTTCGGCACGTCCTCGTCCCAAACTCTGAGCTGGTGATAGCCTGACCTGAGGTCTATCTTCGAGAACCACCCTGCTCCCTTGAGCTGATCGAAGAGGTCGTCAATCCTCGGTAGCGGATACTTGTTCCTCACGGTCACCTAGTTCAGGCGACGATAGTCGACACAAAGTCGCAAGCTCCCGTCCGCCTTCTTGGCGAACAATATCGGGGAAGCCTAGGGTGAAACACAGGGTCGGATGAATCCCTTGCCCTGTAAGTCCTCCAACTATACCCATAGCTCTCGATGCTCAGCGGGGGCCATCCGATATTCTAGAGTGGATATCGGGGCTGTCCCGAGGTATAGGTAAATATAAAAGTCTACCTCTCTGCGAGGAGGTAGTCCCGGAACGTCATCAGGGAAAGCGTCCGCATACTGATCCACCACTGCAGGAAAACCAGGACTGTGCACGTCAAATGCTCCTAGGATGAGGTTAGCCAACTGATGAGTGATGGGTTGTCCTCTCCTCTATGTGAGTCCATCCTGTGCTGTGAAGTCTCCCTTCTCACCGGTGAAGGTGAACATGCTCCTGTCGGTGTGTACACATCACACCTTGCGCCTAATACAGTCAATCTGAGCATGGAATGTAGATAACCAATCCACGCCCAAGATGACGTCGTAAGGCCTCGACGCCGTTACAAGAAGATCCCAGTCGAAGATCTCGCCTCCTAGAGTAAGCTCACACTGTCGGCACTAGTGCGTAATCGTCGAGTCTGCTCCCGTAGGAGTCTCTAGCCGTAAGGATCGAGCCAACGGCTCTGTCGGAATCTCCGAGCTCCGAACAAAGGCAGCGACTATGAAAGAATGACTCGCTCTGGTGTCCATAAGAACTGCAACAAGGGTGCAATAGACACAGATAGTACCTCAAATCATCTTGGGTGTGCCGTGGTCATAGGCCTCCACTGCCTGAAGTTGTACCTGTCTCTGCTCGCCAGCTCCTTGTGGTCGGGGTGGACCTCCTGGCGGTGGTGGTGGTAGAGCCTCAAAGCATCGCCCACCACCTGCTGCTCGGCCAACTCCTCTACCTCATTGGCCTTCTCCCTGCAGACCACCACGGTCGACCCTCTGCCTCTGCCTGGGTGGTCCCTCAATCGTCTACGGTAGGTCGGGCAGTCACGAGCCATGTGGCCCTGCTCGCCGCATGCGTAGCACTGTCTGCCTCTCGAAAGACTGGCTCCGTGTTGTGTGTCCCGCACCACTGAACCAGTGTCCTGAGGTCGTCTGCCTGACGGTCTGGTCTGCCTGGACCCATGATTCATCCGTTGACTGCCTGCTGCAGAAGACTCTGCTACGTGCCGCCCTGCGGTAGGTCTCGCCACTGATGTAGGCTCAGCAAGGAAGCTCTCGATCAGAAGGGCTCGCTCTAGTACCCCTGCCTATGTCAGAATGCAGAGGGAGATCAGCGATGCCCTGATCTCCTGCCTCAATCCTTGCTCGAAGGTCCGAGCCCAGAAGAATGGGTCTCGTACCATGTTCGTCGAATAACGCGAGAGGTCTGTAAATCTCGCCAAGTACTGGGCAACCGTCAAGCTGCCTTGCCGCAGCTGTATAAGCTCCTGGATGCGCACCGCACGGAGGGTGGCTGGGACGAACTCCGAGCGGAAGAGGCTCTCAAAGTCCGTCCAGAGGAGAGATGCCTCGTCGTGCACCTGGAGCATCAAGCTCCACCATCTGTCTGTTGCCGGGTGCAGGAGGCTCACAGCGAGGATCACCATGAGGTCTGATGGTGACCTCACTAACCTGAAAACCCGCAAAACTGCCTCCAGCCAATCCTCGGCTACCTGAGGGTCTGTCTCCCCACGAAACCTGGGTGGTCGCTGATGCTAAAACTCATGCAGTGCACTAAGGCGACGTGCATCGTCAGCGGTTGGGGATGGTAGCATCGGTGGCTCGGCGGGTAGAGGTATCGTCGGTGCCTCTGCTGTCAAAGGGCCCTGTACCGAGGCCTCGTCGCTCGGTGGGCTGTCGTCACACATAACTCTCAGAACCCTAGCTGGCTACCGTCGTGGGTCCATCCTGAAAAGAAACAGGTGTGACACGGTCAAACAGTATACCTGGTGATCTAATATAAAGTAATCACAAAGAAAACTTGAAACACACATGCAATCAATGTTTTTGTGTCTTAGTCGGAAATCAGAAGTCAGGGTCCTAGTGTACGGATACGTCGGTCGCCGCACCAACACTGGACTCCCTGGACTGATAACCACACTCAATACTCTTAACACTATTGCTTCACATAGAAAAAGATCAGAGTCCTGAGTTCTACGGTAGAACCGAACTCCTCTGATACCAATTTATCACGACCCGTCCTCAGGGCCTGTGTCGTGACTACCCCAAGCCCGCCTTCCATAGGCCAGGGGTTGACGACTAGCACCAAGGCGTAATTCCCAGTAAAAAGGGAAGGAATTTCCTTTTTCAAGTAAACAAACACCACAGAGCAAGCAAGCATAAGTAAACACTAAGTAAAAAACTGGGTACAATAGAAAGTGCGGTAAAGTATGTGGGCCAGAATACAAACCCAAACTGAAAGTAAAGTACATCTGAAAAGAGAGTACAATAACTGAAAAGTAAAGCCGCAGCGTCGAGCCGTCCACTGGAAGTCCCACCGGAAGGGTGGGTACAAATAGTCTCCACAGCTCCCCGGGTCCAGCTGTCCGCTCCGATTACGTCCCGCCCAGTGGTCCACCTCCAGGTACCGACCTGCTCCGTAAGCCTCAACCACGATCAGCGCTGTCCATCGTCTGCAACCAACACAACGTAGTGCAGGCATAGCCCGTGCAGGGGTGAGTATAAGCTACTCAGTAGGGACCCCGAGACCCCCGAAGGTCTCCCAGAATCCACAAAGGATAATCCAAAAAGGAAAGATACAATCATGAAGTAACATCCGACACTACTTAGGTATACTCCCATACATATAAATAAGTCATAAATTCTTGTTCAACTCCAACATCCGAGATCAAGTACAACCCAGTCCACACAGGAAATCACAACCCGATCCACACAGGAAAGCATAATGTAATCCACACAGGACATCAAGTCAATCTTATCGAAGATAAGGATTGAAAGTCAAGATTCAGTTCACACAGGTATACTTCTTCGTAAGATGATAGAGATGATTAGATATAGTCACTGATTCATCTAAGCCGTTGGACCCACACAGGATCGATAGAAACTAACCCCCGCAATAAACCATAAAGGATCGATAGGTAACTAACCCCCGCAATGACTCACACAGGATCGGACCCACACATGATCTGTAGGCGCTGGCCCACACAGGACCGCTGAGCGCTGACCCACACAGGATCTGACCCACACAGGATCGGTAGCACTGATCCATGTAGGATCACTGAGTGTTGTAGTCGTCGTCGTCGAATCCATGGAGGATTTCTGCACAGTCGTCATCGTCGTCGCAGTCGCAGCCAACTTTAGGGTTCCCGCACACAGCAAGCTCGTTCGGGAGGGTCCGCTCCACGAGCCGAAGGGCTGATACATCAACTGACACATAGTCCGGAGTTGATGTATCCAAAAGTTCTGTATCGTCAACAGGAACTCAACGTCACAGACGGCGCGTCAATCGGACGCCCGGTCTGAGAGTTATTGGCTTTTTCTTCCCAGGGGCCCGGTTGGTTTTTAAGTCAAAACCAACCCGGTTGTACCCCAACTATGTCCAAACCTTGATAAGAGTAATCCAAAAGGTCTGTCTCACTAATAGGAATCCAACAAAGTCAACGGCACATCAATCGGATGTCCGGAGCTCAAGTTATAAGCGTTTTCGCTCCGATGGCCCGGTTGGTTTCGTGTACGAACCAACCCAGCCAAACCCAAAGTACTCTGAAACCTTAAGTGTAATATATCGAAACGACCGTCTCGTTCCAAGGATCGCATCGCCGCTGACGGTGCGTCGATCGGAGGTCATCATCCTAAGTTACGGGCAAAAGACCATGAGAGGTCCGGAATTAGGGGGTTCGGGCCCGGTCCGACCCGGTACCCCCTGGGTCGGCCCGAACCGGGTCGACCCGACCCGGGTCCGGGTCCGGCCCAGTTGGGCGTGGCCCAGCCCGGATGGCATGGCCCGGCCTGGCGGTCCGGCGCGCTGGTGCTGGCCAGGGCCAGGTGGCTCGGCCGTTCGACCGAGCTGATGGGGGGCGGGGGGGGGGGGGGGGGGGGGGGCGCTGCCCCCCCCCCCCCCCGTTTCGATTAACGCGGCCTCCACATGAGGGGGTCGCTGCTGTCTGACCAGCCGGGGGTTACGACCCCCGGCTCCACCCCTGACCGGCCGGACCGCTCCGGCCGGTCGGCTGCTGCCGCCACGGGACCGACATAGGCCGGTCCCCCTGCTCTGACACCGGTGGCCCGGAACCGGCCGCCGGTTCCCCTGCTCTGCCGCGGCCTCAGCTGCGGCCTTTGTCCGTCCGACGCGGCGCGATGGCGCCGCGCCCATCCGCCGCGGCCCCGCTCCGGCCGCGGTGTTTTCGTGATCCTCCGGCGCGGCGGGATGGCGCTGCGACCTTATTCAACTTCATCGGCGCGGCGCAACGGCACCGCGCATCCTTGCCTCACTATCCCGTGCGGTGCGACGGCACCGCATCATTTTCCTTCGAACCGCAACAATACAAGAATAAGGGAGGAGTTTCGGTCATGTTTTTGAGGTTCGGCCCCCTCCCGTTAATCGATAGCAAGCGGAAAAGTTTCACGAAGAACGACAATAGAAGTATTCAGGAACAATCAATTAAAATAAACCCCTACCTCGTCGAATTCGTTGAGCGAGGGTTCGTCACGGATATAACCGTCACGGAAGAAGACGTCATGGAAGGAGAGAGTCGCGTCATGGAGAAATGATTCGTCGGAGTCGCGTCGTCGATCTCCGAGGATCCGGCGTTCTTTTCGACCTTCGTCAGAGGTCGGCGTTCTTTGCGTTCTTCGTGTTCTTCGTCGAGGAAGAATAAGTTCAAGAGCTTTTCCTTTTCTCCCAAAGACTCACATGACAAGATTCAACTAAATAAAATAAGTACTTCACTTATTTTATTAACATGACTTAAGCATTTGAAATTCAAAATTTGAATTAATCCACTCAATTAATTAACTCAACTTGACTTAATAAATGGAGGGTTATGGAAGGTTAGGGAAGATGAAGGGGTGGGGTTAGTGTGGGCCCCACCACCCTCATAACCACACTTGGGAAGTTGGGTGGTTTCCCCCAACTTCTACTCAAAGGTTTTAACCACTTATAAAGAAAAATAAAAATTGATGCTCAATTTTATTTTACCTTCCACAATTTTTAACAACTTCTCCCGTGAAAACGCAACTCCGGAAAAGGTGTTCCTAAGCAATTACCGGCGCTGCAAATCTATCGGTACCCTCAGAATTCGATTCCGAGTACCGGTTCAAAAGTTAGGGAAACCCGATCGTTCGTTCACTGAAAGTACCCAAGCTAAACTTCGGATAGAAATTCCGGGCACACCGGGCCTCATAATCAAGTGCCTTCAGAAACCGCATTCTTGTAAAATCCCAAACAAAATTAAGAAAAAATTTCCCTTGAATTTTACGGGTCTTTACAATGAATTTAAATCCATTACGATGCTGGGAGAAAACATATTGTTGTAAATGCATTCCATTTTATTTAAAATAAACTAAATGAAATAAAATTAAATGCAGGGAAAAGAAAACAAAAAAATAATGGGTTGCCTCCCATTGAGCGCTAAGTTTACTTCATCTTCAGCCAGACGTTATTGAAACTCCACTGGGATCGAATGGAAATGTAAACCATGCATCTGCTTCTTCTTCAGTAGGAGTGTGGAATCCATTCATTGAAGATGAGTTTATCCTGCAAGCTGTACAAAATCTTGACGGAATCTTGTTAGAATAATGGTTGTGTAGAATGAAATAAAAATATGACAACTCACAAGGGAATGAATATACCTTGCATGAAGAAAGACTCATCCAATAATTGAATTTTGGGAAAAGTCCGTCAGCGGAAAGATCAAGAATATTACCTCTTTGAACGTGCATAGGTGAAAAAATTCCTTTACTAGACTCCTTAAGTGGTTGTCTTATATCCATCACATACTTGAATGCAGTATCTGGGTTGATGATGTATCCCAATTCATTTTCACAGCCAACTAATAGCACAGGAAAATATATTGGTTTCCAACTCAATTCATGCTCGATGGTTTCATTGATTATGCCAAGGTCAACAACATTCTTCACATATGTGGGTATTTCAAGTGAAGTGTTTTTATCCTCGATGCATGAAGCAAGTGGTGTGAGATCAATTGGAGCAGATGACTCCATTTTGTCAAGAATGACATCTTTTTTAAAATTTCCCTCTATATCGTCCTTATCATAATTCTCTGTAGGCACATGTGACACCACGAACTCGGGATCGTCCAAGAAATCCCATTCTTCCATTGTTTCTAGAAAATTATGAGCATTCTATACCACAAATGCTAATTGGTTCTTCAACTCCAAAAAGGTTTCAGATGTCTCCATTTTAGAAAAACTTTCGGACTCACATAGATTTTCAGAAAGATGTGATTCGATGTCATTTGAAGTGATGTCCTTTTGAGTGTGGAAATCTATTGTTTCTTGGTTCAATTATGAATATATCATGGTAAAGAATGGTCCTAGTTCAATATCCTCTTCATCCTCAAAAGGTGTGATTTGATATACATTGAATGTGTCATTCTTCACTTTTGGATGGTTGTGTTGTGAATTCATAGAAGAAGGACATGAAATCACATTTTCTGAGGGACCATTATGTTCAACAGGGCGGAAGACCAAGCTCTCATATTCTTGAAATGTGATTAGATTGGAATAATTGTTTTTTGATGGAGGGGATTCATCAATTGTATGATAAGAAGGAAGATCAATCTCATTATCAGACTCGGGACATAGATGTTGTTCAAATGGAACATCTATTTCACTCTCCTCAAAAGAATTGTTTTGAATTAGATTATCAAGTGGTAATGAAGCAGTTAGTTCCGAAATATGATTCATTAGACCATCAAGTGGTAATGAAACAGTTAGTTCAGAAATATGATTCATTTGACTTAATAAATTCTTCAATTGATTTTCTAGATCTTTTATTGAGTAGAGCAACTTTGCATTGCGTTCATCTTGAAGTTCAAACCTCTAATTGGTCTCAGTGATAGCACAATGCAACATGTGGTCAATTATCGAATCATTTTTTTGAAATGAATTTTCAAGTTCTAAATTTTCAGGAATGCATTGACTTTGAAAATGATCAATAGATGTATAAGGACTTGTTTCATACCATGGAAAATATTCTTATATGGATCATAGCATGGACTTGAAAAAAGATCATTGAAATAAATGGGATTACCTGGATAGCTCATGTGCGGTGAATCATTATATGTCATACCTTGAGTCGGGGCTGCATAGGGTGGATACTTGCTATAATTATGTGGTAAGGCCCATGAAATTTTGAACTTCTGGGTGTCTTGAAAATTCCTGCAATGAAAAATTCTCAGAGTAGTAAGCTGTTTTTTTTTAGTTTTTTTTGTTTTTTAATTTAATTTTTTTACCTAAATCACTATTTTAAAGGAACTCCTAATGCTACTATTCTCCCCAGAAATGGCGCCAGAAATTTGGCATGCGCATCATAGCGTGTGAAAATGTGCAATATTTATTAACCTACTAACTACTGTAGAAGTGGCGAGCAGGGTCGAACCACAAAGATAATGTGAGTAGACACTATGAAATATCCTTTGGGAAAAATGTTTAGGCAATTGAGTGCTTCAAGTGGGATTAACAACTAAGTTCTAAAAACTAAATGACTATTTTAAAAATGACTATTTAAATTAACTAAAACTATCCAAGTGAACTAAGCTATGAATGAAACTGGCAGAGATGGAAGTGTCAGAGTCCTGACGTCCCTTCAAGTGCATGAAATGTCAATTATTTAATTCCCACATTTGAATATTTATTTATTAAATTATCACCGATTCCAAATTTAATCAAAATACTATCTGGTCTCGTTCTCTGATGCTAGACAGTATTCTAATGTTTACACAAATTATCCGTAATTTCGTTCTCTCTCCTGACGAATAATTTGCGAGTCATTATAGCACTGAATCACTTGGTGAAATACAACGACCCGCTTCTCACAAAGTCAAAGTATCTACCTGTGTCAGGTTCACTCACATGAGATCACTTATTCAATATCACTCACACAAGTTTAAATAAGCGCACACACAAAATATTAATTTTCCAATTAATATATTTATTTATTTAGAATTCGCTCGCGTGCTAGATCGAATTCTGAATAAATAAATTCTCTGATGAACTCCCATTTGTGATTACTTATTATGTATCACACGAACGGGAACCAAATCATGGGTGTAGGGCTCAAATGACAATTAATTTCAATGCATGTATAATTAATTAAATAAACATCCAATTAAAATTAATTTAAAAGGCAATCAAACATGAGAATAAATTAAAGACATGTAATTACAATCACATTTGTCACAACTCAAACACAAAAAGAATTAGTCTGCCATCGTGACGACACGACACATACAATAATAGAAAGAATATATAACCATGCTCATGTTGTTTCTTTGGTCACTGCGAGACTATGTCAACGATGGCAAAATAATAATCATCACTCTGCTCCGTGCAGTCGCTGACGCCACACCCGAATCAAACCACCGCGCCGCTGAAAATATGCTTCGATCTGCGGTTGCTCTCACCGTGAAACGTGAATCTCCGAAATCCAAGAGAACGTTCCGAACCTCCGCTGTGCTCTTGATGATGGTTTCCCGTTGGTTGATGACTGAGGAGGGCTGCTCACTAGTTGGTGTACGATGTTTTGTACCAGCAGACGTGTCGGGGAAAAATGGCGAAGGGGTATATGCGGGGCGGATGAGAGGTCCGTGACAGGGAGAGTGGGAAGGGATGAGGTGGCTGGGGGATGGGCACTGGTAATGGACGAGGGGGGGTGAGCAGGTCTGTGGAGAAAGTTAATGTGGGGGTGGGGCTCTAGGGATGAGCCGGTATGGGGGAAGGAGAGGCCAGGGAGATAGGAGCAAGGGAGATGTGGGGCGATGGGGGTCGTGGGGAGATGAGGGATTGGGAGGGAAGGCGGAGGGTCCAGAAGGAGAGGAGAGTGGAGCGGCGGGTGAGATTAGGGGAGGCGGTGCTAGAATAGGTGACTGGGGAAGATAAAAGGAGGCGGTCCAAGTGGGATATTGGAGAGAGGGTTTTAAAAAAAGAAAAGGAGTGTGGCGTGGGATTGGAGAGAGAAATGAGAGGGGTAGAGGGAATGGTGATTGGTGAGAGAAAAGGGGGAATAGGGAGGGGGTGATGTGGGAGAGGGGAAGGGATAAAAAGGGGAGGGGGTGGTGCGTGGATAGGGGGGAAATGAAAAAAATAAAAAAGTTAAATCTAAATTTTAAAATTCAAAATTTAAAATAATATATTATTCTAAAAGTTAAATAATAATAATCATATTTAAATATTAATGAACATGTAATTAAATATAATAATAAGAAACTAATAACAAATACTATTTGATTAATACAACAAAATAATGAAATAAAATAAAATAAAAATTAAAATATACATACTAATAAATATTAATAAAATAAACTAACTAAAATTAGAGAAACTAATAATAATAAAATAGTGTAAAATATAATATATAAAATTAATATAACTAATAGAAATACTAAATTACTAATGTAAGAATATAATTTAAATAAAAATTATCAAAATATCTAAACTACTACATAACTACAAAAATAAACTAAAAATATAAAAAATGGTTAAACTAATTAATTAAAACTAAGTTAAAAAATTATACAAATACATGTAAAATCCATGTACATCACGGAGAGAAGAAGGAAAGGCACGTTGTCCCTCTTTGTGGTTATAGCATTATTCGTCGAAGAGATGTCATTCTTTACGAAGAGGATGACGTTCTTCGTTGAGTATGATGTTCTTCAAAAATACTAGAGTTCTCCCAATTCCTCCTCACACAACAATTCTAACCCAAAATAAAATAAGGCTTCATATTATTTTATTAAATCATGCCATGCATTCAAATTACAAAATTCAAATTCTAAATTCACTTAATTAGTAAAACCATTAGTTGTCTAATTAATTAAGTGATAGGTTGGCAAGTTTTAAAGAGGGAGAGAGGGGAGAGGAAGAGTTACACATTTAGAGGATACAAAAAATAATGGGGAGTTGCAATGTAATTAACATGGGAGTTCAAAGAGAGTTAAGGGATTATGGAATGTGAAAAAGGTGTGGCTCGTGTGGGCCCCACCTCCCACATAACCACACATGGGAAGTTGGGTGGTTGTGGGCCCCACCAATAACTTCCCATTGGAGAGGTTAAATTCCTAGGATAATAAAATAAAATTGTACACAATTGTATTTACTTCTTATTTAAACCCCAAAATTTAACTTCTTCTCCCATGCAAACGCATCTACGGTAAAAGTCCTCTTAAGAAAATACCGGCACTGCAGGTTCATCGGTGCCCTCAGATTTCAAATCCGAGCACCGGTTCAAATGTTAGAAAATCCCGCTCGTTCGTTTACTGAACGTACCAGAGCTAAACTTCAAAAATTAATTTCGAGCACACCGGGCCTCGGAATTAAGTGCCGTCAAAAGCCACAGACTCGTAAAATTCCAAAGTATTTAAGAAAACAATTTCTTTGAAATTTACGGGTCTTTACAAGCACTTTTTATACTTGTCTTGGAAATCTGGAGTTAGTCTTATAGAGATTCATTGAAACCAACCTTGTTCTTAATCGGGAGAAGTGTCAATTCATGGTCACAAAAGGTATAGTGCTTGGTCATAAAGTGCCCAAAATAGGTCTAAAAGTTGATACTGCTAAGATTGATGTTATTTAAAAACTTCCTCCTTGTGTAAATGTTAAAGGAGTTATAAGTTTCCTAGAGCATGCGGGTTTCTACCGAATATTCATAAAATATTTTTCCAAAAAAAACTAAGACCTTGTGTTCTTTGCTGGTCAAGGATGCACCTTTCAATTTTGATGAAAACTGTTTGACATCATTTAATCTACTTAAATAGAAACTCACTACATCACCCATTACCACTAAACCTGATTGGAAACTACCTTTTGAGCTTATGTGTGATGCTAGTGACATGGTTGTTGGTGTTGTCCTTAGACAGAGAAAAGATCGAAAACTGCATGTGTTGTATTATGCTAGTAGACTTCTAGATGATGTCCAAAAGAATTATAACACTACTGAAAAAGAATTTTTAGCTGTTGTGTTTGCTCTAGAGAAATTTAGAAAGTACTTTTTGGGCTTGAAAGTTATCATTTTCACTGATCATTTTGCTTTAAAGTATTTATTGTATAAGAAAGAAACTAAACCCAGGCTGATTAGATGGATTATATTGCTACAAGAGTTTGATTTATAGATTAGGGATAAGTAGGGAGATGAAAATTTAGTTGATGTCCACTTATCTAGGCTTCCTCTTACTCAATCTGAATATCCTAGGGAGATAAGCTCTTCCTTTCCTGATGAAATGTTTCTCAGTGTGTCAATTAGGAAATCTACTTGGTTTGCATATTTTTCCAACTTCCTTGCAGTAGGTGTCTTTCCCAAAAAATTGTCCAATAACCAAAGAAAGAAATTCATTTCTGAACTTAAATACTACCTTTGGGATGATCCCCTACTATTTAGGAGGTGTGCTGATGGTATTCTTAGGACGTTTGTGCCTGAGGAAGAGATGTTACCTGTCTTTGAGAGTACTCACTCCTCACCTTGGGTAGGTCACCATGGTGGTGAAAAAACTGTTCAAAAAGTCCTATAATATGGTTTCTATTGGCCTACTCTTTTTAAGGATGCTAGAAGATTTATGGTTGGCTGTGATAGGTGTCAGGGGCTATGAAATTTTGGTAGGAAGCGAGAGTTACCCCAAAAAAAATTCTGGAAGTAGAAATTTTTGATGTCTGGGGTTTAGATTTCATGGGTCCATTTCCATAATCTCATGGGAATGATTATATTCTTGTTGTTGTAGACTATGTTTCAAAATGGGTATAGGAAATGGCACTGCCCAACAATCAAGCTAACTCTGTAATAAAATTTGTGAAAAAGAACATCTTTACAAGATTTGGAGTTCCCAATGATTTTATCACTGATAATGGAACACACTTTAACAACTTTAAATTTAAATCTTTGATGGATAAATATGGTGGTGTTCATAAAACTAGTACCCCTTATCATCCACAATCCAGTGGACAAGTGGAAATCTCAAAGAGGGAACTGAAACAAATACTTGATAAAATTGTGTCAAATTCTAGGAAAGATTGGTATCTTAAATTGGATGAAGCCTTATGGGAATATAGAACTACTTTTCAAGACCCCAATTGGTATGTCTCTTTATAGGCTATTGTTTGGGAAATGTCTTCATTTACCTGTAGAGATGAAACATAAATCTTATTGGGTAGTTAAGGCTCTAAACATTGATTTTAAGAGTGATGGTGAGAGTAGGTTACTAGAGCTGAGTAAACTTGATGAGATTAGGAGATAAATTTATAATAATTAAAGGATTTATAAAGAGAGGACTAAAATCTTTCATGATTATATCATACAAACCAAAGAATTCAAACCTGGACAGAAGGTCCTCCTCTTTAACTCTAGACATAAACTTTTTCCTGGAAAACTTAAGTCCAAGTGGTCTGGACCTTTTACAATAGTGAGAATGCTGAAGAATGGTGATTTTGAAATAGTAGGTGAAGATAATAAACCCATGTTATTCAATGGTCAGAGAGTGAAACTTTATTTTGAGGGACATCCAAAGGGCTTGGCGGCCTTCACAGTGTTGGAAAATTGTTCTTGAATGAAGTCCAGCTGGGGACTTTAAACCTGGTATTGCATGGGAGGCAACCCATGAGTTTTTGTTGTGTTAATAAATAAAAAAAATTGTAATTAAATAAAGTCTAAATGAAGACTTTAAATTCAGTGCTTCATGGGAGTCAACCCATGCTCTTTCTTCGTATTCATTTTTGTACTGTTTTGTGTTGAATAAATTGTTGCTTTGTTGCCTTCTGTTTGTTCTGTCTATGCTGGTTATTTTCACTTGGTTTACATGAAATGTGTTTTTAGGATGTTTTTGCGGTCATATAAGGAGTGTAATTTTCGTGATCAATTCTGGACGAGAACTTATTCATGGAAGTACTTCAACTTTATTCATTTATTTCTGCTCCTTTTTTTTCTAAAAAAAATTCTTCTCACAGAAAAATTATGCTTGTATTAGAAAATTTTGCTACATGTGTACTGAAATTTTTATTCCATGGATTGAACTGTATAAAATTCCACCGCATGCCTTGCTACATAAATATAAAAAAAATATTCATATGTTTAAAATTCTACTTGAATTGGAATGAAATTTTGATGCATGTCATTGAGTTGAATTTAAAAAATTCTACATGTACTTCACTGCTGAAAACTGAATCTCATTATTATTAAAATCATCCATTGCTTGAAACTAAGTGTGGGGGGGTACATGGTGCTGGTCTTTTAAATCTGATTAATTTTGGGATGTTTAGCATGAACTTTGTCTACTATATTGAATATCTAACTGAATAAATTCTGCTAAACTTTCTTTGACCCCAATTAACGGTGCACCCCCACCTTAGATTCTACTTTTGAGCTATATTAAAAATATTTGTCGCTGGAATAAATGTTAATGCATGTAATTTCTGATAAACCTTCTAATAAGTTATTCATTGTGGAGAACAATATCTTTTAATTTTAATTTGACCTTTATACATGTCAACTATCGACTAAATTGAAAATATATTTTGAACCTGAATTGATTAATTGTTCTTATCTACTTTAGAAGTCAACTTTTGGGACAAAGTTGGGTTTTAAGTGTGGGGGAGGGGGTCAATTCTTGACTATGCTAAACTGTGCTTAATTGGAATTCCATCAATTACCACTGAAACTTAATTATTTTTGGTAAAAATGGTTAATTGTTTTCAAAATTCTTGCATAAATTTAAGTTTTACACTGTTATTCAAATGGGTCTTGCTTTGAACGGTGATTTTATTGGTTGTTAAGAATTTTTTTAAATCTGAAATTATTGATAATTGATGATTTATGAATGGGATATCTTAGTGATCTAATGGAAATTTTGGTTTAGGAATTATTTCTGAGAGTGACATGGGTGATCTGTTAGTTGAGTTTTGTTCATAATCCCTGGAACTGGAAGTTTGAATTGATCCTAGGGGACACACTTATTTGTTATTTATTTAAAGTAATCATCTTAATGAGCCAATGCAAATGTTTTCCATATAAATATTTTGAAACTTGAGTAATTTGGGAATCTGGGATCCCACGGTGAATCTCTGAGACCCTATTTGCTAGGTGCGTTTCTGTTTACTATAAGCCCTTTGTACACATTGAATAAGTGCATTGCACAGTGCTCAGCACATGATACATGGCTTAGGAAAAATAAAATAAAGTGTCTAGGGTCAAAAATGAGTTCATTAAGGTGAGTTTAATGATGAACTCCAAATGAAGAAGGGCTCAATTGGTTTATATGGGAGTCATTTAGGTCATATCAATAAGGTGATTCACAAAAAAAAAATTATTTATTTTTGGAACCTAAGTGATGAGTCAAAATGAAAAGTTCCTACTATTGAGTTCTTAATTCCATATAAATTTAACTCTTTTTACCCTCAGACTTTGAACTTAAGTCTGGATTAAATTTACTTAAGCAGTATCACATATGAGGCATGACATCTTCATTGCTTGATGATTCATAGTTTTCAAGACTACCAGTGAGAATTTTTTCTCGGAAATATTCATATGAGAAATTAAATTTTTAAGCCTAATTACAATCTTGAAGTCCTCTATGAAAGTTCTAGACATGTTACATTTTGATAAATTCAATAAAAACATTTTTCTATTTCTCAAAAATAATAAAACAGGGGATTTTTTAGGACAAACAGTGATTAAGTGTGGGGGAATTTGATGTGGCCTTAAAAACACATGTTTTTCCACATCTATATCCTTAATTTTTAATTATTTAATTTTTTATTCTTGTACCTTATAATAATATTAGCACTTTTTTGTTTCTATAAACAAATTTATTAACTAATAAATTTTTATAATTAATCGTTTATTTCAAACACTAAATTTGTTAATTTATGTTTTACTTTATTTTAGTCTAAAATATTTTTACTTAGCTAGTTGTTTTTGTCTGCTAATTTAATATTTTAGCACTAATTAATTAATTTCGACTTTGTACGTGATTAATGTATTCTTATTCTAACATTTCATGTATTAAATATTAATTAATTTAATATAACATCATCTAAATTTTAGTTGTTTTTTAACAATTCATTTTTTATACATTTAGGTTTACAAACTCACTACTTCTTTTTAATTTAATTAAAATTAATTTTTTAATCAAATAATAGTTATCTGATTACCTTAAATAATTCAATTTTAAATAGTATACTTTTATAAATTATTTTACTTTGATATATAAATGATTAATTTTATTTTAATCTCCAATAATTTAGTTTCTTCTTAATTTTAGTTTTAGTATAGTAATAATCTAAGTTTTATTAATTGAAGTTAATAATAATTTAATTTAAGTTTTATTTGTTTTGTATATTTTATTTTTGTTTTTGAGTTACTTAAAGTTTCAATTGTTTTAATTATTTTTTAGTTTTAGTTAATTATTTTGTTCACATTTTATTTAAGTTCTAATTTATTTTATCCTTCTGTATATTTTTCAGTGTTACAGTGGTATAGTATTAATCTCACGTGTCATGGTGCCTCAATTTTTTCTATTTTACGGTGACACCATAATTCTTCCTTTTTACTGTCTCACCATATCTCTTGTGCCACTGGTTCAAAATGGTCTCCCTAGAACACCATGCACAGTTTCTTACTTTTATTGTCTCACTATTTTGTTCACTATAACCTCAGCTACTATTTCCTTTTACCATAGAAATACCCTCCCACTGTTTTCACGATCCTACAAACACCACTATCGATGTTTTATCTCATCCTCTACCGCCATTTTTTTTATGGTCTCATCATATAATCTTCCTCCTTCACGGTGCGACCATCTTTCTACTATTTCACTAGTTCTCTCCTATTCCTCTTCTCACTGTTTCCATTACACCGTTTCCCTATTGGTCACATCGTGACACTGATCATAGCCTGTCGTCCGCAGTACGCACCTCATCGCCACTCCTAGACACAACTTGCAAACCCTTTTTCAGAACCAGAACATCACAGCGCCACATCTCCCTCTTCGCCTATTCGAGTTATTGTTCTTGGATACATATTGCATCATCCAATTCATTAGAAAAAAGAAAGTTTCGAACATTTTGAAACTCTAATTAATCAACAGATATCTTTAGTACATAGAAAAAAATAGAAATGGAATAAGGATAAATCAAATTAAAAACTTTATCACACATATATTTATCCATTAAAACCATAATAGATTTATCCCTTTTCGAAGACTGACCCGTTGTTCATCTGCTTTGTGTCAGGGATTTAGTTTGGCCAAACAGAGGAGGAGCAAGACGAGCTTGATGATGTTCATTGTGTCCCAACATGGGTCGCACTGATTGAAGCTGGAGTTTTCTGTTGTTGATTTGATGAAATAGAGAGGTGGTTGAGCCACCTATAGTTCTTCAGATATGGAATTCAAGTTCTTTTCATCGTCTGTTGAAGAAATCAGTGCATGACAAGTTAAGTTATGTTGTTGAGCTGATTTTTCTCCTCAGTGAAGGAAGTACACATACACCGTTGCTGTGTGGAGTTTCCAGGAGAATTCACTGCTTGCACCGCGTTGTGGAGAAGAAGACGAAGAAGACCCCCCACCCCCTGTAGCACTGATTTGGGGGGGAGATAAGGTTAATTTAAAAAAATAACAAACAAATAAATAATATAATAATAATAATGTTCATAATTAATTAATGATTAATGATTAATTAACTAAAATATTTAACTAATTAAATTAACAAATTAAACTAAATTTTAATTCAATTTAACTTTTTTATTTTAAATTAATCTGTTAATATAATTTAAGAATATAATTAAGTTATGTTAACTAATTATTAATAATTCTTTTATTAATAAAATAACATATTTAATAATAATAAATTAAAAACATAATAATTTTATTAAATATTCTATAATAAATTAATAATCATAATAATTATACTAAATAATAATCATCAGTTAAGATATTTATTAATTAACATTTATTACTTTTTAATAAGTATTATAACAGTAGACTAAAAATAACTATTAAATATTAATTAACATTCTTCATGTTTTAATTGTTTTATTCTGTTTTTAATTTTACAGGTTCATACAGGAATTGAAATCCCATCCAGATTCACTTAAATAACTCATCGGGAGTTAGTTACGTGAGAAACATTAGTGTGACGTGCATGTCACGAAAAAACGCACGTGTGCGGTGAAAGAGAAAAAGATGAGTCCAAGTCAGTGAAAATTGAGTGGTGACATGCACTAGATGAAGGAGGGTTTAAAAAAAGAGATGTAGTAGAATTTTAGGGGATGGTTGGATTTCATTTGATCAACCACTTCCATCGAGAGCATAATAGAGAACCCGAAGCGAACCCTGGAGCACTTCTCGGAGAGCCATTCTTCGGAGTTCCAAGGGCCTGGAGCAACAGCAATTCGAGATAGTAGAGGGAGTTTTCTTCCTCTATTTTCTTTCAATTATCTTCTTCTATAATAGAATGATATTAGTCGATGTAGTTGAGAAAATTTTAGGCTAAATATTACTGTTCAGGTTAAAAATCAAATCTACTGGTTATCTTCTTTGTCTCTTCTCACTATCATTTTTAATGTGATTGGAATTGATCAGTGAGGTAAATTCTAATTGCATTCAATTGCCACGTACCACCTTTTCTTAATCTCAAAACTCCACTTTCATTCGGTGAGTTTGATTGTGTATTAGTTTTCTTAGACATTTAAATTGAAATGAAAATTACAGAACATGCGGAGAGTATGTTCTGTCACCTTTTATAAAACAGTATTCTCAAGTTGATTAATTTAGGAGTGGAGAAATCCAATACTTTTCATCTTGAGTGATTTATCTCCTGGTGAGGGAAATAAATCACTCCTTTTCAGTGGTATTAGTTGTAATCACTATCTTTAGAAGGAATGTTTTTAAAACCAGTAGAATTGAATTTTTCCTTGAGTGTTTTCCTAGACCGTTCGTTTATCAGTGTTTTTATATCTCTGTTTTTCTATTTTTTCAACTTTTTCTCACTTCTAATTAGTTTAGATATAGGTTTTATAGTGTTTTTCCACTTCACTTCTTAATAAATAATATAAAAAAATTAAAAAATATAAAATTTACTCCACTACTGACAACAGGGGGGTATTTTTAAAAAAAATATAAGATTAATGGTCAAAATTGCCTTCTCTGTGGGTTCTACCATGCTTGCCAAATATACTGTAATTATTAGGATTATAAATTTTAAACTTTGACTGGCTTCAATGTTGGTTCAGGTCAATTTTTTGATCAATTCTGATCACATTCAATTGCAACGTACCACCTTTTCTTAATCTCAAAATTCCATATTCATTTGGTGAGTTTGATTGTCGATTAATTTTCTTAAACATTTAAATTGAAATGAAAATTACAGAACATGCTACGAGTATGTTCTATCACCTTTTACAAAACAGTATTCTAAAGTTGATTAATCTAGGAGTGGTGAACTCCAAGACTTTTCGACTTGAGTGATTTATCTTCTAGTGAGGGAAATAAATCACTCCTTTTCAGTGGTATTAGTTTTAATCACTATCAATAGAAAGAATGTTTTCAAAACCAGTAGAATTGAATTTTTTTCCCGAGCATTTTACTAGACTGTTTGTTTATGAGTGTTGTTATATCTCTATTTTTTTATGTTTTCAATCTCGCTTCGACTTAGTTTAGATACAAGTTATGTAGTGTTTTGTCACTTCACTACTTAATAAAGAATATAAAAAGGTAAAAAAAATAGAAAATTTACTCCACTACTGACAATAGTGGGGTATTTTTTTTAAAAATAGAATATTAATAGTCAAAATTTCCTTCTCTATGGGTTCAACCCTGCTTGCCACATATACTATAGTTAGTATGATTATAAATTGTAAACTTTGACTGGCTTCAACGACGGTTCAGGTTAAGTTTTTGGCACCGTTGCCGAGGAAAAGATACGGGTTTTATAAACATCATATCATAACCCATTAAGTTAAATGGGTATCATAATAATTTCATCATATCATTACCTAGGGAAAATATATAGGTCTCATAATAATTACATCAAAGAATAACTAGTTAAAAGAAGAGTGTTTCAAGAGGAAATAACCCATAGAAGAGAAACATGGGCATTAAACATCATTCCCTAAAAACATAAACCATTAAAGTAATAATATTAATGGTGTTCTTGGATCATATCCTCAGTAAGGAATAAAATATAACAATGTATTTCATCTTAGATGCAGAAGGATTTTGAAAGATCACATGAAACAATTCTTAATAATAATAGCTTTTTTTAAATCCTTTTTATAAAACCATTTCAAAATACTTTTCTTATAAATAAATATTTATAATTTCATTTAAAAAATTTCTTAATGAAAATATATTTTATGATTTTAAAAACATTAAACATTTTTAAAATCATTTTCCTTGAAAATAAACTTGAAAACTTATAAATAATCTCTAAAACATTTTGAAAACATTTTGAAAACATTTTTCCTTGAAAATTTATAAATGAATCTTGAATAAATTTTTCAAAACCTTTTCTTTGAAAATGATTTGAAAACTTATAAAGAAATATTTAAATCATTTAAATCCTTTACTTTTAAAATAACCATTCTAAAACATATAAATGAATCGTTGAAAACAATTTAAAACACTTTTTGAACATAAAACATTTTTTGAAAACCTTTTTATTTGAAAACCAATTTAAATACAAAAATTTTCCTGAATACGAGGAAAATTTTTTCTATAAAAAATATCCTTGTAAAATTATAAATTAATCTTCAAATAAATGACGGTCATGATGGTGGTTAAGTCCGTACATTCAGAACATTCTTTTTTCAACTTAAAAGTTTAAAAAAGTGCCTTGAAAAAAATGAAAACAAGAATCCTTTTTAAAAAAAAATTTTAAATAGGTAAAACATGGGTAAAAATTTCCTTTAAACATAATAGTATAATAGTAAAACATTTTAGAAAACACTTTTAGAAAACAAGGTTTTGAAAGAACGCATAGTTCTGAATGAAAGGAGAAATAAAGTTGGATTTTCATAAAAATATATTATTAATTATCTTAAGTACTAAATAGTGGGAAAATATTACTAATACATGAATATATCAATTATTAACATAGTATAATAAATTTAATGAGTTTTTTTGAGATATGGATCATAATTTCATCAATTCAAGGATAACTATAAATAATCCTGATAATGATGAGATTGTAGCAATAAACTATTACCACTTCGGTAACTTTGAGTCCTAATCCAGATGAAAGAATAAAATTAAATGAAGCTTAAAATATAACTAAAATAATTATATTCATGATATAACATGTCAATCAGAATTATATACACCCCATAGAAAAAATAGGTGCATAACATGGCATATATCTCAATGAAGTCAAATTGAGACAAAATTACTTTATCGATTTGAACTTTGGAACCATAAACCCCATGAAAGAAATATAATAAAATGGATATGTAAATACCCATAAATTTAAGTATAGTAATCAAAAAATTTGTTCCTGGGAAGTATATAAACCACATGTAAGAAATAGGTGGTGAACATGGCTTGTGTCTCATGATAAATAAAAGTGAGATGAGAAAACCCTTATTGCTTGAGTAAATTCAAAATCATGATCCCCATGAAATAATAAAATTAATAAAATATTTTAATATAATTTAATAAATTAAATTAATTATATAACATTCCATAGGTTATTATATACACCACACAAAAGAAGATATTGGCGAATATGGCATGTATCTAATGGAAATAAAAAGTGAGATGAAATTATCTTACCTTAAGTATTGACTTTATTTATACACATTTGAAACTATTGTATAATAAATATAAGTTTGATAAATATCCACCATATAACCATATTATTATATCTAATGCCATATATTATTTTTTTATGAATTTATATTACCCATTTATTAACAACTCAATGTTGATGTTACATTTTACATAATATATGCTTTAATTTTGTATATGTTTTGATTTATTATTCTTAATATTATTAATTAGATCATAATTTAATTATTTAAATAATGTAAAAACTTATATATATATCATATATATTCATTATATATGTATTTACAATTATCTATAAAATATATAAAAATTAAATGGAATACACTGTTCATAGAGACGGTAGGTCGTATGTGAACATGAAATCTGTTTCTGTTTTATTGTCATATTAAAAGAAAGAAAGTAAATGATATATATATATATATAATATCATTAAATTATCATTATTATATCAAATATATTATATAAGTTCCAAAAACCCATCCTTAATATATTCCATGGAGAGTGTTAATGAATCGCGTCGCTTTGAAGAGGTGGTAGTCCACACTTCCCCAAACAAAATTATCGTATTTACACAAAATAGAAATCATAAAGGTATGTGTTATATAGTAATTAAATAATTATAATTATATCATAAATATAATATATTTCATATAAAAATAGATTTTCCATCATAATTCCCAACCATGAGAGGTGGTAAAGGAAAAAATAAACAATATTATTTTGTGAGGTGGTAGTTTTCCGTACACAAGAACGGTAAGTTGTTACCCATTATATGGAAGTGTTTGTAACTGTAGGTTAAAACCATAAAATAAAAAAAACTTAGTATATTTATTATTATTATTTTATTATATAATCATGGAATAATAATAGTTTATGGGGTGTAGAATTAAAATAAAACAAAGGAACTTGAGGAAGGATGTTACCTCTTCTTTGGGTAACTCCACTAGGTTTGCACAAAAAAGCATACTTGGTTGGATTTATGCCCAAATTTAGGATTTTAGGATTAATTTATGGATTTTGGAAGCTTATTTGAGAATATATTTTGGTGATCCAATGGTCTTGAGATGTGTGGATAAGTGGGATGGTTGAGTTCCATTTTAAAGTGGAGGAGGAGTGGCATTCTTGAAAATTTTGGAAAAGGTAATTACACCCATGTTTTACCATGTCAGGTGACTAAAATAATAGAAACATTTTTAGAAAAGTAATTATAGTGTATAAATAAGAACATACAATGATTTTGGACAATTTTTTAGATCATTTTTTTCCTTAAGTTTAAGGTTTAGTCCCTTGTTAAGCTAATTTTCCTCTCTTAATTATTGTAATTAATTTTAATTACATTGACTAATAATTTTTCTAAAAAACTATATTTATCATATTAGATATTATAAATTATGATTATTTAAAATATGGAATTATTTTTTCAAATTCAAATCAGAGAAGTGGTATAAATTAACTTAAAGATAATCCTGCAGGCAGGATGATAGTGCAGGTTTTTAAAGTAAAATGTTTCAAAGATTGCTAAGTTTTTGTATCTAATTTCAAAGGAAAATTGATCCCAATGACATAAATTGGATTAATTTATTTATAATTTATATAATTATTTTTAAAAGAAATTATAAAAATAATTTAACCTTATAAATAAATTAGATAAAAAAGTAATTTTGAATTAAAACTCTGTAGTTTTCATTATTCATCAAAAAATGAAACTTCATAGAAAAATACCAAAAATTCACCCTAACCTAATTTTTAAGTTTTGATTTCAAAAATGAATTTTATTTTGACATATATAATTTATAAAAGTTCAAAATTTTATATTTAAAGTAGGTTTTCCATTAAAATGGGGTAATACTACTTTTATAAAAATATAGGTTTTTATGTGTAATATTGGGTTTGTTCCTATATTATGCCAATAAAATATACTTTATGAATGTAAAAAATATTTTATTGAATATATAAAAAAAATATTTCATTAATACCATTCACCAATTGTAATTAATTTAATTTATTAGAATAAAATTCCTTTTTGAGCATGAAAGTTGTTTTTATAAAAACATATACTTTATATTCAATTGGTTATTATATTCATTTATAATTAATTTATAAGCAATGAATTTAAACATGTATTTTCATATGTTAGTTAATATTATTCATAACCACCAACTTAACAGCTAGGTTATATCTTATTATATTAAATAATAATATTTTAAATAATATATTAATGTTCAATAAAACTCAGTGTTGCGTGTTATACAAGCCATCGAGGAAAGTCAATATTGCATGTAACGTAAGATAACCTCAGTGATCCATGTAGAGAAATATAACTTTATGTTTTTTGTAGCACATGATTAACTTGGTTCTACATATAACTTAGGCTAAACATAATTCTTTAATATAAAAAACTATTTTCAATGTTGTGTGAAGTGAAAAATATCAAAAAGATAGAATTAATTAAAAATATATATTTTACAAAATCTTGAGATGTTACAAACTCTCTCCTAGCTTTATAAATCCTTTTAATGTGTTTCATCTTGTTGTTGAGGTGGTGTATCAGTTGTTACTCCCTCCTTAGTTGAATTGGGTTCATGATTTGTTCGATGTATTATATATTTTTTGGTATCTTTGTTATGACTCTCATGTTATTGATTGGTGAGAGTTGGATATCGGGGATGACGTGATGTTTGTAGAGAGGCTAGTTGAGATTCAGGATCAACAAGAGAAATTTTTGTGTGGGCACACTATTCCTTTGGTTCACATCTTGTGGAAGTATAGTGGTATAGAGGAGGGTATATGGGAACATGGTTCGCTGATGTGTTCCCAGTATCCCATGATATTTTGAGCTTGGTTTTTCTTGTTTGATTAGATATTTTATTTTTTATTGAATTTTATGTGATTATGGTTATGAGTTTTTTGATGAAGTGTTTACCATGGTGTTTATTTATTCTTGTAAATGTCATTGTTCTGTTTGAGGGGTATCTTCTAGGGGTGATTGGTTGGAAATTTTTGTGGAATTTTCTTTCCTTATGGATCAATTTAGATTATCATGGATTATAATTATTTGAGAGGTATTTTATGTGATATCCTAAAACGTTTTGTCCAATTCCATTATGATATTTTTGTATTAGGGGTGCTAATAAGATTTTAGAAGAAGAAAAGTATTTTGGGGGCTGAAATTTCAGTTGGGAGTTGGCAGTCATGGTGGTCCACTCAGGTCACAACGTGAGATGGTTGGTTGAATTAGAGGTCGAGGCCAATTGTTAGAGTGTCAAAACATATAGTAGAAGTCACATCCCTGATAAGTGGCCTTCTATGGTTAGTGATGGTGATAAGAGATTGGTCGTAGCATGAAGAGGTGTGTCACGGTGTGAGGTATTTCAAGGGGATGACACTTATGAAGTTACCTTTCCAAATTTCTTAGACTCAATGTAATGGGAGAGTTTTTGGCATGACGTTTCTTGGTTGTGGTTGATTTTTTCACATATGATCTTTTTAATGTGACTATGTTAATTGTGAGACATAGTGGGAAAGCCAATGTTGGATGGTTCTACTAGGAGTAGCATCACGAAGAGGTTCTTAATGTCATGGGATGATTAGTCTTTTATATTATCAAATTGAAAGGTTTATTGAGTCTTAAATGAAGTATATATGAGGTTAATTCATGGCATGGTTTATGTAGGTTCTGAAGACTCAACTCGTCGCAACGTAATAGGGATCTATTGTATCATGATGCCCTCTTTTTCCAACTAGATATAAATTAGAAGCCCCTTTCATTTTCCCTTATTTCATTCGATTTATCTATAGAAATGGGGACTATAGGTGCATCTTTGGAGACTATTAAACCCCCTTTATCTAATTTTCGTCCTTTAATTCCCCTAATCAAGGATCATTTGATATATAGTGAGTTATCCTTCTTTTACTCTTGAGTTTCTTCCTGTTCTTCATCTTAAAAGACAATGGTAGAAGGTTTTGGGGTTATATTTGATGAATTTGGGTTGGTAATTTTATGGGGTTGATATGATCTAGGTTTTTAAGGTTCCTTTTTATAATTTGGGTCTTGAAATTACCTCTTATCTATGTTTTTCTTTCTCAGTGATCATCGAAGCATCGATTGAGCTATGCAATTCAGGAAATCTTTTCTACTTTGTGTGTAAGGAGGAGCTAGCATTATTTTTATTTCTTTGGTTGGATGGTATGGATTATCCTAATGAATATAATAAACCATACTAAAATAAATTTATGGGAAAGGGTTTTTTTCTATGTTCACACTCATTTCTGTGATATTATTCATGTGTTTGGTGCTTGTTTATTGTTGTTGATAAAAATATATACTTACTGGGAATTGTGTATTAGCAATAAACTTGTTTTTAGAATAAAACTTCATAAAATTATAATAATTTAAATATGGTAATGAACTTTTTCTGTGGAATTTGTGAATCATTATGTCAACATTCATACAGTTCAAGGTGAATTAAACTAGAAGACTTCCTTAAAATGGTAATTGTGATGGTGGATAATATTGTAATTAGTAAATATATGTTGTTATATTCTTATTGTGATGTTTGTTTTGTGTGAAATCAGTTGGGAGTTCATTTAGGATGGTTTTGGGATGATGGGTTGCATTGTAAGTGGGGTTATGATTGGATTTCTTTATTGTTGATAATTGACAATGTACGGCGGTTAGGTTGTTGGTTTAGGTTGTGAAGTAGGCCTATGACCACCTTTAGATGGTTAGAAATAGGTAATGTGAGGGGTTTTTATAATTATGGAATGTTTGGTTGATGTGGTTTTTTTTTTAGTTTCCCAATATTATTGTAATATAACTGCTAATTATAAAGTTGGTAATGAGTGTGGTTTGAATTGAATTAAATCATGGTTGTAAATGGAATAATGGTGTATGAAATTATTGGGTAATGTATAAAATAAAATGTGGGTGATGACTTGAATGTTTTGTTATTAAATATGGAATTTAATGGTATATTGAATGTGATTTGGTTAATATAATTAAATCTATAAATGATTTAAATGATATGGCTTGATGGGAATTTGTGTGTAGTTTTGGTGGTTATTTTATATAGGAAATGGGATTTGTTTTTGGTGTTATAGTTTATAGTGGGGAAGGTGTGTATAAATAAAGATGTGATGATGTTAATGGGTTATGGTAGTATTATTTTTGTGTAACCTACTAGGTTGGACTTTTGTGTGGATTATCATACATTTATTTGCTTTTTTATTTCATATAAACCCTACCCAAGTCAAATAACCATACAAACACCCAAATGTTTTGGGTTCTGGGTGTTTTCCCCAAACATACAGGTTAGAAAGGGAATGTATGTCTAAATAATCCATCTTTCCCACTCTCCCTTCCATTTGTAGTGTAGTGGAATAGTTATATGGATGTGGTGGTGGTACTTTTGGGGTTTGTGCATAGTGTGAGGGGGGCATGAGGTTGATGTCCTTTGTATTCATGATACCTTATTGAGAAGGATATGAGATAAAGTCGTGATGTGTGTTTAATATTTGGATATACGATATGTGGTGCTTTTGTGGTTAATGTATGGATGGACTGGTTCTAAAACAATGTGTTGGTCCCTATAGGAGGTTGGGATAGGTAGAGATGTGATCTTACCCACATCGAATGAGATGAGACTGGTATGGTGTGTTTCAGCATGACTGTGGAAGGGATTGGGAGAAAAGTATATTTGACATTTGTTTATAAGAGAAAAAACCAATGGGGAAGTGATTTCAGGGTGCCATTTTTTTATAATCTTGATATTGCATTATTATACTTGGATACATTACTTGGTGAGTGAGTCATAGAGAGGTTGGGTGGTAGATGGCCTGATAGATGCATATTGGTTTTGATATTTTTTCAAAAGAGCATTAATATTATTTTTCCACATTTTCACAAGCGGTATTGAGTATGATCACACTGATTATACATGTTATAATCACACTAATATATATAAAAACTATTTTTTCATTTCTAGGGTGATTTGGTTACTGATATAGACTGTACTAACATAGATCTTGGGATTGGTTATCGAGTTGATGCATAGGAATTTTATTTGTAATTTTTATTTGGATAATTTTATTTTTCTAACATATCCTGCATTGTGGATTATTATGGGAATTATTTTATTTTATATTATACATTTAATTAGTGGGTTTCTTATCATGTTCCTATGATATATGAGGGTAATTCCTCCCATTTTCATGTTATATAACCTTGGTGATAGTCACCAACATGGGGCCTATTGGAGTTAGTTTTAGGGGGAAACTCTCATATTTACTGTAGGATTAGGAGGGGTTCCTAGTAGGGGTTGATCATGATAATGGGTACATTAGATCAAGTTTATCACTATCCTAGGAGCATAGTATTTTTCTAGAAAATTGGGGGTCAGATACCTATCATTCCATGACTACTCATGTAGTAATTTTTATTTCATATGATTATAAGCCTTTACATGAAAGGGTACATTTTCCTTATTCATATGGTTCATTTTTATATGTCTAAAAAAATTTGACTTTTAATTTGTGTAATAAACATAAGCTATAAGTTTTTTAAAGAGTTACACATCAGTATTGTTTGAACATATTAATTTTATGGAAGGAATATTATTACAAAACTAAATCATTATATGCATGGAAACATATAAATGGAATACATGAGATAATATGGTGAGATAATAAATCCCCTTAAATACTAAGTGTTAGATTCTCTAAGAAATGACACTTTTCAAGACCTCGATCATCTAATCGGGTAGGTTCATGCTATAGATGGGTTCCCATTGATTATCATGTGTAAAGAAAGATATTTATGGATAACCTTAAGAGTAATGTTCCTATTTTATTCATATGATTTGGGTAAAAGTTGTATATGAATCCTTAAAGGTTAATATATTAAATGAAGAGAGTTAAGTTGATCCATATGATGGATTGAGTAAAGATTTTTCCATTCAACTATCCAATAATTTTATATGATATGATTGGCATGATGGCCTAACTAAATATATATTTGATGAGAGAAACTATTTAATGAATGTAAAACATGATACTCGTCTGATAAAAGATTTTTTTTATAGATATAGTGGTATCATCATCTAACTTGACTTTGAAATCAATCCTTGAAATGGAAAATCTTAATGGAAGAAAAATTCTAGATTGGTGTAGTTTTTTAATAATTTTTAACAATCAATAAGGGAAGTTCAATGTGTTGGACCAAATACTTCTTGAGAAACCTCCTAATGATGAATCTAGTCAAGAATATAAAGATTCTTATAGTAATAATAGTAAATATTTCATTGATGTATCTATGTTAATTATTATTTATAAGGATCCCAGGATATAAAAGAAATATAAGAATATGGATTATTTGGGGATGATTGATAATCTAAAATGGTTCTATAAAGAATAAGTATTACATGAGAGATATGACATTTAAAAAGTGATATTTTGATGTAATATTGCATGTGGTACTTTAATTTTGACTCATGTGCTCAATATGATTGGCTATATAAATGTCTTAAAGAGACTGGGATCCCTACTCAACCTTAATCTGTCCATTGACTTCATTATAAAACTGATATTGAAAAGGTTCCAATAGTTTATAGTGAATTACAACATGAATGATTTAAACAATATTTTACTTAATCTCCCCAAAATTTTTAGGATAATTGATCAAGACATTATATATCCAATATCAAGTTCAATGATTATAATACAAAAATATAAGGGTAAATGTTGTGGGTAGAAAGAGAAAAAAATAAGTAGTGGAGATTCCTCACTTCCCGAATGGCCCTAAGGCCTTCATTTTTATTGATTTTTTATAACCCGCCTTTCAAGGAATGGGGGGGAACCCTTACAAAACCTGTATGCTTAGATATTACATAGACCGTAGGCTTAAGAGACATTACATGACCCAAAGGTCTTAGGGAATTCAACTAGACTATAACTACAAGGAACTGTCCCTCCCCAGTATTTGCATCATGATGGTAGCTCCCACCCTCGCATGGTCATCTGGATAAGCTTCCCATGCACATACATGCTGGTCCTGATGGTGTATTCATACCATCTCATTCTTCTAAATCCATTGGTTCTACTCTAGTGAGTGCACCTGCTCTAAATCCTTCTCTAGGGCTACTTCTTTTTTGTAGAGTCTATTTGGGGAAAATGCACTGATCATGTGACCTGAAGGCCTTGAGGTGGCCAGAAGGCCTTGAGGTGGTCTGAAGGCCTTAAAGGTGGCTTTAAATCCTTACTGACCTGAATTCCTGGGTGGCCCAAAGGCCTTAAAGACTCTAATCCCAAACCGGTGGCCCAAGGTTAATAGTTCCAACTGCTACAGTACCGAATAGTACCAGCTACATTAAATGCTACAGTCTCACACAGGGCTGCTATAGTACTTCTACAGTACCCCCGGAATTATGCCTCTGCATGTTTTTGAACCTTGGTCTCTTGAATTCACTTAGATAGACCTCACCAACTAGGCTGAAAACAAGATAAGGATAAAAAAATATTGAGGATAAAAGAGTTTATCCAAAATATTTATTAAAATATGAATGAAAAAGTTCCTACCACTCAATAGTGGTATATTTTAAATAATAAAATATTATCTTTAGAATATTACTCTAAACACATAAAAACCCATATAAGTTATAGGTGTTAATAATTTATTTGTTAAATATTCCTACTGAAATAGTTAAGTTTTATTTTATAATGCAAAGGAGTTTGTGTATCTTAGCACAATATTTTGGGGAATATATGATTTCTAAGAGGCATGTGGCGGTATTTCTAGACATATAAAAGTTCAAAAGGTAACAATAAAAGATTAAAACAATCATATACAAATTAAAAGTGACTTAATGTCCTAAAATAGTTTACGATATATTGGTAAATAAATATATTAATATAGATATTTATATATTCTTTCCAAAATAAACTCAAAGAATAGTTTGATGGAAATATTTCAAGATGATGATGATAAACTTAGAAAGTGTTCTAATTTAATTGTATAATTTATTAACATAATAACATTTAATTTTTTAATGTGAAAGAAAATTGGATACTATGTTAAAAATGTAAAACATTAGGAATGTGTTTATAAGAAATACTATTATTCAAATAAACAATTTTCCTAGATGTTACTCACTAAAGGAGTTTGGTGGGAGGTTTTATTAGATGGTCACATAGATATGTGGAAATAAATACATGGAGATGTAATGAGTTTATAAAAACATTAAAAGTGAAGTAAAAATAAGGAATCTCTGATAGTATATCATAATGGACATGATTAGATGGGTTAATATATAAGGATTTGTTAATATTCTTAAAGGGGTTTAAGAATATAAGATACATCACAATAAAAAAAGGTTGAATATAATTTATTATTCTTTCATAGTGGTTTAATATATTATTATTGTCCCAAATATGGCATCTTCAAGGGGTGAATTGAATTTTAAACAAACTTATTATTTTTACCACTCTAGATAATAAAAAGTTTGAAAGTTAAAGTTATAAACTAATCAGAGTAAAATCGACTAATAAGAGTAGTGGAAATAAAGAAAATTGGAAGCTATGAACTATCCAAGGAACAAAAAAATGGAAATAACAACAATAATGAATGAAATCTATGAAATGAAGTTTTGGGTGACAATATGTAAACTACTTTAAAATATATTATTAAAGGATATCAATAATTTCAATCAGAATAATTGTTCACTTTTAATACAGAGTGGAAGTAGGATCATGTAACATACCAGGTGTTTGGATTGGGTTGAAATCCTCTCCATTTTTGAATTTTTTGGTATTCTAATTTATTTTTTTATCATTAGGACCTAATTCTAAGTTTTCCATCGACCCAATATTTTGTTTTGGATGGGTTTAGAGGCTTGGAAATTTCCTTGGGTATTTGGATTGGTTTTTGAGTGTGTCATAGGCCCGAAGGATTTATTTTGGAAAGTTGTAGGTTGAGGAGTATGATTTGGGTAAACCATGTAGCCTCCAAGTGAAAAATGTGAAACCTAATTTTGTACTACCACATGGTTTAGAAAATCGTGTGGGTCGAAGGGCATGACTATGTGTGGAAGTCTATAGTTTTTACAGAGGTATACTACATGGTTTTTTCATGGTTTTTTAAAATATGCACAAGCAGTGCCATTTAGGAAATACCTTAGCATTATAGCATGCATGATCTTCACATGATTTCAAAAATCATGAAATCTAACTACATGAGTTCTGGGTTTAAGGAAACAGGTGTGGCATGGTTGCTGTATAGTTTGGAAAACTATGTGATCTAACTGTACATCTCATTAAAGAGGTGAATTTACCCAACTATCCCCCCCCCCCTCTATTTCTTTCTTCATTCTTTCTTTTCTCCTCCTTGGTCATGCACAGTAGTGTGGGATCTCCCTTGTTCTTCCTCCACTAGGTATCGGTACCTCTCCCCTACCCAAACTCCATTTTGATCGTCATTGGTTGTGTTGGAACCATATCGGTAAGCCTCTCCTCACCCATGCTTTTATTTCTCTTTTCAGATGCCTCATGGACCAAAAAAATCAGTGCAGGTCATTTTACCCTATTTTCAGGGTGTTCATCTAAAAATCTAATTTCTCCTAAATCATTCAAAGTTAGAGGCTAATACTAGACATGCCTACATCTACAACTCTAAGGTAGGTGGTTCCTTATTTTATTTGAGATTTCATGAGTGTTCAGGGGGTTCGGATTTTATCACGCCATTATGTTGAACGAGTGAGACCCCATATTTTTATATACTTTATTTTAATTAATTAAATTGATAATATGGGATGTCGTTGGCATGTTCTCACCATGTTTTTACATGTGAGGATGGGATAGATATCGTCAACCACTTGGGTAGATCATCCAATTGTGTTTCTTATGTTAATTTAATTGTTTAATTAATTAAAGTTTTTCAATTCAATTGTTTTGAATTGGTTAAATTAATCTGAAGTGAAATATATATTTATTTATTGTGATATACTACTTATATCCATGTGATCATGACAGTCTTTCTCTGAGGATTGAGATAGCGATGGATATCTAGAATTGAGGTGATGTGATCATCAGTTTGGGCTTGTCCTAGGTTTCTTGGGTGATGTGATCACTGGTTGGGAGACATGTTCATTGTTTGAGGTGGAATGGCTATCAGGTTGAGGGAATGGCATGTGATATTGAATGGAATGGCCATCAGATTTGAGTGACATGGTACCAGGGGCATGGGATGCCGGAGTTTATGTGGCTTAGGTACTTAATTAGTGATTCTTTCTCACCCAAATTTTTCCAAAATGTTGTTTGGAGTCATGTGAAAATAGGTTAACTCGGTGAAGAGGTGGTTTTGAAAACTCGTGTGGGTAGATTCCCTCATTTTTGTGGCTTAGGTAATTGTTATGGGGGTGATTTTCATAGAAATCCATGAGGATGTTGAGGGGACATCGAATCATATCATTGAGGTTTTTGTTTGGAGGTTGCGGCCAATTGTACATGAGACCATTGTGCTATGACTTATTTGGAGTAAAAACATTTCTATTCCTCTAGGATTTTTGATTCAAGCCAATAGTGATTTTACTTTGAGGATGGGTATTGATGTGCCTCTGGACATCGAGATTTTATCCAATGCGTTCTTTCAAGCAGGGGTCCTGGGGACCAACCACTAATTGTTTGGGGAATCCTTCAGGATGTCGGTGATGTGATATGGACACAAGGTGTCATGAGGAACATGGTGTCGAGTTACATTGGAGTTGGAACCTGAGGGTTCACCTAGGATTTTCTATATTAGGGTTTTCCATGGGATTAGGCTAAGGAACCTCTCCACTATATCTTTCTAGCATTGGATGAGGATGGTGATGGATTCCTGGTGGTTGTTGAGCATCAGGAAAGATTTTTTTAAATTTAACTTTATGTGGTTCCTTCTTTATTTATTTTCAGAATACACCTACTTAGTCACAAATTTAAGATATGCACACATGGGTGGCACTCTAATGAGACTCATTCTCAAAACCTACATGGGCCCTTCGAGATTCATTTAGACTTTATGCTTCTATGTTTAGGTAAAGGTTTAGGATCAGGAGCTGGATCTTAGTGGCTATTAGCATGGGATGGAAGGCAAGGGACCATCGATTCTTACCTTAGCTAGAGTTACCTTTTAAGTATTCCTTTATCTTTCATCATGTTGTTATATACATGTATGTACTGAGCTTAGCCATTTGTGACCTTCCAATTTATTGATATGTATAACCTGTATTGAATGAATGGTTTTCTTAGTTTATAAAAATTCATTGTTGGTGTGTTTATTTACATTTCATCTATTATTGTTTAGTTATACTTCCTCTATTGTATTTTATTGATTGTGCTTCTACCTTTGGCGGGTCTAGTTCGAGTCTGTTGAGTCTTTTCTTCCACTAGATGTTATATATATATATATATATAACTTCTAGGACCATTATTACATTATCACTATAGGGTATAGTCTCTGCACTATTATCCTTATTACACCCTCACTGTTAATTGGTAGCCCTTGGTGTATGGGGAGGTGCATCAAAGGTAAGTGGAACTCATCCACGAAGCACTGTGTGGTTGGATAATTGGGTCGAGGTGTTACAAATGGTATCAAATTATTTATTGACTAGGAATTAGTAGCAGTTCTCGGTTGGATACTAATGATATCAAGTGTTGTTATTTTATTTCTAATCTTACTATTTGGGTTATGGTAGAGTGGAGATTAGCATATTGTTATAACTAGGTTTAGAGCTTGTGCTTGGGTTCCTATAGCCCCATACAAAAAGGATGGACCAAGTATCCAAGGGTGGGATTTTTGTTTTGCATTTTCTCATTTTATAATTGATTTTATTTACACCTTGAGTGGTACACTTGGAATGTGATTTCTAAATTGTTATGACTTGTTATCCTTGTCTTAGTAAGGAAAGGAAAGATATTTGGAGCCTTGTCCTAGTATAGAATGGGGGGTTTCTGTAATGCTTTCTTGTTCTTTTTATTAGGTACATTATAGGATGTTTAAATTATATATACATGTGTTCTTGTGATATAAATTGTTTGTGAAATGTGATACGTTATGTGATATGGTCATGGTTCTTATAGGAATAAGTAGTTATGGTGAAATTGGGTGATGTTTATCACCAGTTTGGGTAACATAGTCATCAGTTTGAGGTGATGTGGATCATTAGGAAAGGCATGGCCCAAGACATATGTGATACTTGCCTTTGATATGGGTCGATAAGGAGGCCATGAGGCCAAGATGACATGTTTCATGGTTGTAATGGGGAAGGGTAAGAGTAGTTAGATTATGTTACCCATTACTTCTTTCCTTATCCACATTGTGTGTGTGTGTGTATGTGTGTGTTATCAGGGATGTATATCCATGTAATGGCATTCAGCTGTTTTCTACTTAGACAACTCGGATGGAGCATCAAGCAAGTGGTGATGGGGTACCGCAAGTGCACGAGCAGGTTGGGACCCCTGAGGGTCAGGCATAGATAGTGAAGGCTCAAACATAGATTTCAGTGTATGAAGTAGAACCACCATATTTGATAGCCTTTGGGTTGGGGCTTAATGAGAAACTCGGAGTAATCCTGGTTTGGGTTATCCAGGTAATTAACAGGGGAGATCAAGGTGCAGAGCCTTCTATGGAATATCTTATTTAGTGTTCCAGACATAGTAACTGCCACTTTTTCAGGGTGTGGGTTGTCTATAGGTGGATGATAACTAGATAAATTTCATAAATATGGTCTTATAGAAGCTATAGGCACCTCTAGGGAAGATAGTGATGCTAGAAACCATTATGCTTAGAGAACCAGCAAAGCGCTAGTGGGACATGCAGGTTCAGGTAGGAAGACATGAGGAAATGGCCTGGAAGGACTTCGAGGCCAATTTCTTCAATAATTCCTTCCTAGAGATGTTGAGGGTAGAACAGGATTGGGAATTTTTGAGCCTTCAGTAAGGAGACATGTTTGTAATGTACTATTTAGTGAAAGTAAGTGATTTGTCTCATTTCAAACCCAGAATGGTGAGCAATGACACCTTGAGGGTGATGTGTTTTGAGGATTATTTAATACATTCCATTTAGGTGTAGGGGAACATCTTCAGGTTGTCCTCATTCTCAAAGTTGATGAATCATGATCTCATAATCAAGGGAAACTTTATGGAACAGTCTTGATCAAGCTGGGTAATGGCTTCAGGTGATTTTTATGGTGACGCTTTAGATAGTAGGAAGTGAGGATGAGATGAGTTATAGAAGGGAAGTCAGGACAATGACTTAGGAATACCACATCAAGGTAGATCATTGATGGTGTGTTTTCAGAACGGGCAGTCGGGACATGTCTGGACTTAGTGTGATCAGCCTCCAAAGGAGTCCCAAGAATATAGATAGGTTGGAAATCTCATTAGTTTTTGTAGGACGCCTTCTTGGATAATTGATAGTTAGGGACTGGGGAAAACACAATATTCTGAGGTTGGACTGGGAGTGGTACTAGGGGACAGTAGTCATGTTTTAGCTATATATAGAGGTCATGATAGAGATGGTAGGATTAAGTAGTGAGGTAAGTGGTTGGTGGCTTGTACAGCACTACAGGGAGGTCAGGCTTCTTGTGGTCAGGCTTCATGAAGCTGCCAGGGTCAAAGTATGTTGGTGAGTCTATGATGGTCAGAGGTATGTCATGGGAATTAAAGGAGTTATTTTCTATTTTATATTGGCATGGCCTATTAAGGAATTCCCATTTTGGGTGAATGAGGTGCATGGGTTATATATATATGTACTAACCAGATGTTGGTTAGTATTTTGGAATCATATTGGATTCTTTATATATATATGAGGTGTATGGAACCAGGACTTATGTATGAGCATTGATAGATGTGTGATTATTAAGGTATGTTGGCATTGGGGTATCAAGGATATGTGGGTCACCTGAGGTGAATTGTCATATGGGAATCATTGTGATGTGGGACTTGATTAAGGTGAAAGGCACTGTGCATTTTGAGCATCTTTAGATATGTGATACCTTTTTGGAGTCATTTCTGACATGGGAACAAGGTAGGAATCGATGTTATGTAGAATTTTTATGGGTGTAGGGTATGATAAAGGATATCCTGATGAGGTTTAGGACTGGAGAAGTGTAGTGGGGGGATTTTGATTCCAGTAATGGTCGATGTACCACTTTCTTATTTTGAGTTTTGGGTCGGGATGCAACTGGAGTAAGGTCACTTCTAATATGGGGATCCCCCTTGAGGTGGTTGACCCACTCCCTTTTAACCATCATAGTTCATTTTATTTAAAATGGTATGGGTATGTTCGGTACCATCTTTGGGTTTTTTTGTATAGCTTGGGGATGAGCTATGTTAAGGAAGGAAGATTATAACATCCTGAACTATTGGATCGGGTCAAAATACTCCCCCATTTTGATTTTTTGTAACTGGTGGGTATGTTAATTTCTTTTTAGATCATCGAAACCTAATTTTGAGTTTTCTATCAACCCAATATTTTGTTTTTGGACGGGTTTAGAGGCCTGAAAAGTGCCTCAGATATTCATATGGGTTTCGGGTTCACCGTATGCCTGAAGGCCCTATTTTGGTAAGTTTAAATCTAAGGCACATGGTTTTGGTAAATTTTGTGGCCTCTCCGTGAAAATCATGCAGCCCAATTTTATATTACCACATGGTTTAGAAAACAATGTGGGTTGGGGAGCATGTCTATTCATGGAAGTCTACAGTTTTTTCAAAGGGATTCCATATGGTTTATCAAACTATACATAAGATAAATGGGTATAATCATTTAGGAAGTACTTCAACACTATAGCATGCATGGTCTACGCATGGTTTGGAAAACCATGTGATTTAATTGTGTGAGTTGTAGGTTTAAGGCAGTATTTGTTGCATTATTTTCACATGGTTTGGAAAACCATGCGAGCTAACTGTGTGGCTCCTTAAAGTGGTGAATTTACTAAACTAACCCTCCCTATTTCTTTCTTTATTCCTTATTTTCTCCTCCTTGGTAGCACATAGAAGCATGGGATATCTATTGTTCTTCGTCCTCTAGGTATTGATCCCTCTCCCCCATCTGGACTCAATTTCGATCGCCAAATATTGTGTTGGAATCATATCGACAAGCCTCTCCTCACTCATGCTTCTATTTCTCTTTTATTTCACCTCATAGACAGTTAAATCTGTGTGGTTTGTTTTTCCCTATTTTTAGGGTGTTCATATAAAACTCAAATTTCTCAAAAATTTATCAGAGTTAGAGGATTAGAACGAACATTACTATATATAGACTCCAAGGTAGGTGTTGTATACTTTTCTTTGATATTTCTTGTGTGTTTGAGGAGTGAGACTTCTAGCATGTTGTTTTGCTGACTGAGTGAGACCCCTTATTTTTGTATGGTTTCTTTTAATTAATTAAATTAATCATATGGTATTTCATTGGAATTCACTCACCTTTTTTGTACATGTGAGGCCAGGATAGAGTTCATCGACCATTTTAGTAGATTGGGAAGGTGTGTTTCTTATGTTAATAGAATTGTTTAATTAATTAAAGTTGTTCAATTCAATTTTATTAAATTGGTTTACTTAATTTTAAGTGAAGTATATATATATATATATATATGTATATATATGTCTTGTGATATACTTTTGAGAACCATGGGATCATGACGGGCTTGCACTGAGGATTAAGATAGTGATGGCTATCTGTAATTGAGGCAATGTGATCATTTGGATGGGTTTGGCCTGGGTTACTTGGGTGATGTGGTCACTGGTTGGGAAATATGTTTATCGGTTGAGGTAGTAAGGCTATCAGGTTGAGGTTATGGCATGTTATATTGAATGTCATGGGCATCATATTTGAGCAACATAGTAGAAGGGGCATGAGGTGCTATAGTTGATGTGTCTTAGGTACTAAATTAATGACTTCCACTCACCCATATTTGGAAAAAGTACCATTTGGAGTCATGTGAACACTAGTTGAATTGGCGATGTGGTGTTTTTGTCCACTCGTGTAGTTAGAGACCCCTGGTAGTGTGTCTTAGGTAATTTTTATGTGGGTGGTTGTTGTAGAAATCCACAAGGGTGTTTAGGATCCATATAAGGACAATGTTGAGAATGTTAGTTAGGGATGATTTCACCCATATGTGAGGCCATTGGGCTAGGAATTATATGGATAATGGACATTATCATTTCTCAGGATGTTGTGCTTTAATCCAATGGTGATTTTACTTTGAGGATAGGTATTGTTGTGCCTCTCGACATCGATCTTTGAGCCAACGAGTGATTTCAAGAAAGGGTCCTACGAACCAAGCACTTATTATTTGGGTATGCCTTCGAGAAATCGGTGACTTAATATGGACATGAGTTTTCATGAGACACATGGTTATGGGTGACATTCACTACTACAAAATAGACCTTTAACATCACCAGAAATGGCTTTAATCGGTGCTATAAAAGCAATAATAACATGAGTTATGTTAAAAGCCTAGGACTTTTATCAGCACTAAAAAAGTGCTAATAAAGGGTTCATTTATTATCAATTTTAAAAGCACTCATAAAGGTCCTATTTATTAGCGCTTTTAAAAGTGATGATAAAGGGACATACTGTAGTCTATTGTTACAGTACACTACAGCACTAGAAACACACCATAAATACATCAGATATCAACAAAAATAATTCCCAATACAAAATTTAAATAAAATGAAATTTACAACACAAATACCAGAAAAAAAACAATATTATAGACATTTAAAACATTGGTTTATACAATTACATAGATACAAATTGTTACATACATTCAAAAACAATCCTAACTATTAATGTTATGACGATTTCCATTGACTTTCTTTATCGAACATCCAACATTTCATGAGTAGTTTCGAACAAACCACCTCAACTAGAAAAAAAATCATCCACCTATGTAAGAAAACAATTATTATGAGTAATACTAAAAGAAATAAATGAAACATAAATATGAAATAATACATTAATTCTATGGATGTTTATTTCACTATGAAAATATCAAGATTACCTCTATGATTGAGTAGTGGAGGGAACCTGAAAGAAAGTGATAAATGTCAACACTACAAGAGTGAAAGGTTTCATGAGAGAAGAATCATGTGTATGTTTTGGTTCATAAAGGGATGAAATATGGATAGAGCATCCATACTTGAACAAAATAATCCACCTGTATACGAAAACAATTATTACATGAGTTATACAAAAAAGAAATAAATTAAACCTACATATGAAATAATACATTAATTCTATAGACAATGATTTTACTGTGAAAATATCAAGATTACCTTTATGATTGAGTAGAGACAATGTATTTTCTCTTCCTACAAAGGCAGTGGAGTTAACTTGAAATAAAGTGATAAATGCACCACAGTAGGGGTGAAATGGTTTTAAGGGAGAAGGATTGTGAAATATGGACAGAGTACCCAAAATCGAACAAAAGAATCCACCTATATAAGAAAAAATTATTATGTAAGTAATACTAAAAATAAATAAATTATACATACATATTAAACAATACATTAATTCTATAGAAAATGATTTTACTATGAAAACATCAAGATTAACTCTGTAATTGAGTAGAGGCAGCATTTTTTATCTTCCTGCAAAGGCAGTGGAGGTAACTTGAAAGAAAGTGATAAATACACCACTATAGGGGTTAAAGGGTTTTAAGGGATAAGGATCATGAAAGTTTGACAGAGCACCCCAACTTGAAAAAAAGAATCCACTTGTATAAGAAATAAATTATTATGTGAGTGATACTAAAAATAAATAAATAAAACATACATATGAAACAATACATTAATTCTATGGAAAATCATTTCACTATGAAACCATAAATATTATCTCTTTGATTGAGTAGAGGAAGCATCATTGATTTTCCTGCAAAGGTAGTGGAGGTAACTTTAAATAAAGTGATAAATACACCACTATAGAGGTGAAAAGGTTTAAAGTGAGAAGGAGTATAAAGGTGGGACAAAGCATCCCAAATATAACAGAAGAATCCACCTATATAAGAAAACAATTATTATGTGAGTAATACTAAAAATAAATAAATTAAACATAAATATGAAACAATACATTAATTCTATGGAAAATGATTTTATTGTGAAAATATCAAGATTACCTCTATGATTGAGCAGATACAATGTCATTTATCTTCTTGAAAATTCATGACATGTGAACATAAATCTTTTAAAATAAATGAACTTCACAAGGAATAATGAAAATTAAATTTACGTTCCATGATGTAATTTTTCAATAAAATAGAGAAATTATATCATAACATTAACTTTGCATATATCCAAAGGGTTTCCTTAATTACAGTTTGTTCTTCTGAGGTATTAGTAAGATCATCATGTGTAGAAGAAATTGTCTTCTTGATTAGTCAAACATTTAATTTATATTATTTTAATACAGTAGAAAACATAAAATATTATGAGGTAAAACATAATATATTAAAAAACACTTTTACCTTATCATTGAACTCTATTTTTTTTTTAAGGTTTCAAGGATTTGGTTCCTCTTTCAAGAATCAAAATCTCTTATTTGTGTCCCCAATAATGTAAAAGATATTTTCTACATTGGGAACGACATGAAATTATTATGATTTCCCAATGAAAGGGATATCCTCAGTTGAATTTTCATCTGACTCAATATTTGTTTTAGTCTCCAGCAAGAAAATCGACTAATTCTTTTTTGTTGGATCTGAGACATTAAATACTTGCATTTCTTGTGATTTCATTATGAATGAATCATCTTTTTACCCTTATACACTAAAATTCACCTTCATAAATCCCATTTCATCAACTTTCACTCCATTGATATTGTCAACCCATTTTCAATGGAAAATAAGCACTTGAAATTTTGTATAATCGAACTCTTATATCTATTCGATAATGCCAAAATACGACATATTTGTATAAATTGGATTTATATACTTGAAACTAGATATGTTCATCACTTCATCCACAAGTTTAACACCACTTTCTGGCAACATACAAAAGTCATCATGTTCTTTTATATAGAACATATAACCATTGATTACAAACCCAGTGTAAGATATAACATGTACATTCAGTCCTCTGGATATCCATTGAATTTGTTCAGCAATTGAATTCATATTTTTAGATAACTCCATATAGATTTGATCTCTGAACCATCCTATAAACTGTTGATTATGTGTATCTGATATCCATATTTCATCCCTTGATGGATTCAAATATATAAGAATTTCTTTTTGGGATTCAACTTATGGACAAACATCTTCACTATTATGTAATATGTAAATATGTGATTACTCCTTCTCTGTCAAAGTAATTGTAACAACATCTCTTCCAAAAAAACCTTTTCTCATAAGGTGTTCATTGTGACAAGACTTTGGGAGACCAGTGCTTTCAAAATCTTAAAGGTATTCGGTATATATTTCAATAGATTCTTTAATAATATATCTTTATACAACAAAATATTTTGGACAAATTCGATTCTTGAAATACCCTTTAAAAATATTCATATACCATTCAATGGAGTACATCCATCTGTGATGGATAGGACCACATAGTTGAACCTCTTTGACCAACTGAACCATTAGGTGGACCATTATATCAAAGAATGATGATGGGAAAAACATTTCTAATTCACATAATATGATTGAAATATAATTATTCATGATGGTAAACTTCATAGGGTCTACAAATTTACTGCATATTTATTTTAAAAATTAGTATATTTTGGTTAATGTATGTTATAAATTTTGAGGAAGAATGCATTGGAAAGAAACAGGCATTAAATCTTTCATCAAAACATGATAGTCGTGTGATTTTAGTCCTTGTTACTTCAAATTAGTCACTGACATGACATTATTTATATTTTTAGAATACCCCTGTGTAACTTTTACACTCATAAGGAAAAAAGAAAAATTGAAATTTTTTCTGTCTAGATAGAGTGTAAGCTGCTGGAGGAATAAGATTCCACCTTTTACCCTTCATCGATGCCAACTCTTCCCATATCCCCATTTCAATCAAGTTTAACCTATCCTTAATGCCATATTTCATTTTTCTAGGAACATTTAGTAAAATGCTAATAAAATTATCAAATATATTATTTTCTACATGCATGACATCAAGAAAATGTCTGACATACAAACAATTCCAATACAGTAATTCCAAGAAAATTGATCTCTTTTTCCAACATGATTTTGTAAGGTTTTTAGAAAATGGTTTACAAAAATAGTTTCAATCTTTTTTAATTTTTTGTACAATTGATCACCCATTTTTAGAGATGGTGTTGTACCTTGTTCAATATTCCCATCAAATTTTGTTGTCTGGGATTGGTATTTACGTTGTCGAGGTAAACAATTTTGGTTTCCTAAAAACACAATCTTTGAGGAATGTTTCAACTGAACTGAGTATGTGCATTTTTCATAAATGGGAAACCCCAACATGCCTTTAATGCTATAGCCTGATAAATTTACATAAGCAGGGAATTCATTTATCATTCCATAAAAACATGGACCTCAATGTGAATTCTTCACTTCTATGAGAATAATACATTGTAACACCTGTATCTCATATTAATTTTAGATCTTCAATCAATGGATCCAAATAGACATCAATATCATTACTAGGTTTATTTGTTCCAAATATAAGCATAGACAACATAATGTATTTTCACTTAATGAATAAACATGGTAGAAAGTTTTAATTTACCAACATGATGGTCCATGTACTGTGAGTACTTCTCTATACACCAAAAGGATTTATTCCATTTTTATATAATGAAAGAAAAATGTTTCTCAGCTCATCTCCAAATTTAGGAAACCTATAATCAATTTTCTACCACTTAGGAGAATCTACTGGATGACATAGGTTCCCATATTTAATTCTTGTATATGAATTCCATGTTAACTATCTTGTTATTTCCTAAAATCTATATAGTCTTCTAAACCATGGAATGATAAGAAAGTACCATACAGATTTTGAAAGACTTGATTCATTTTTCTTGTATAAATATGTTCCACGCTTTGGGAATTTGATGAGTGATTCATGGTCCTTACAAAATAATATGAAATAATTTGGATAAGCATGTATTTTTTTAGAGATCATACTCATTAAATGTAACATTCATTTAGCATCATATGTTCTTCATGGTAGTTCATTTTCTTCTAGTAACATATCTTTTAGAAGACCAAGTAGTTTTTTAAAGCTAGTGTCACTCCATCCGTTTCCAGCTTTCAAATTATATAACTTCAATACAGCTAACAATGTTTTTTATTTAGTATAATCGGTATACAATGGTTTCTTGGAATAGATATTTAAATCCTCAAACAACCTTTTAAAATCAATAAATTCATCTTCAATTTCCATTTTTGTTTCTTCCATGCGATCTTCATCATCTTGTACAATGGTATTCATATAAAATGATTCATAAACCATAGTATCATCCCAATTGATTTCAAAATTTAGTTTTTCCCCATGTTTAGTTCAACATTTATAGCTTTGATCTATTCCATGAAAAAATAAAATATTCTCCCAACTCTTCTATACTAATTTGTCTTGAATAAAAACAACATAAACATGTACATAGGATTTTAGAAGGGTCATTTGCATGCTCCCTTGAAAACTTGATGAAATATTTAACTCTATATTCATAATAGTTTGTCAAATGATTAGTGTGCATCCATTTTTGGTTCATATCCATCCTATTAGGTTCATAAAATATTACTTTTATACAATATATAAATAAATACACAGAAGATATTCATTATCAAAAGTGAAAGTTATAGACAATTCTAATGAGGGAAATATGGATCATTTCTACTAGAATATCTGAGCACATAGATATTCCAAATTCAATAATAAGGGACATTTTAATTTAAAAAAATAGATGGATATAAAGGCAGATAATAAATGATATTATCACTAAACTCTATAGGTGTAAACCGGAAGATGGATAGTGTAATGACCCTAGCCTGAATTACCCAAACAACACCAAGTCAGATCATCTTATGACCTCTAACACACCTAAAAGTTACTAAATTATGGTTTAAACATTGGGTGTAGAAAACCATAAATTGGAGGCGGTCCCCCCAACCCACCAAATAGAAACAATTAGTACCAGAGTTTGAACAAAATTCCAGCATGACCCTTGGGGTCAATGGACATGCAGACCCAAAATCATCACTACATGATATATGCATACCTGTTAGATAAACAACTATGGAAATAAATGATTCAATATACATATAGACACACATACATGTCACGCCAGTATAAAAATCACTCACTTATAGTCTATAACAAATATCAAAAAGATAAAAACCTGATATTCAAACATAACGTGAACTAAAGGCACCATAATGATTCAAAAAGTGAAGGCTTGATGTGATAAAACCTCATATGATTAACTAGGGATGGCCCCTTTGGATATGATCCATAAGAAAACTACGGACCGTAGTGAATTATAAGAGTAACTAGATCCTATGATACATATAACCAATAGAGGAACATACATCACTCCACTAACTTGGTTCCTAAAAAAGAGCATTTGAAGTTGCATGTCCACTGAGGTGTCCGTGAAAGGTGTCAGAATATATATAATCATTAAGGAACCACCAATGTGCCACAAATTAGTATTCAATAAACAACAATATACATGAAAATTCTACACATTTACATACATATATGAAAAAAATTATTTAGTAAGAAGATATAAAACATAACAGCAAAACAACAATAAACAAATCCAACGTTCAGTTTCAGATATAAACAACGGATCATACATTGGCAGTCAATACAAAAAATAGGCCAAAAATCTTTTACTAAACTACATATCACAAAAAAATCATAAACAATGGATCATAAACAAATCATAGAAGAAGAAACTAAAAAGAAAACCAAAAATACACAAATAAAATCGGAAGGCTTACCTCGCTAGGTTGAAGAAAATTTAAGAACCTCTTTGGATGTTGAGAGAGATGTTCAGATGTAGTCGAGTGGTGTGATTCGAAAATTCACTGAGGAGGAGCTCCAATAATGGGTTGCTTCCGTGAAAAGCTTCTATATCATGATAGGTTCACAAATTGTTAGGGTTTTTAAAATAGATCGAGACACTATTATCAGCGCTTACCAATAAGTGCTAACAAAGATAGGTCTTTATCGACCCTAAACTTATAGCACTGATAAATTTTCATTTTATCAGTGTTTTGCTTAGTGCTGATAAATCCTCATCTTTATCAGTATGAAAAAAGTAGTGATAAAGATTCTTTTATTAGTGCTTATTACTAAAGCACGGTTAAAGAAATTATAATTATAATTAAAATTAAAAAATTGTAAATATTTATAAATACTGAATAAATATATATAAATATAAATATAGTAAATATATTCTTTTTTAAATATATTTATTATAATTTTATAATTATTTATTTATAATTAAAGAAATATTTTAAAAAATATTATTTATTATTATTTTATATATTTATATAAATATATATATATATATATTTAATAAATATATATAAATAAAAATATAGTAAATATTTTCATTATTTAAGAAAATCTATTATAAATTTAATAATTATTTAAATATAAGGAATTATTTATTTATAATTATATAAATACTTTCAAAAAATTATTTATTTATTTATAATTATAAATATATAGTTGTATAAATATAGTGAATGTACATTTATAAATATTTTTATTTATAAATATTTTTTTATGAATATATTTTTAACATTATTAATGAATATCTAATTTTGAGTGCATGCATATATGTACAAAATGAGTGAAATTGAATAAATTAAGAATATAGGTACACTTTAAAAATATTGAAAAATGGACAAGTTATGTGTGTGTGTGAATATTGTATATAAAAAAGCATTAATTAAGTATATGTGAAATCAATATAAAACAGATTTTATCTATATTAAATTGAAAAATAAAACGACATTCAATTATATGTCTAGTACTATAAAATCAATTAATTTTTTTAATTCATATTTATTTTTAATTATATACCATTATTCAATAAATATATAACAATTTAATGTAAAGCACATATATATTTTGTAATATATAAATCATATTTATATACATTGATATATATCTATATATTTAATATATACAATTTAATAACACTAATTATCATAATTATCTAATTAATAAACAATTTAATATTTAATAAAGTATTATCAATCATTTCATTCTTATCAATAATTATTTAATTAAAAAAATTGTAATATTTTTTTAATAAACACATTTTTTATTTTTTATTTATTTCATTATTTTATTTTATCAAAGCTAAAAATGTGTTGATGAAAGAAATATTTATTAGAGCTTAATATAAAGCGCTGATAAATCGTACCCTTTATCAGTGCTAAAACAAAAGTGATGATAAAAGTTTAAATTTATCAATACTTTATTTAGCACTAATAAATATTCCATATATCATCATTTTCTTCTAGTGTTGATAAATAACAGTACTGTTAAAAGCCAATTTTGTAGTTGTAACGTCCCGAATCCGGAATCCACACAACGGGTGCCCCGAACCCGGTTGGTCACAAGACCTCAAGAACATTTCCCCAAATGCCAGAGGCTTCCTACTAGCAGCGAGGGCTCAGGTCTGATAGTGGGGAAACAATACCCTCATTTTTCAAAGTGTAGTGCATCGGAAAAGATAAATAACATACAAAAGCGGAAGTAATAACAATATACAACTGAAATGGACAACTGTAGTACAAGAGAACCAGCAGTCACATATACAAATATGTAGCATGTCACTAATTCTATAAAAGCAGCTAGAACAGAACACATTGCAATACAATACAATATAACTCAAAGTACAAGGTACAGCCAAACAAAACAAAGCAGAGTAAACAGAAAGCAACAACATCGCAAGCCTAAGCTCGGTCCCATGCTCTCCTACTCCTCGGCTACAATCATGTAACTATATAGGGACCCTTTCCCTTTTCGACACCTACAGCAATATAGTCTGTTTGGGCTGAAGACATGACCCAACCAGGGTGTGAGAAATAAATCCCAGTAGGCACCCACCAAAGGCTCGTGCCCAACTGTCAGTGAAAATGTGCAACAACAGTATGCAAAAGTAAATGCAATAAACTAAGAAGTACTCAAAAGTAACTAACTATACCGGTTATATTTCCATTTTAATATTCATTTAACTATGCCAAGCCTACGCTTTAACTTGGTAGGTATAACATATGAAAATCACCATGGTGAATACTCATGATAACACTATCCACAGACATCAATCTTTACCCTCGGGTATTCAGAATCAAAACTCACAGGTGTATTCCCACATTCATAAAAAATGTTTCCCACAGGCGTATGAGGTCTCTCCCACATGCATAGAAACTACTGCCCACAGGCACCGAAACTACTTCCCACAGGCATGAAAAAGGTTTTCGCAGGCTAGACGAACACTGCCCTCAGGCTATACAAGTAACTGGGCCAAGCCCAACACATAAGCAAACAATTATATACAATTCCTCTAAAGGAAAATTCAAATCATGATAAAATTCAGGGTATATCCACAGGTATTCTGGACAAATGGCTAAACAGAGGAACGCACCCTTGGGGTGGTCCTGGATCCAAGTAGCGATCCCAAACAGTAGTTTCAACTTATCAAAAGTTTATATATACAATTCTAGATATCCTTCAGAAAAGGACACATCCATATGACACCCCAAACATGGGTTCATAGAACAACGGTACACAAATTCAACTCAACAGTTGGAAATAAACATGAGACCACCTACCTCAATTGTCTCTGATCGGTACACGTGAACGATGCCTCCCAAATCGTCCAAGAATGACGTAGATCTGGGATAAAATAATTCACGTTCAAACTTAAATAACTTCCCTTAGAGGAAGAATTGGTAAGAACAATGCAAGGAGAGGGGAGGGATTACTTGTACAGTCCCAACGTGATTGACGGAGGTAGAATCGGATTCTCGGTGCGCGATCGGGTGATCCTCCAAGGTTCGGTCATCCTCTAGATCTCCAAACGGTGGTTCTGCCTCCTCTCTCGAATGAGGAGACTACTGCCTGTTTTAAGTGAAATTTTAGGACTACACAGCATGTACACTCAAGTACACAGCATTTACTTTTCATTTTTTAAACTGTTCCCCTGGTGGATTCTTTCCACCATGGCACTATTCATCTGTCGACATGAGTACACAGCGTGTATTTCTGAATACACGGCGTGTACTATCACTCAGCTGGCAGCTGCCTCCGCTGCCTTACTGTTCACTAGCCGACTGATTACACGGCGTGTAAATACATAGTACATGGTGTGTAGTCACTTTTTACACCCTTCATTGTCGACAGGACTACACGCCCTGTGTACTCATCCCACGCAGTCAATATACACAGTGTGTGGAAAAGTACATGGTGTGTACCCATAAAATTTGGAATTTTTCTCCATTTTCCTTATTTTCTCAAAAACACTTTAGGAAAAAGTAAAAGAAGAAACCCATACCACAAAAACAAGAACTGGGTTCTTACAAACTTCCCCCCTTAAAGAAATTTGTCCCAGAATTGACCTTCCAAGGGTGGTGAAGATACAATTGTGAACAACTCCGGCCACTGATCACGTACGTCGGTCTCCTGCTCCCAAGTTTCGTCCTGCACTCGGTCATGCTTCCATAGCACCCGAATGAGAGGAACTTACCGGCCTCCGAGAAACTCCATGCTCCTATCAATAATATGAATCAGATTCTCCTCAAAGGATGCATCGACCTGAAGCTTAACCTCCTTGGGCTAAAAGAAGTGATATGGGTCTGAGTGATAACGGCGCAGCTAAGATACATGGAAGACATCGTAAATGGCCCGGTACCACTGAGGTAACTGCAACCGGTAGGCAACCGACCCACTCTCTCCAGAATCTCAAACGGCCCCACATACCTTGGTAAAATTTTACCCTGTCTCATGATCCACCTGTGTCACAACCTCGGCAAAACACAAAAGAAAACCCGATCCCCATCTATAAACTCCAAGGGTCGTCTACGGCGATCAGCATAAGATTTCTGACGAGACTATGCAGTAGCCATCCACTTCTGAATCAACTGGACCTACTCTGAAGTCTTCTGCACGAGACGTAGCTCCAGTAAAGCTGTCTCACCAGCCTCTAACCAGCACATGGTTTATAAGCATGGCCTACCATATAAAGCCTCGTAAGGTGTAATCTCAATAGTTTCCTAAAAACTATTATTGTAGGAAAAATTGACCAGGGGTTTGTGTTTCTCCCAAGAGCCCGCAAAGTCTAGGATGCATGCACGCAGTATGTCCTCTAACACCTGTATCACACGCTCTGACTGGCCATCGGTCTGAGGGTGGTAAGTTGTGCTCAGAAGCATCTGTATACCCAGTTCCCTCTGAAAACTTTGCCATAAACGATACATAAAGAAAGCGTCCCTATCTAAAATGATAGAATGAGGGACCCCATGAAGATGTACTACCTCTCAGATATACAACTTCCCGAGATCATCGACATCGTGGGTCTCCTTGATCGGAAAAAAGTGAGGTACCTTTGTAAGTCTATCCACAACAACCCACACGGAATCACTACCTTGAGGAGTCCTCGGCAACCCAGTCACGAAGTCCATTGCGACATCATTCCATTTCCACTCCGGAATGGGTAAATGTTGTAACAGTCCAGCTAGCCTCTGATGCTCTGCCTTTACCTATTGACAAGTAGAACATCTTGTAACAAAACCAACTAGTTCTATTTTCATACCCGGCCACCAATACTGACGTATCAAGTCACGGTACATTTTGGTAACTCTGAGATGCACTACCCAAGATAAATCATTAAACTCCCGCATCAACTCCTCACGTATATCCCCTGGAACCTACACTCGTCCATGGAAACGCAGTACCTCATCATCACATATTGTCCATCCAGGAAGGGGGTCCTCACTTGCCACCGACTCCCGTAGAACTAGGCCTTATGAATCTGATAGATGCCACATAATCACTCTATCCAAGAGGTTATAAGTCATAGCTAAGGAAGAAAGATAGGTTTTCCCCTGACTATCGTGCACCTCCAAATGCATCTCAGAGAAAAATCCATAAGCTACCACTCACCACTGGCCTCCTGCACTCCCTGTGTCTGAGTCTTTCTACTCATTGCATCAACTACTGCATTACCCTTACCAGGTGTATAAGCAAGCTCAAAGTCGAAGGAATTAAATTATTCGACCCACCTTTGTTGTCTCAGGTTCAAGTCACGCTGAGTAAAGGTGTATTTGAGACTTTTGTGGTCGGTGAAGACCACAAAATTCTCTCCCAAGATATAATGTCTCCAATAGCGCAATGCATGAACAACTGCAACCAACTTGAGGTCATGTGTCGGGTAATTCCTCTCATGTGGTCTCAACTGCAGAGACCCATACGCAACAACTCGATCACCCTGCATCAACACTACTCCCAGCCTGATACCTGATGCATCACAGTAGACTATATAGCTCTTCCTTTTCTCGGTAAGTCTCAGGATTTGTGCTGATGTCAACCTTCCCTTAAGTTCCTGAAAGTTTGTCTCACAAGATTCTGACCAAACAAACTTCACATCTTTCTTAGTCAAACCTGTCAACAGCGCTGCTAAGTGGGAGAATTCATGTATAAAACACCTGTAGTAACCAACCAGCCCCAAGAAACTCCGTATCTCAAACACGTTCTTAGGATGCTCCCAGGAAACTACTGCTCTCACTTTCTCTGGGTCTACTACGACTCCTGTCTCTGAGATAATATGACCCAGGAAGTGTATCTAGTCCACCCATAAGTGACACTTTGAGATCTTAGCATATAGTTGATGCTCTTTCAGTGTACTCAGTACGATCTCAAAATGGGTGGCATGGTCATGTCGAGTGTGAGAGTACACCAAGATATCGTCCACGAATACTACCACAAATGAATCCAGAAAGGATGTAACACACAATTCATCAGAGCCATAAAATTTTTTGGCACATTCGTGAGTTCGAACGTCATAACCAAGTACTTGTATAGACCATATCTGCTTCGAAAAGTTGTAAGCGGTATGTCTGATGGTCTAACGCGTAACTGATTATATCTGAATCTCAAGTCCATCTTCAAGAACACTCATTCTCCCCGAAGTTGATCAAAAAGATCATCAATCCTTGGCAAGGGATATCGGTTCTTAACAGTTAGTTGGTTCAGCTTCCGATAATCCTCACAGTGTTTGAGGGTACCATCCGCCTTCTTGGCAAAAAGGACCAACGAACCCTAAGGATAAGTACTGGGTTGGATAAAAACCTTTTCCTTCAACTCCTCTAACTGCCTCTTGAGCTCCTGCAACTCTGGTGTAGCCATCATATAAGGAGGAATGGACACTGGTGCTGCTCCTGGCACGAACTCAATAGAGAAATATACCTCCCGCTCCAGAGGAATACATAAAAATTCATCTGGGAAGACATCCCTAAAATGATCAACTACTGGGGGAAAATCCTTCTGAAAATTCCCCCGATCATCCAGATATAAACTCACAATCTGGGCTGTCACTCCACCTCACCCAGGATGCTCGGGTCCAGCCCGGCTCGCCTGGACATCCCATTCGCCCTTTTATAGAAACTCCCCACCCTCTGGTGACGTGAAACTCACCCTGCGACGATATAAATATAAAAAATCTCTAAAGGATACCAACCATTCCATCCTAAGAATGACATCATAAGTTGTCATCTCTAAGACATAGAGGTCCCATAGAAAGTGACACCCACCAACCTTTAGGGGGAACTCCCTGCACTGACGCACACCTTAGATCCAAATTTATCGAAGACTGAAAACGAGGAGACCAAGAAGGGAACCGGAGAAAGAAAGAATTCAAGATTTAAAAAACTTGACTATATGGCATGTATAAATACTACATGGAGTGTTCTCACAGGCCATCCACATGGGCGTATACTCCATCTAAAACCGGTCATGTAACACCCCAAACACACGGCGTGTCTTTTGAATACACAGCGTGTATGTGAACCCTCCTTCCCTGCCTGAGTCCTTCTACATGTCTAATCCACATGGATCTTTTAAAACAAAACGACACAGTGTGTCCCACGGGAACACGGCATGTACGCGACAACCTCTTTACCGGCCCGTGTTGTTCATGACACGGCCTGTGTACCCAGGTAACACTACATGGTGTGTTCCAAAAAGACACGGCGTGTACAAAGAAGTCTCAGACTGACCCGTGTTTCTTGCTACACAGCCGGCTTACACAGCGACACTACGCGGCATGTCCCATAGGCACACGGTGTGTACAAGGTAGGGTAACACTGACCCGTGTTGTTAGTGACACGGCCAGGTACCTGGTTCAGACTACACGGTGTGTTCAAGGTCGACACGGCATGTATGTCTTAAGGTTCTGTCGTCCGCGTTGTTAGTTACATGGGCGGATACTACGTCGACACTACACAGCATGTACAACCGGTACACGGTGTGTTCCCACCAAAACTTCTCTATCCCATGTCTCTTCCCACACTGCCTAGGACACGGTAAGAGACTACATAGCATGTAATTAGGGTACACGGTGTGTACCTAAAAAGTTTTAATTTCTTCCCGAATAGAAGAACACATGGAATGTGTCCATAGAACTACACGTCATGTATGCTGGGTTTGTCTGGACAGTTGTCCTCAGAAACTACTCCAAAACCCAGAAAACATGGAACAAACACTTAAGTTATAAATTCTGATCCGTGAGGTCCCATACTTCCCACGAATCAAAGCTTGGAATCTTATATATGTTATAACAAGGAAAACATGTTAATGATCCACCAAATTCCAGTCATTGAGGGCCTATACTCCTAAAGAACCAAAGTTTGGCGTTCATTCTATCAAACCTCACACCAAAATACACGAACACATAGCAGGTATTTATCAAAGCATCCATCACAACAGCATGATTTTCTAGCACCACATCTACCACAATAGCATGCAATTTTTAATACACCAACATGGCATGGTAACTATGAATGGCATTTTATTCTAACATGTGCCTAAATGATGCATGAGATGGAATACCCTCATCTCATCGGGTTGCAACTAAATAGAACCCATGTATAACATATAAACAACACAATCACAAGTGCATCACCAAACGGTGAAAATCAAATTAACTGTAAAATTGAAAAAACCAGTAATAATTACAATAACGAGGTAGACTAGATTTTCCATGTACACGGGTTAGCTAATCCCGGGCACAGCTTATTACCAACTAATATTTCCATACTATCCCTGACTAAGGATCCAAACAGTAAGTCAAAGAAAAGAACTCCTCTGATACCACTTTGTAACGTCCCAAATTTGGAAGCCACAAAACAGGTGCCCCAAACCCGATTGGTCACAAGACCTCAAGCGTATTTCCCCAAACACCAGAGGATGCCGACTAGGAGCAAGGGCCCAGGTTTGATAGCGGGGAAACTATGCCCTCATTTGTCAAAGTGTAGCACAACGGAAAAGATAAATAACATACAACAGCAGAAACAGTAACAATATACAACTGAAATGGAAAACTGTAGTACAAGATAACGAGAAGTCACATATACTAAGATGAATCATGTCACTAATTCTATGAAAGCATACAAAATATAATACACTGTAATACAATACAATATAACTCAAAGTACAAGGTACAGCCAAAAAAACAAAGCAGAGTAAACAGAACGCAGCAGCATCGCAAGCCTAAGCTCAGTCCCATGCTCTCCTACTCCTCGGATACAATCATGTACATGTATAGGGACCCTTTCCCCTATCAACACCTGCAAAAATATAGTCTAGTTGGGCTGAATACATGACCCAGACAGGGTGTGAGAAATAAATCCCAATAGGCACCCACCAAAGGCTCGTGCCCAACTACCAGTGAAAATGTGCAACAGCAGTGTGCAAAAGTAAATGCAATAAACTAATAAGTACTCAAAATTAACTGAATCTACCATTTATATTTCCATTTTAATATTCATTTAACCATTCCAATATTGTGCTTTAACTTGGCAGGTATAACATATGAAAATCACCACGGTGAATACTCATGTTAACACTGTCCACAGACATACAATCTTTACCCTCAGGTATTCAGAATCGAAACTCACAGGTGTCTGCCAACAGGTATAAAAAATATTTTCCACAGGGCGTATGAGGTCTCTCCCACAGGCATAGAAACTACTACAGATGGGCACCAAAACTACTACCCACAGGCATGAGAAAGGTTTCTTGCAGGCTAAACGAACATTTCCCTCAGGCTAACAAGTAATCGGGCCAAGCCCAACACATAAGCAAGAAATTATATACAATTCATCTCAATGAAAATTCAAAACATTCTAAAATTCATGGTATACCCATAGGTATTCTGGATAAACAACTAAACATAGGAACACACCCTCGGGGTGGTCCTGGATCCAAGTAGTGATCCCAAATAGCAGTTTTAGCTTATCAAAAGTTTATCTATGAAATTCTAGATATCTTTCAGCAAAGGCCACAGCCATACGACACCCCAAACATGGTTTCGTATCATTACGGTACACAAATTCAACTCAATAGTTTAAATAAACACCAGACCACCTACCTCGATCATCATTGATCGGTATACGTGAACGACGCCTCCGGAATCATCCAAGAATGACATAGATCTGGGATAAATTAATTCTCGTTCAAACGTAAATAACTTCTTTTATAGGAATAATTGGTAAGAATAGTGCAAGGAGAGGGGAGGTATTACCCGTATGGTCCCAATGTGATCGACGGAGGCAAAATCGGATTCTCGGTGCGTGATTGGGTGATCCTCCAAGGTTCGGCCGTCCTCGCGAGCTCCAAACGGCGGTTCTTCCTCCTCTCTCGAATGAGGAGTCTACTACCTATTTTAAGAAAAATTTCATGACTACACAGTGTGTAATCTCAAGTAAACGGATTGTACTTTTCATTTTTTAAGTTGTTCCCATAGCGGCTTCTTTCCACCGTAGCACTGTTCATCTTTCGGCATGAGTACACGATGTGTATTCCTAAATACACGGCGTGTACTGTCGCTCAGCTGGCAGCTGCCTCCACCACCTTACTGTTCACCTGCCAACTGATTACACGGTGTTTAAATACCTAGTACATGGCGTGTAATCAGTTTTTACACACTTCATCGCCGACAAGCCTACACAACCTGTGTACTCATCCCACATGGCCAAAGTACACGACGTGTGGAAAAGTACACAGCGTGTACCCATAAAATTTGATATTTTCCCCCATTTTCCTTATTTTCTCAAAAACACTTAAGGAAAAAGGAAAATAATAAAATCATACCTCAAAAACAAGAACCAGGTTCTTATAGTAGTCGTGATTTTAGGTGGAACCTGAGGGTTCACCTAGGATTTTCTATATCAGGGGTTACCTTAGGCTTAGGCTAAGGAACCTCTCCGCTATGACTTTATGACATTAGATGAGGTAGGTGATGGATTCCTGATTTTTGTTGAGAACCAAGGAATATTGTGCTTAATTTAATCACATGCAATACCTTCTTTATTTATTTTCTGCATACACCTGCTTAGTCACAAATGTAAGTTATGAACACATGGGTGGTACCCTATTGAGACTCATTCTCACACCATATACAGGCCCTTTGGGATGCGTTTAGTCTTTATTATTTTGTGCTTAGGTAAGGGTATAGTCTCATGAGTTGGAGCTTAGTGGTTGTTAGCATGTAATGGAAGGTGAGGCACCATCGGTTCTTTCCTCCATTGGAGTTACTTTTTGAGTTTTCCAATATATTTCAGCATGTTGTCAGTTAGACATTAGAGGCTTCCTATTTATTGATACGTATGACCTGTATTAAATGAATAATATGATTAATTTCAATAAAAGGCATGTTGTTATGATGATTTACATTTCCACAATTTTTGTTCAGTTATTCTTCTGCTATTGTATGTTCTTGATTGTGCTTCCACCCTTGGCGGGTTTGGTTCGAGTCTGCTAAGTCTTTTCTTCCACTGCAAGCTATATATATCTTCTTGGATAATTATTACATTATTAGCATAGGGAATATTTCCCAACTATTACCCTTATTACACCATTTTTTCTAGTCGGAAACCTTTGGCATACAGGGAGGTGCACCGAAGGTTAGTGGCACTCAACCTGGAAGCACTATTTGGGTAACTAATTAGGATGGGGCACTACAGATCGATACCCAGAGCCAAATGATACATGTTTTGATACCTAGGAACATCTTCAATCTAAATTATTGGAATATATAAATCCTAACATTGAAATTATTTAATATATTTTAGAAACAATAAGATCTATCCTTGACCTCCACTTTGATAAAATGATTGGTAGAAAGTCCTCTCCTTATACTTCTTCAAACTAGAAGTTTGTTAATATATAGATTTGAATCCCCATGATATATTTGATCACAAATTATTATAAAAATAAATCTTATAGATTTTTAATAAAATACTCACAAATATAAACTCCAAGAACACTATGAAAAAATCCTACAAATAGAAGCTCTCAAGTGCTGAGATAGTGAATAATACTTGAATGAAAGTGATTCAGCAACATGTAATAAAATTTAACATCTTATTCTACTTGAAGTATCAGTTTCTATTTATAAGTGTTCACATAACAATCTTTACAATGGTAAACTACAAGTTCTTCAGGTATAACCATCACATGTAACCAAATCAAAAGGTTCAACTTTATCTTCTATTTGAAATAACACTGGTGACTTCAAAATTTTAAATAAATTACACAAATCAAAATTGTCATTATTAGAACATGTAAATATAAAGTTAAAATTTGAATAAGAGCATAAATAAAAAAACTAAAAAGTACAATTAAAACAAGGGGTGTATTTTGATTCATCAAAATAAAGGGTCTAGAAGATTTCATTTTAGTATATGACTCAATAGTATCACCCTTTTTTATAATCAAAAAATAGAACAAATAAAATTTAGAATAAATAAAATAATGTTAAAATATACATGTTCTTCTAATAGTTTTACTCCCCCTTAGATATGTAATAAATTTTGAAAAAAACTTTCTCTAAACTTCTCTAAAATATATCACTTATCCCCCTAGACCTTCTCACTTATCCCTCTTTAGTATTATTGAAAAAATACTATAATAGTTAATTAGAAATAATAATCAAGGTAATTAGAGTAAAAAATCAGTATAATAATGTTGCACCATGTAAGAATAAATCAAATATGCAAGAATTGTGTAAGGATAATCTCAAATAACAAGTGTAAGAATAAATTTAAGATTTATATAAGAATAAATCTAAAAGAATACGAATTATGTAAAAATGAATATAGGGATACATAAAAATTCAAACCATAAGGATGGGGTAATCAAAAGAAAAAATGTAAAATAAATGCTCAAAGTAAATGTACCTTTCAAGATTTATCTTCTATTTTATACTTGTAGAAAACTTATTTTTCAAGATGTAGTTTTGAAAGATATTAAGTTAAATTATATAAATTTGTTTCAAATTTACTCTAAAATAAATGAAGTACTTTCATATAGAGTTATCATAGTTTTACATAAACAAATAATTACCCCCTTATTGAGTAGTTTTTCAATGTCAAGAGAATAATTAACAAGAAATTTAATATGATAATTTAACACTAATCATACCCATTTTTATTTAATATATTTTAATCTTTAAAAATGTAAATTATTTTTAAAAATATCAGCAAGTTAATTTTTAGTTCTCATAAAGTCAAGAAAAATATCTCTTTTTTTTGTGATCCAAAAGAAAATGGTGTCTAATATATATATGTTTTCCCATTAGTGGTGTGGTGGATTATTAAACAAATAGCATTGTTACTATAAAAAAATTATAGTTTTAGTAAAGATCATTTTGAAATCAGTGAGTGTATACTGCATCCACAATAATTGAGTTCTTTAACTTCCGACTAATTTATATTTAGATTCAGTAGTGGAATGTTCAACTAAATGATTATTATTTTTGGACTAAGAAACTAAAGCTCCAATAAGTAAAAGACAAGTTATGCAAGTACACTTCTGATCAATTTTACAACATCCAAAATTTTCATTAGAATTACTCTAAAGTAAAAACTTGGGTCTGAAAGAATAAAATAATATAAGTTCTAAATTTCCTTTGAGGTAATGGAAGATCCATTTAATTGTATTAATATGAGACTCTTTAAGATAGGATAAAAATATTATATGTAGTAAAATAGAATAAAAAATATTTGGTTTAATATATTTCAAGTAAATTAAACTTCCAATCACCAATCTATAAATTTTTTGATCTATCGATTTCCCTGATTCATCAAGATCAAGATTACAAAAGGTATCTACCAGGTTAATTATACAAGAATAATTGTCAAAAAAATAATTAAATAAATATTTGATATACTTATAATAATTTAAGATAGTTACTTCTAGTTTATAAGATATTTGGATACTAAGAAATTAGTTAAGTTTACTAATCATACTCATCTCAAATTTACTTTGTATAAGTTCTGAAAAAATTGGTTGAAAGTTTTTTTTGGTTTAACATAAAATAATATCACCAACATAGGTTTTTAAAAGTAAATTATCACTAAAAACTTTCTTTATAAAAATATTAGGATCTTCCATTCATTTAAAAATAACTGAATTAAATATCTAGATAATCTATCATATGAGACTCTCAGGGATTATCTACATCCGTAAAGTGCCTTTGTAATCCTAAAAAAATGTTCTTGAAAATAGTTATTCTAAAAAATGGGTGTTTGATCAATATAAAACTCTTATTAAATGTAAACATTAAGTAAGAAACTCTTTACATCCATTTGAAATAGATTAAATTTCAAATGAGTTGTAAAGGATAATAGAATATAGATGCATTAGACTCAAGTTAATAGAGTAAAAGTTTCTCCATAGTTTATGCCCTATTCTTGATTATAACACTTAGAGACAAGTATATACTTATTATAATCAATGATTTCATTTTCACCAAACTTATTTCAGATGACCCATTTAACTCTTATAAATGGAAGATCACTAGTTTATCAAAAAAAATCCAAAAATTGTTTTTCTTAAATTGACTAAACACTTTCTTCATAGAAATTATCCAAATCTCATCAACCAAAGCATTAATTTCCCTTTTAGGTTTGAATTGATATAAGAATGTAATATTCTCACATACATTCTATAAAGAACTTTTGGTTATAACTATTTGATCAACATCACCAATGATATTACCTATGGGATTATTCTATAAGATCATCTATTTTCTAGGTAAAAAAGAAAAAAATTCCATATACCAGATGAATATCTTCTATTGGACTAGATTTTGAAACGATAGTTACCAATATACCTAGTTTAGCTTCTAGAAATAAATCAAAGGGATTTTAAAAAACATAGTCTATATTATTCTCATATTTCAAATATTTTTACTTCACATAAGGATTATATTCACAAAAATAAAAATCTATTATTTCTTCATTTATATGTGTTTATCTGTTAAAAACATGATAATCTATAATTGTGTTGGAGTAACAGTAGTGACCTGAACTTTTTAAATGATAATTTTTTCCTAGAAATGTGTGTTATATTATATTATTCACAAAAAAAACTATATCTCTTTAATAATGAAGTGAGTACAAATTGAAATGTGACCATCGGTCTTCGACCATTATATAATCATTGGTCAAATATAACCGTCGGTAAATATGAACATTTGAAACTATAATCTTGATAGCAATTTTAATCTTATAATTAGTGTTTATAAGTAGAACTAACAAAGGATAATTAATGTAGAAAGGAGAAGCGAGGGCCTCAACCGGTATAGTCGTGTTGTATGAATCCCATTTATTAGAACTTGGGAGGGTGGTAGCGTCACTAGTATTTTTTCTTGACAAATCCCAAGTTGAGCTTAAACAAGTGAAGCTTGAATAAAATCACTTACAGGATAAGTTCAAGTTAGTGAAAATTTCCACTTTGATGATGTTAGTCGAGTTTTCCCATGAGTCTATCATCATCGTACACCTCACCCTTAGATCGTATGTGGGTTTTATAAGGGGTTATGTTTCGATGCCCTAGCTACTTAAAGTGTAATTCCATTGTATAAATAAAATTCGTATTCCATCAGTTCCGTTTTGAGAATATTTTTTCTTAAAAATATGAAAAATTTGATAAATTGATTTTTCGAACAGAAATAGTACTCTTCATAAAATATATAATTATTATAATAAACTAAATTATTATGAATAATGTTTATTTTAATGAAATATTATGATTAAAACACTCCTATTTAGATATAAATGATAAAATAATATTATTTTTTTCAAGTGTCAGAAATTTCACTATGCACTTTATGTCCACTATTATTTTTAATAAATAATATTTTTATATTTAAAATCTAAAGTTCTCATATTTATCAAATTATTATGAAAGAATAAATACCATTTTTGAAATCAACATGTTAAAATTATGTTATGGTGAATTTATGATAATTCTCTAAAATACTTTATTTTTTCATGAATAGTAAAAATACAGTTTGAGTTTTTTGGTATGTTTAATGACATCATAATTATTTAATAATGATTTAATAACTAATTGAACACAATAAAATATAGAAAATATTTTATTTTATTAATAAAAATTTTTTAATATATATTTTTATCAATTTTCAAATATATAAATTACTTTCCAAATTTTAAAATAAAAACTTGGACTTTATAAATGTTATTTAGTGGAAAATTTAATTTTACTTTCCAAAATAAGGAATATAAAATTGTGGTATACTCTTTTGGGATTAAATTACATGAAATATTATCCAATTGACCAATAACATGGGAAAATATCGTGGTAAATCTCATGGTTTTTTATTTTACCACTACATAGGTATATAAGGAAATTAATAAACAAATCCTCCACTTTTTCTATAAATACCTACCCATTTTTTCATTTCCTTTCACTTAAAATTTATCCCCCTTTAATCTATGATATTTTTACCTCTAAATAATTCCTTCCAAGGTTTCCTTATTCCCCGAAGGTCCCAATCTTCAAGTTTTAGGAGTCACTCTTCAAGGTGAGGAAAATATCAACTTCTCTTTTTCTTTCAAATTCACATTTTATTTGAAATGTATTTAAAATTTCCAAACTATATTAATATTTCTATTTTATTCATTACATTACTTAAAAATTATGTTTATAAATGGGATACCCATATACCATCTCTTTTTACCCTTTTCTAAAACCACATTTTATACCTGTTATGCTGGTGATTTTAAGTCTCAAAATTTCTCTCTTCTCCTCAATAAATTCCCTTTTATTTTATTTTTGTGAATACCCAAACCTCTATATTTTCTAGGGGTATTCATCAAGATATAAAAATGATTTATTTTATTCTATTAATGACATACACAAAACTTTCATTCCCTTTTCATGGGTTAAAATGACATAATGATCATGTTCTTTAAGCATTTTTAAAACAGCATTATCTTGATACGAAACCCATTTCTTTTATTCTCCATGGGTTATTTATGAATTTTTTTATTATGATTTATGTGTATACCATTAATTAATAAATATTATTGGTTCACCCTTATATTTCTCTAATGAAGAGGTTAAATAATTTAATCTCTAGATATGAAAAGTTTTACGATACCTTGGTAATGTTTTTGACACCTCAGTGACAAAGCTGGGTGATATACTTATGCATATATATCATCTAAATGTTGTAGCCACATTTCTAGTTTATTATTAAAGTTATTTTTGTTATTTTATGCCTCTTTATCATGTATTTATGATATTACTCAAGTTCTTATCAATATTTCTCAAGATCACATGTAAATTGATTCCCTTACTTTCCCTTACTAGGACTTAAGCTCACCCTTTCCTTTGATGTTTATTCCGAGGTTATCAGATGTAATAATTG